>CM067502.1:6431876-6479095 GCA_034509495.1 Acestrorhynchus altus | reverse complement strand
TTATTATTATTATTATTATTATTATTATTATTATTATTATTATTATTATTATTATTACTGCTGCTACTATGACAACTAATAACAAAAGCTATTCCATCGTTCATTTTCTCTCTAAACTACAACCAGTGTGTTTATAAAACTCAGCACTATTATAAACTGAAGTTTAGCACTACTGAAATATTCCCAGGCCCATGTTTCACAGTTCCTCTCTCTATTTGTCTCATTCTATCAAGAAGATTATTACAAAAATTAGTGAAGTGTCCATAACCAAGTCCAGACCAATCAGATGACGCAGACTATGTTTATGCATATGGAGCGATTTTGGGCTCACTGATACACAACCCTCTCACATGCCTTAAAATGTACTGTTTATGCAGCAAAGCAGTCTTCTGTCGACCATGCTGCTGGGAAAAGAAGAGTTTACAGAAGCATCATCACTGGTATCATGTTCAGGTTCTGTGCTCGGGCTCAGTTAGTGATCACACTGGATGAGTACCATGTCCACGCACAGTACAGTGAACTGTGCCTGGGCCTGCTGGAAGTGCTGGGTTCAGACACAGCTCACTGTGCCTTGCTTGGGCAAGGTTTAAAGTGCTCACACTAGTCAGACTAACCACGCTTTTGGGGAAAATGTGCTCATGCACTGTAGCGTTCGCCTAATGTGAGTCCGCCCTACGTCTCAAGTGGGTAAGTTCTCTTAGCAGGAATTATTCCTTGGATAGTAATAGGAGCTACTCAAGTTCAAGATTCAAGCTGCACTCCACATTCTGTCCCTCTCAGCTGTTTCATAACCTTTAGAACACGAGGCCAATTCTGCAGCACATTGACATACTTTTATTCACCAAAATGTTAGAAAAGTATTTATAGTAGACAGTCACACATGTCAGACGGTCCCATGTTAATCTAATTTGTCTTCATTTGGGATATAAAAATCATCAGAAAGTCTGTTGAAAATGAGTGTTTATGAGCTGAAAACTCATTAATTGTTGTCATTTATTATTAGATTGATAAGAATATTTATAATAAGTTCTTCAGGTTACTTAAAAGGACGACCAACCTGAATGTGCTTTATTATAATGATTATTTTTTTGTGAATGTATCACTGTGTGAGCAAACAAAAAGAGAACAAACAGCCCCTCCCTTCTCATTTTCCTCTCTTTAACCCAAAATCTGGGCAGTGACATCATTAGCCCCAACCCCTCTTGCTGATCAGTCAGAGTCTGTATGCAGGTTGAGTATGTGCACATGGACAGAGCAGTAAAAATGCACTGGAAGACTACTTAAACAGCATTTTAACAGATTAAACTCAGTTGTTAAGTGATTTTAAGGTGGATTACTGACTAGTAATTCATCAGACAATCTTGCAAACATCTAAATTCTCTTAATATTTATATCTTAATTGAAGATAATAGGCAATAATAATAATAATAATACTTCAACTTTTTTGATAAATTCTAATTTTATGAAAACATCCCACAAAATTAACTCAGAATTCTAAAGGTTAATGTTGTGATTGAAACAGTCAAACCAATCTGAGTTTAACAGAATTAAACTGAATTCAGCTAGAAAGGCAACTCAATGCACACCCCTCTACCAACCAATCAAGCCCTCATAGCTCACGAGGACAGAAAGTTCTTTAGATTACATCCACACATCCAGTTTTCCTCTTCCATCCACACAGAGATGAAAATACTTGCATGAACATGGAAACCCTGTGTGGCAACAGTAACTCATAAAGACAGACATCAACACACCAAGAAGAAAGACGAAAACAGAGGTTCAATCCCAAATTACACTCTACCGTCTATGTCATGCATCTGCAGAACATGTCAAAATCTCAAATCTAGTGTTGTCTTCATAGAGACATGCCTTATTTTATGCCTTATGTAGTTCACTATATAGGGAGTCAGGAGGGATTTGAGATTCAGCCAGAGGAGTGAGCCTGGTTGATCTTGTTTGGGGGACGCTGCTTCTTGGTCTCTCTATCTCCTGTGTTGACTTTGAAGCCCATTCCTTCAACCAATAATACTTAAGCACTACAATGAACTTTGATTGAGCTGGCCAAGCATGGGCTCATGTACTCATTGGTGACGACAGGTGAGTTGGCCTCCCAGTGGGTCACACATTTGACTTAGGATTCATGTCTCACATTCAAGATGCACCATGTAGGGACAGTGTGTCTTTGTTATCCAAAAGAGGGATGTGATTATACACAAGACAACTTGCCAACGTCTGTTTTGTTGGTATTTTCTGGGCATACAACAGTGATGTCCATTTTCTCTGTCCGCACAACAATACTGAAAACTGAGGTTTGAAGTATCTCCAGCTTCGAGAGAGTTTTCAAAACCATAAACCTGTCACAAAAAATGTCATTTTCATTTGGACAGGAGGCCAAAACACAGACCAAATCCTGCTTTCAGAAGTACCCATGTATGTGTGGAGTGGATCGTACCAGATGTACACAATGTACCAAAACCATGAACCTTGGTTTGGAATTTAGTTCAGATTCTCAGGAGTGAAAACATCATTAGTTGCTAAGGAGATGAATCTTCGGTGTATGAAAAGGAAAGGGAACTACTCAATTGTTACAATCACTGATGAATCTCTTTGTCCATCCGCTGTATGAACTGTCTCCTCAATAGACAGAGCAATCCTATTATCATCATCCTCCATTCAAAGACTTCTCAGTGAACGGATTTCAGGCTCCAGTGCCTGGGTGTGAAAGACTGCAGAATTCTTCAGCATCTACAACCTAACATGGATTTTTGACCAATTCCTTGGAGTGAAGTAGGCAAAGGATAAAATGAGATGGACAACACTTCCTATAATATAAGACGGATACACACTGGTTTCCACCTACTTACATACCGCATACACTGCATACCTTACCAATGGCTGAGAAATGGCTTTCATGCCTTTACTTCCAGAAGAAAATGTACATAACCAGCTCACATCATGTACAGAATGTGGAAGAGGAGAGCTTAGAGCTTTGTAAGCATTACAAAGACCTTCATTGACTTTCCAGGCTTTCCTTTAGGAAACAGTTGCTGCTATCATACACAGCATGTAACATTGTAGTATTTCTTCAACTTCCTCGGCACAAGTCTCTTAGTTCTATATGCATCAGCGTTTTTTTTATGTACTGATGTCATTTGTTAAGGAAAGCTTGATTCTGTCTCTCTCAATTTCCCTCAATCCTATCTTAAATCCCAGTTTTCTGATAATGATAGCATGTAATGACGTGTGTATCATGCTTGTAGGTTACTCCGATCCTTAGATATGAGGCCTAGAACATGGCATGTAACTACCCACAAAGTTCTGAGAGGTTCTAAGAGTGAAACAATGTAAATGTAGCAAAGATTATTAGAGACAAAGCTTTTTTTTTTATAATGGCTTACATAAAAAAAATGGTTGGAGAATAGTTGGTCCCAGTGAATCCAGTGATGTGTGGAAAATGGATCACAAAGCAGATGTTAATGATTGGCAATTAGGGATGATTGCATTCGTGCATGCTTATAGTGTGAAGGAAGTAGCTGAATTTGCAGGTGTACTGAAGCATACGGTCATATAGGTCCATCATCAGTGGAAAAATCCCAGTCTACAGGAAATTCTCCGAATCGTGGCTAAAACTGATGGACAGATGAAACTGTTGGACAGGGACTGTAAATGACCATGACTTGTGGATGAAAAGTGCTTCCATTTCGAGGCAAGATTGCTTCTAGAAGTCAACACAGGTCCTTCACAACCAGTTTCTGAAAGAACACTCTTCAGGGAACTGCATCCCATGAACATATGGAGCAAAGGTGTGAGTGGATCACTGTGTCCACTCACTGTGCTCAATATGAGACGTTCCTACCTAGTTGGTCCATCTTGAAGATATAAAATCAGTGACAGAAGCTCGTGTGTTGCTGGACAGTTTGTGTTGGTCATCCTCTAGTCCGTCATCCGTGCTCGACAGGACGCTGTTGGTCGAATATTTCATGTACAAAAATGCAATATTAAGACCTTTAACAGCTTTAACCAGCTTTACAGAAAAAAAAGATGAACACATGAACAAGGGATAAAGACATACCCCCCCCCCCAAGACCTACCCTTCAGGGTGCCCCCCCAAGACCTACCACCTTTTTCTGAGATTGTACAATTTAGTCTTGAAAGATCCCATTGGTGTGGGTTACAAACTAGCAAGGTATTCAGACCTTCATCACTGCCATGAGTATGATAGGGCACTTTTTTCTCTGCTGAGTGGCAAAAAGAGCAAAGTGTAATGCTTGTCTTCAGACCGCTGATGTGGAAGTGGTGTTGAGTGACATTCAACATAAATGCTTCTTTTCTTTTTTAAACCTGGGGGAATATCTGCAGCATATATAACCCCACTATTTTCATCTAGATCCAGGTCCATCTAGAAGATTGACTGCTTTTTCTAAGGTGGGAGAAATTGCTATGCAGCTTTTCCAAAAATGTCCCTATGGCTCTCTTTTCAGGCTTTAAAATAGGTGCATATTCGAGTATACTGGACAAAGAATGCTGGAGATGGAGCTGCTGGGCAGAAGGAGAAGAAGAAGACCTCAGATGTAGTGGATGTAGTGAAGGTGGACATGGAGATGGTTGGTGTAACAGTAGGGGAGGCAGGGGATAGGGCAAGATGGAGGCAGATGATCCGCTGTGGTGACCCCTAAAGGGAGCAGCCGAAAGAAGAAGAAGAAGAAGAAGAAGAATAAAGTGCATACTCTGGTTCTTCGGTCCCACAACTACATTACAGCCACAATTAGTGAGAGTTTCATAGACCTTAAAACAGAACCCTAATGGACTCCACATAATGTGTTCACCTAAAGTGTTCCACAATGACCAAAATGATCCACAATGGTCTCTTTTTTGGCATTAACTCTTAGAACCCAATGCCCACATTTTGCGGGCAGTTGCATGTCATTGTCTAGGCATCAAATCAGATTATACTACAGGCAGGAAACTACTTACTCTGTCATCAGTTCATCTATTCAGTTGATAGATAGATCAGGAAACAGCAAAGATTCACTAATTTCCAAATGGATTAAATCCCAGGTTTCATTGCATGCTTGCTCTGCATGCACACACGCAACCTGCATGCAGACTCCGTGACCAGTGAGTGTGTGATTAATGACGTCACAGATATTGGGTCATCGAGAACATGAGACAGGAGGGGCTGTTTGCTCTCTTTCTTTGCTATCACAGTGTTCACATTCTGAAATCCTGAGAAGGAAAATGCAGACACATTAAAAACAAAAACAATGAAGAATATTTAGGTGTTCGTATTTTATTTGGACCACCGTCAAGTATTTTGAAGAACCTGTTATTATAAATAGCCTTGAAAATCTACAAAATACTCATCAGAATCCTTGCATTTTTAGCTCAAAACACTGTGGATAATCCATTTCCAACAGGATTTCTGAGCTATAAAGTGTCCTTATACACAAAAACACACAAATAATTACATCTCAAATGAAGATTAATTTGAGTACCGTAGGATCTCCTGAAAATAACAGCACATAGTACATATGTGACTGTCTGCTATAAATATAAACAAATGTTTTGGTGAATAAAAGTACGTCAAATTACGAAAATACCCCACAAACGTAGCCTGGAGTTCTACAGATTAATAAGTGAATAATACACCTAGAGCTCATGCATGTGTAATGTATGTCGAATGAACATGGGGAACTGGTCTTCCAGCATGTGCAGTGGCTGCTGCTTTACATACTGATGGCTTTTAGAAAAGCTCGTTTTGAAAGATGGCCTCAAATTACTCCTCAGTTGAAATTTTAGTTTGACTTGTGGGTTATTACACTGTAAAGTTGTAACTTGTGTTAAGTATGTGGCATGAAGGTGATGATGAATGGTGAACATTTCCTTTTATTATGAGAACTGCAGCATTGAGACCACTTTCACAATGCTGTCCCCTGAGTGTTTCCGTAGGATTCATCAGATAATTACCGTTTTAACAAACATATAGGAAAATAGTGTTCGTGCGCCGGTAGCATATATATAAATATACCCTGCTGAACGTTTATATTGCATTTAAATTGATTTGCATACATTTGACAGACTGTCCTTCACATGCTGTGTGATGAACACATGATTATTTGTTAGTATCATATTTCATTCTGTATCAGCCTTTTATTAGAGAACTGCCGTGAAACTCATCAGGGGGTTGCGTCCCGCACTGTCCCACAATGCCACACGGTAAATAAAGATCTGAGGCTGTGATATCAAAGCCTTCCCTCGATGCGCCGCGTTGCTTCCATGGGACGTTTCCATAATGCCGTTCGGTGCTTACTACGGGGAAATGAGGGAGATTCATTACGCCGGCGTGGAGTAAAAATGGTTCTTTTGCTGCTGTTTCTTTTCTCTGTGGGCTGTGATGATCACAAAGCTGCACAGATTCATCACAGACAACACACACACACACACACGCACAAAAGCCAACACAACACACGTTTCCCCATCTGTTAGGCTCTTTTCACATTCACATTTACATTACATTTTCATGTGCTTTCATAACGTAACAGTTCGCCCAGAGCTCCTCATTTCATATTGATGTGCTTTAATAATGGATTCCCTATTGGCAAACAGTAACATAATTTGATCTTTTGGTTTAAAGGCATCTATCAGTTCACATAGTCCCTCCTGCACCGTTTCCTTTCCCTCAGGAATTCCCCACCTGCTACTGTTTACTTTAATTCCAGCACCACGGGAGCTTTCCTTCACCATTAGAGTTGTGAAAGCATCATTAGATAATGTCTGAAAATGTGCTATGTACACTTTTAATAGAAATGTCTTGCGGTTTGGGGTTATCATTAGACACTAGATTGGCCTAACTGCGAATGTTCTCTGGTGTCTAAGTCTTTTGAGGATGTTAGCATCCTAATGGTCCTACCTGATTCCTCCTACCTGAAGGCTTTCTTATAAATGCATATGAATGCAAGGATATAGGTTTGCCTATGTAACTGTTGCAACCTATGCTCTGCACTATTCTGAGCTTGATAACTCAGGATCAGACCACCCTGGAGAAAGGATACACATATGATATCAAACTTCAACTTAACCTATCTAACCACCATTGGGTGATGAGTTATCAGTGAGTAATCCAGCTCCAAAAACAACTAATATGTACTTGTGTCCCACTGAATTAAATCCCAGTTTAAATGCCAAAAGAGATTCTAGTGCATGTTTACTGCTCTGTCCATGTGCATGCAGTCTCTGACTGATCGGTGAGGGGCGTGGCTAATGCCATCACTGACTCGGATGTTGGGTTATAGATGAAAATGAAAATGAAGGGGGCTGTTTGCTGTCTTTGTTTTCTCATACAGTGTTCAGATTTCAGAATAAAATACTGATACAAAAATAACAAAAATAATAAAGGACATTCAGGTTGTTAATGATTATTTTTTAGTATTTTGAAGAATTTTTTATTATAAATATCATTGTCAATATCATTTTTGTCCTTTAAGGCAAAAAACAAAACACAAATTCATAGATGCAAGTACATCTTTGATAAAAAAAAAAACAAAAAAACAGTCAAATTCATATAAATATCTAAAATCTGTTCATTTTTACATGTCAAAAGAAAACTAATTTGAGTAGTCTCAGAAAATGACAATAAAACTGTCTCTTATTAATACTATTTTTGGATGAATAAAGATATATAAAACTAACAAAATTCCCTGAAAAGTTAGCCTGGAGTTATAAAGGTTAATATAATCTCATAGTTGCTTCACAAACGCTTAGAATATCAATTAATTGGATGGAAATTTCAACTTAATCACGCCTCCTTAACGCTGTGTAATACTTGACCTTCCCATCCTTACTTTGTCCACCACATTGATGGCAGTGCTTAGCTTAGCATTCGTCTAACTGAAGGATTGAAAGGTCACTGTATGGACAAAAGTTTTGGGACCACTGCTTTTCATTGTTTCTTCTGGAATCAGTGGTTTTAAAAATAATTTTTCTGCTTTGATTGAGTAACTTTCTGAACTGTTCAATGAAGACTTTCTACTAGATTTCGTAGAATTGCTGTGAGGATTTGATTAGAACTAAGTTGCATGGGCATTAAGGAGGTCAGGATGTTGGACCAACACCACTTCTCATCCCCAACTCCCAAACTCAAACCAAAGGTACTGGATGGAGCACCATCATTCCAGAGAACACAGTTCCACTGCTCCACAGCTCAATGCTAGGGGCTTGGACCCTCTAACAACACCTTGGCTAAGACATCATGCCTATGTTTGATGTTTATGTGCTCAATACACAAGTTCTATTTACTGGCAATGTTTCTCTTTAGAAACTCAAAAGCTGTGTGTGTGTGTGTACATTTATACATCTGTGCCAGCAATGATTGCAACTTAAAGTAACTGAATGCATTCATTAGAGGAGATGTCCACAAACATTTAGGCACATGATATACTGTATATACACTGGGGGAAGACCAGAACCTGAAACATCTCAGTCGATATTAGTCACTGAATGCAAATGGTGAAAAAAGTTGGGGATTCACATCCAGAAGCAATTAATTTTGCTTTGAAGAGAGTTCTCAGTCCTCAGTTCCCCGCCCCGATTGAGGTGAACTTCCACCCTGCAAATCTGTGAACCTCAGAAAAGCCTAACCTATGCTGTTTGTTCAGAGACTGTGACTAAACTCCCTCCAATCAGGACCTTCCATTCATCTTCTCATCTGCTTTGTCCTGTTCATATTTGCCTACCTGGAATCACTGGGCGCAAGGCAGAAATACACCCCTGGACAAAGCACCACTCTATTGCAAGGTACCACACTCACACCTAGGGGGCAATTTTGCATGGCCAGTTTACCCACCACATGTATTCTTAGGAGGTGGGAGGAAAACCACACAAACACAGTGAGAACACATTGGTTGGTTCACTGAACAGGGATTGAATCCCTGGAGCTAAATGACATACAGTATGTACTACCTGTGGCACCACCATGCCACCATCCAATCAGGAGCACCCATGTCTAATTATAAACAAAGCCAGGCAAATGTGCATTTTGATTTTAGATAAAGAATGCCTTCCTTGCTAATATACCGTCTGTTGCTGGTACATCTCCAAGATTCACTGTGTTGGTTACTTAAGATGTGCACAGTCCAGTATCCAGGATCTGAATGAGAAATTTAAACTTTAGATGCCTGTTAAACTTTAGAGGTCAGTTTAGCAGGATGTTATAGATTGTGTAGAATACTCCAATATATCTTCATTTCAGATGTAAATATTAACAGTATTTATATGAAATTGACTATGTTATGATATGCATTTGACTTTTTTGGTGTTTGTTTATTAATTTTAAAGACTAAAAACACTTTATATCTCAGAAATCCTGTTGGGAATTGATCATCCATAGAGTTTTCAGCTGAAACTGCAATACATTTAATGAATGTAATGTAATGATTAGACTCAAAAGGATATTTACAGTATGTCAAAAGACTTGACAGTGGTCCAAATAAACGACTTGAACATCATTTTAATTTATTTAATTATTTATGTAGGTATCACTATTATCCCTTCTCAGGACTTTTATTCTGAAATTTGAACACTGTGTGAGCATACAGCCTCTCCCTTGTCAATTTCCACCCCTTGTACTTATCAGAGTCTGTATGCAGATTGAGCATGTACGTGTGGACAGAGCAGTAAACATGCACTGGAAGGTTCCTTTGGCATTTAAACTGGGATTTAATTCAGTTAGAAATAATACCATTTTAGCTATTTTCCAAACTTGATTTTATTCTATGGTTAGATAGAATTAGTCTTATGATATGTGTATCAATTCTGTGAGTTTCTGATTCTTAGATATGAAGCCTAGAAAAACAAAAGTAAACAAAACAAAACAAAACAAAAACAACATATAACTGCCTGTAAAGTGTGGATCTCGGGTTGTAACCGTTTGGTAGTGTTCACATAATTTTCCCTGATCATAACATTTTGCTTTTCAAAGGAAGAACTCCCGATTCGTCGAAAAGAACTTGGAATGTAAACTTCGAATATCGAGGGAGTTGAAATACGTACATATGATAGACATGCGAAGTTATTCTGCATAATGATGATATCGGGATACATCACTTGAACCCAAAGGGAACAGGAAGAGGGGATGGCAGTTTTCCAAAGATGTTTTTATTGTCTTCTTCTGACTGAGGGGATGGCACCACCCCCCCACCCCCCCCCCCCCACATACACACACACACACACCACCCCCTTTAAAATCAAGCCTTCAAGATAAGAGGACCAACTTGACAGCATGGCCTCCAATACTATTAGCTAATATCAGTGTTCATTCTTCAGCAGCTCCACCATGACACTGTGAGCACATTATTTTGTTCTTAGTTTAAAGTCATGCAGCATGGTAATTGGATGCATTTTCTTGCAGCATTTCTGTCCTCAGAGCTTTTCTTTCTTCCCTCACTCTGCCTCTCTCCAGGGGACTATGACAACAATTCTCCATTTCAGTAAAGCTAACCTAGGAGGCTATTGCTCCTGCATATAGTGCTGTAGGTTTGTAAGGTGTCTTTGCAGCAGAAAGGGTGTGGGAGATTTGGGAGTTGTTTCATAAATTCACAAGGAGAGATTATATGTCTGAAAGGGAGTGAATTTTATCTTGTAAGATCAGCCAAGCCTATATGTTGTGCTTCTTGCCAGACAATAGGAAAGACTGGAAAATAGCTTCATAAATTCCCAAGCAGAATTGGTTTTACAGTCAGCTTGAATATTTGGCTCCAGAAACAGGATCAATTTTGGCTGATTTTGTTGTGGTACGGGGGGCTCATTATTGTGGGCTTGTTCTGACACCAAAGAAAACAATCTGATTAACAACCTTGTGAATAGTTTGTAGCATTCAGCATAATAATGCACAAAAATGGGCTTGGAATTGATCAATAACCAGCGAGACGGTTAGCATTTATTTTGTCGAAGGGTGCGACTTTATCTGTGACCAACAAGTTGACTGGTCCCTTTTGCTAAAAGGCAAGACTGTATGCTGATTGGCCCCTTTTGTTGAGGGACAGGACTTCATTTGTGGCCAATTTAAGAGTCACATGTTGCTGACCCCGGCTGTATGCATATGCCTTCTCCAACACATGCTAAGTCCATCACCACCTCTTTCCAAACTGCAGCTTTACTGGCCCACTGACACTCTCAGAGGAGAACGCCAGATCCCCAGCTCTGCCATACCAGCTAAAAGAAACCAGTGCCAGTCAACATCATATTTCCAGTTATAAGGAATGGGAGAGATCCATCTACTGACCTGGACAGCAACTCCTGGGTCAAAGTGTTGGCACAATAGACCACTGAGCCACTCAAATGCCAATTATTCATGTCACATCACACCTTACCTCACTAATGTTCTAATTGTGGCTAAACGCAATCAATGCTAGCAAAGATGTTAAGATGGAAACCAAGCAAAGCAAGGAGAAAAAAGATTTGATTTCAGAAGAAAAACATACAATTAAGTGTCCACAGAGTTTTGGATGTGAAGATAAAAAAAAAATACAATAAAAAAAACTACATCAAAAGTCATGAAGCTCCAAGGCCATGCAGCGTTTGGACAGAGCAAATAACATTATGAATGATTTCAATCTTCCACAAGGTTTTGAAGGCCTATTGGAAACCTAATATGACTTGAAGATCTGCTGCTGCAGACCTGTGCTTCTGCATTCCAGGATTCTAGTATTCCAGTCGCAGAATTAATGAAAGGTTTATTGAAAGCAGAATAACTCAATGATAGGTTGTTGTGTAAAATCTGCACCAGAGCGCAGCCTTTCAGCACAAGAACGGATGTCAGGATTCCTCCCACTTCCTCCCAAATGGAGCGTCCGTGCATGCCACTTGGCCAAAACTGTGTGGAGGCCAAAGCCATCTGTTGCTCAAATGTTGATAATTTCCTCACCAGGCCTGTCAGCTGGAGCACCAGGCTTGATTGGGCAATTCTGAATCTTGCAGTGAAGCAGCAGGATGTCACGGCACCTGGGCTTTTTCTACAAACAGATTACATTTCCAACAATCAATGGGGAGGTGGAGGTTACATGGCTCTACTGTGGGGGAGTGATTTCTTCATATTCAAGGGTTCAGTCTACTGATAATGGCAAGAAAATGCAACTGATGAACAGCAGTGAAAGCCCCAGAATTTCTGAGATCGTTTGAGGGTTTGTTTGGTTTTATTTTTTCTCTGAAATTGTTCAGAACAAAATAAGCCTGAAAAAGAATCTTTTGGCAGATGAGTATTTTCTTCATATTCAAAGGCTTGATAATAATTTTGGATCTGGACCACATGCCATAAAGAATGAAGAGGACCCCAGAATTTGAGAGAACATTTGTTGGGTTAAGCATTTTCTGAGGACGATAAAAATAAGAAAACAATCTGCCTGAGAAATTACATTTTACAAAGGCGTGTTACTTTCAATTATGATTTATTTTTTTATTTATTCATTTTTTCACAGTTCTGATTCTAAAACTATCACACATAGCAAAATAAAGAGTCTTAGGATCCACGTGACAAAGCACATTTCAATCAATTTGATTAGCAATTTGTTGTGTTTGTTCTGACATGTGGAAAATAACACTTGTTTCTGGTTGCCATGGTCACTACTATGGCACTCAGCATCTTGTTGCCACAGTGACTAAAATCCTACTATTAAAAAACTATTGGTTGTAGAAATGCATTTAATAGTTGCATGCTGTTTACCTACCATAGTCTGCCTGCAGCCCAACTTTACTTTTTGGGTTGGGGGGCAATATTTCAAACCTTCAAATTATTAGCATAATTCAAACTAAATTATTTACAAAACCATACTTCTGACATGTATGGTCATTTATACACTCAATACTTGGTTGGGGCTCCTTTACCTCAAACGGCTGCATTAGTGCAGTGTGGCATGGAGGCTTGTGGCACAGCTGAGATGCTACTGAAGCCCAGGTTGTATCAATAGTATCCTTCAGCTCATCTGAATGGCTGGGTGTGGTATTTTTCATCTTCTTCTTCTTGACAATTCCCCCTATACTCTTGGGGTTCAGGTCTGGAGAGTTCACTCGCCAAACACAATAGTATTGTGGTCAGAAATTGGTGTCTCCATAAAGGCTGTCAGCAGATGGAAGTACAAAGTGGTCTAAAATCTCCTGCTAGATGTTTGACTGTTTGACTCAGGACTCTAGGACGTCTGCATTTACATTTATGATATTTGGCAGAAAGTGCTTTGCTGTTCACTCAGAAATATCTCTAGCTGGTTTGTAGAAGGTAGAATCCAGAGGTACCTCCAGCTTAGGTGCTGCCAAATACAAATGTCAGAATGGAGACCTCAACACCCAACACCCAACATTTTACACTTTAATACACCAGACATAGTATAATCATATGCCTTTAATGAGTTAAATACTCTTAAAATAGATGGTCTTCAGTCACTCAACAGTTCAGACCACTATGGGAAGTTCATGTAACCACTTTGGTGCCAGAACAGAAACTAGTCTGGATGCATGTCTTCTACGACTAGTCATTCTTAAGGGACGGTGGGTCAAGCCAAGCTGCACTTGATGCTCAAAGGACTCTTGGTACAGATCAGGTTTTGTCCATTGCCATCAAGTATGGAGGGGGTGGTCCATTTTTGGCTTATAGGCCAACATCAAGGTTTGAAACTGTTCAGCTACAGGAAACCAGTGGAAGAATGCAGCAGAGGAGTTACATGACTGAACTTATAAACATTGAAAATAAGCCACGTCACTGCATTCTGGATCAGTTGAAGGGCCTGATGGTCCATATAGGAAGGCCAGCAAGAAGAGTTGCAGTAGTCAAATCTTTTCATGACAAGAAGAGGATAAAGACCACTAGCCTTGGACAGAGGAGTATAAAGACCCCTAGCATTGGATTGAGGAGTATAAAGACCCTTAGTATTGCATACAGGAGTATAAAGACCCCTAGCATTGCATACAGGAGTATAAAGACCCCTAGCATTGCATACAGGAGTATAAAGACCCCTAAAATTAGGCTGTGTTGCAGTGTAATTACATTCTCAGAAGTTCTCAGTAACTGCATGGAAAACAATGCAAATATGCAACATGCTCATTGGTGTTTGTGAGGTTTTGTCTCATGACAGGAATGTGAGCAAAATCTGCTTGAGAGCTTTTTTTCATTGTTGTTTGGCAGACTAGCCGCTTCATATTCGAGAGTCTGGTACTGATCATGTCTCAAGAACAGATGAATTGTGATGAAAGCCTCGGGATTTCTGAGATTATTTGGGGATTAATGATTTTCTCCGGAAAAAAAAAAAAAATGAAAACAGAGCCCACATGAAAAATAACAAATGTATATGACATGATGCAATGCCTCTACAATGTATCTACCATGTCAAATTTCAACTTTACGCTTATTTAGACAAAGCCATTCTCTTCCTTCCTAAGTATAAAACGCGATAACTGCTCGCGCTCCTATCCTATTAGGCTATACAGATGAAAAGGTCCTTCACGTCGGATGAAAGAACAGTCATGCCTGGATTTGTGGAGCTCATAATTAGTTTATTTATTCATTCTTTTTGTAATATTGACCTAGATAAGCATGTGGCTCGAGAACTCCTCCCAGCATCTGTGCCTTAGGACATCCACATTGGTCTGGTCTTTGATCCCCCTCATATAACACTTCAAAGTGAAGCTCAAATGAAAAGCAGTGTTTGCCATTTCCACCTTGCTCTGTGTCTGTTCATAAAGAATAGGTGGAATCCGGTCTGTTCAACAGCCTCTTATCTTTACCACTTGTCCTTTTGTATGCACAAAAGAAACACTACAGTAGACTGGCTCCACTGTATTGGAGATCAATCTCATTTAGATGAAGCGAAAGGCCTTTCAAGCGCTAGGCCTAAACATATGAGAAGTACAAATGTATGGCCTGATAATAGTTTACTGATAATGGTTAATTCTGTAACTTCATTTGTGTCTCTCAACTTCATGTGAAAGAACAAATGAAAAAAAAAAAAAAAAAAAAAGGAATTCTTCAGCGAGTTTCAATCTCCACCAGTGTCTGTACAACTCCATTGTACTTATAAAAGAATGGAAAACTGTTACAAGCAATTTTGTTACCAAATGCAATGGTTTGCGTCTTTCTGGTCCTGCCTACAACAATATTTCAAAGGTTTTGTGCCAGAAGGGTTTATATTTAAACAATAATATAATATTAGTATATGTGTGTTACACCTCTATAACAGAGTACTGTAAAAAGCAAATCATGTAACAGCCTTGAATTTGTAACTATTGTACATTTATTGCATGTGTTACAATGCTATTAGATGTATAGTTACAGTAACAAAGAAATTACTATTACACGTGTGTTACAATATTAATACAATATGACAAGGAAACATTTCTACTAGTTGTATTATAACCCTGTTTCATGTGTGTCACAGTAATGTTCCATTTGTAATTAATGCTACATGGAAACATTTATATTGTAACTGTATTGTAACACCTAAAATTGTGTTATATTGTGGTAACACAGAAATATTGCAATATTGTTTGTTACATCATTTTTGACACCATTTCAGTTGCACGTTTGTAAGTATTTTAAATAGGGAAACATTACTGTTTGAATAACACCATAACATTACATTCGTGTTACATTTCAATGATGTAGCTACTATAATACTATAAATACTTGTGTTTTACATTCTTACTATCAAATATATCAGACAGTATGTATTTACAACAGGTAAAGTAGTGCATTTGTTTTACGGTATTATTACATTTGTAATTGTAGCAGGAGAACACATTTTTTTCTTGTAACTGTACAGTAACACTTACATTTGTGTTACAATATGGCATTTGTAACAATTATTACATTGAAAACATGTTTTAATAATATTGTAACAACATGCAACACAAATTGTGTTACATTTCTGTTACTGTTCTGTTACAGATGCACATGTTGGACCTCTTTAAAATAATTTTTGTGTTACAATACCATTACAGCACTGCATTTTAAAGTATTGTAAGAAGTAAACACACTACTATTGTAACACATTATCACTGCCTGTAATGGCCAACTGTATCCTTTGGTTGTGACAGATAAATTATGGACTAGAACAGGCTAAATTGTTCCTTTAAACTTTGGAATTCATTCATCACACCAAGCATCTGAAAACATCACACTGCTGGCTGATCACTGCAAGTATGTTCACAGCCTAGGAAATAAAAGCCTGTGCTGACAATGTATGGTACTGTGAACTTAACAGGGTCGCAAATGCTATGATCTCTGTGTCCTTCTAATTATTAGTGTATATCTCAGACGTCTGAATCAAAATGTTAATTTTATACGCTTTGATGATGTTCAAAGTCTGCGCTGCTGTGTTATTTCACCAATGAATCAACGCTGACTGTCTTCACATCCAGAACCACAAAGGCTTCAAATAAATTCACCTCTGTGCAAACATTTCAAGCTATAATGATTACTATTAGAAAATGAGGTATCTGAAATATAGCTTGAACAAAAGAAGGGGATCCAAAAATGGTGTTTGATGGGTTCTAGGACAAAATCCCTTGCAGCTCAATTTGCCCTCTAGTCTGTAGATCATTTTTAGCGCTCTGCTTTGGGTAAACCCTTATAATAAAGGCTCGTTTAACCTCTTTTCATCTGTGTTTTCTGTGGTCTCTGTGTTCACACTGTGCTCATATTGTTATGGCTGTGCACTGTAAAGCATAGCGAGCAAGTCGCAACGCCATAGCAACCATCAACCAACTGTCTAACTAGCACCTGAAAAACCATAGCAACCAGTGAGCAACACTGTAGCACATGTTTAGTAAGCACATAACATCATAGCATCCACTAGGGATACCACAGCAACATCATAGCAACCATCAAGCAATGCAGAAGCAACTACCTAGCAACACAACAGCATCCATTTAGTAACCAATTAGCAACACCATAGTAACCACCTTAGATATTATAGCAACTCTATAGATGATCGCAACACATCCAGGTATTTTGCCTTCGCACTATGCCCCACCCCCTTTTTTACAATTTACAGTCCTTTCACAATGGATTTACATAACATAAGCTCACCCTGCTGATTTATAGCTACTAGGAGTTCAAAGCCTATGGTCAGTCAGGCCAACGATTACATTGTATCGCTGCAGTCAGTGATCAGCACTGTTTTAAAGAAAAAAAAATAGGGGTTGATGAATGTCCTTTTAGCATGCTTCCATCAAAGGGGGCAAATGACCCCACCCAGTGGCCTAACTTGTCATATAGTTTCAGATCCATTTTCAATATTGATTATTATGATGATAATCATTACATAAATCATTTCAGGGAACAGGCAGGTAAAGCTGTTATGCAGATGTTTCAACACATCAGGAAAAATCCAGCTGCTGCAGTAGAGTTGGCAAGCTGTTAGCTAGTCAACGTACTTTAAGCTTTTAATACAAACAAATATTTCAAAAGTTATGTCCTTGACTGTACATTGTGTTCCATTTTCTGCTCTTTCGGTGTGGCATCAGCATCCAGTACTTTTTACATTATAACTATTGACTTTAGTATCAACAGCGGACGTGATGATGTGTTTGCCACTGATGTTTTGACCGGCCAGGTCCCAGAGTTTACCACAGGTGGGTATTTTAGGTCCAACAAGTCAAATCCTGGGAAATCAGTGAATCCTGGGGTGGATTTTGACACACCTGTGGAGTTTATGCTCAACCTGCATGCAGACTCTGACTGATCAGCCAGAGAGGGTGGGGCTGATGATGTCACCGACCCAGATAGCATTCAAATTTATAAGAATAAGAATAATACTGATACATGCACAAATAAGAACAAAAAATGAACATTCAGGTTGATTTTTGATTTTACTTGGACTACTGTCAAGTATTTTGAACAACTTATTATTATAAACATCCTTGTCAATCTAATTAAACACATAGACCTCAACATACTCTGGATGATCATTTTTGTTGTAATTTTTTTTCAGTTAAAAAAATAAAATAAATAAATGTAGATACAAAGTAAATGTTTGATCAAAACTTTCTATGAAAAATATAGAAATGTTTAAATTCTTATTTTTTACATCCCAAATGATAATGGATTTGGGTGGCCTTGGATCTCCTGAAAATAAAAAAATATCTGGTATGTGTGAATGTCTCCTATACATACTTATCAATTGTTTTTGGTCAAACTACAAAAAAACATCACACAAAATAAGCCTAGGGTACTAAAGGTTAAAAAGTGCCTGGCATGCAGTGTTGAATACATATCAAAACTGCAATAAATAACAAATGCTGAACCAGTTGCATCATGGGCGCCCAAGGCTCACTGATCTGATTCATACACATGAACCTATTGGCACCATGCATAATGCCAGGCATGGGCTAGATGTGTCTAAAGCCCCCAGCACTGAGCTGTGGAGCAGTGGAACTGTGCTCTCTGGCACGATGGAGCTTCATCCAGGACTAATGGATAGGAAGAGCTGGGGAGTTGGGGATGAGGTGAAGTGCTGGTCATCCAATATCCTGACCGCACTAGCATACTTGTTAGTGCAATCAAATCCTCACATCGGTGCTCCAAAGTCTAGTAGAAAGCCTTCTATGCACAGCAGGGACAGATACACCCACAAAAGCAAGATAATACCCTTGATTTTGAAAGAAATAATGAATGAACAGGTGTCTCACTACTTTGTAACCATATAGGTTGCATGACAGTGATTTCCCCTGTGCTTAGAAAAGAACAAAAATACACAGCTTTCAGCACCTGCCCGCTCCCTCTATTATCAGTGCATTCAGTGCCTTTTTGGAAGCACCAGGAAGGCAGTTGACAGTACTGCCTGTGCTCATCAAGATGCATCAGATAGAGATTAGATTGAAAAAATACTGGGACATTCTTTCGATACTGAAGTTGTTTGCACAGAATTTTCCAGTTCTTTGAATTCTAAGGGGCTTCATTCTACAGCTCGTGAGTGTTAGATTTCAGAGGGGAAAAAAAAAATGACTCCCACTTGAGCTCCTCTGGCCACACACCTGCTCTCAACACACTCCCATGGAATCAGACAGATAGAGCCTCTCCTTCCAGTCCTCATCACACCCTTTCTGACATCCAATCACAGAGCCGACGGCATCTGGAAAATGCTAAACATGACACGCAGGGAGAAGGGAAGCAGTAGTGGGAGGGATCCGATCCCTTTGTGCCGGTGTGTGTGTGTGTGTGCGCGTGTGCGTGTGTGTGTGTGACAGACAGAGGTAGTCTTCAGCTAGTGTGTGGATTGCACTGTCAAAGCTGCAGTAGGAGTAGGAGCACTGCCAAGGCAGAAGAGATGAATAATCTCCAACCTGCACTCTTATGAGGACACAGACAGTCACTCTGAGCTGCAGGAACCTGAATCTGGGGTAAAAATGGGAAAACAAAGAGAAAACTGTCGAACGGATTATGCAGGTTTCGTGCTCAGATAGACTTTGCTGATCTTCTGTAATGTAATGATACAATTAGCATGCTGATTAACATAACACTTAGCATAATGGAGGGGAAAGGAGAAAGAAGGTGAGAGAAGGAGAAAGAGTGCAGGTTTTTCACACTTTCCTCATGAGGGAAAGATTATATATATATATATATAATTAGCAACATTGGATGAGGCCCATAGCCAGCATCCCAACATTGTTTACATTTATCCATCCATCCATTTTCTGAACCGCTTATTCCTGAATAGGGTCACACGTGAGCCAGTAACTCTGAGCGCAAGGGCGGGAAACAACCCTAGACAGGGCGCTAATCCATCGTAGGGCACACACACTCTAAGGGACACTTTAGAGTCACCAATTCACCTATCATGCATGTCTTTGGGGGAAACCAGAGTACCCGGAGGAAACCCATGCAAACACGGGAAGAACATGCAAACTCCACACAGAAACTTCCCAGGTCGCCCCACCCAGGGATCGGAACCCAGGTCCTTCTTGCTGTGAGGCAGCAGCGCTATCCACTGCACCACCGTGCCACCCTGTTTACATTTATATTAATGCCATTTAGCAGACATCCTCATCCAGACCAGCTTACAAAAGCGCTTTGCTGTTCACTTAAATATCCTTAGCTAGTAGATGAGGCTAGAATCCAGAGATTCCTCGCGCTGTGGTCGAAGTTAGTAAACATCATGGTCGACATTATTCAACATTATTATGCCACAGTAGCAACGATGGATGGGGCTCATATCCAGCATCCTGACACCATTGTAGAAGTTAGTCAACATTCTAATCCCAAAGTAGCAATTTTGGATGGGGCTCATAGCCAGCATCCCAACAACATGTTAGAAGTTAGGCAGCATTCTAATCCCATAGTAACAAAGTTGGATGAGGCCCATAGCCAGCATCCCAACAACATGTTAGAAGTTAGGCAGCATTCTAATCCCACGGTAGCAACGTTGGATGAAGCCCATAGCCAGCATTCCGATACCATGGCCAGCATCCAAATGCAACAATAACCATATTGGACAAGGTAGGCAGCCAGCAAAGTCAGATCAGGCCCATAGTCAGTATCCAAACACAGTATTAGCGACGCTGGATGAGACCCATAGCCAGCTCGTTAACGCCGTGGTATCAAAGTTGGACAAGTCTCGTAACCGGTGTACTAATATCACAGTAATGTTTTTGGACAAGGACCATAGTCAGCATGCTATAACCACAGTGACAATAAAATGCAGATAAAATGGTGGACGAAGTCCAGTAATGGCATGTTGGAAACCTTTGGTGTAAAGAAATGCAGCACTAAGCAATGCATGTACATATTTCAGAATAAGTCACTTAAACTGCTGTCACTATCATTGTTCTGGAACACAATCAGTGCTAATGGTGTGCCGTTATTAATTAATGCTTATTTTCTCAGTTTAAATAAAAATAAACAGTCATATATTAATGTTTTCTCTTTCTATTGCACTGATATTATGATTTTTATTTAAATGATAATACAAAATAAGTTTATTTTTGCTTTGGTTTTCCTTATTTTCCCATAAATTTATCTATTGCCCAGACATATACAGGGTTAGACAATGAAACTGAAACACCTGGCTTTAGACCACAATAATTCATTAGTATGGTGAACTAGGGCCTCCTTTTGCGGCCAATACAGCTTCAATTTGTCTTGGGAATGACATTTTTTTGGATACAATCCGGGTTAGCACCCGAACATCCCTTTCAGACAGCTTCCTCTTGCGTCCACAGTTAATCCTGTTGGATGTGGTTGGTCCTTCTTGGTGGTGCTGACGTTACCCTGGATACCGTGGCTCTTGATACATCACAAAGACTTGCCGTCTTGGTCACAGATGCGCCAGCAAGACGTGCACCAACAATTTGTCCTCTTTTGAACTCTGGTATGTCCCCCATAATGTTTTGAGCAAAACTGTGCTCTTACCTGCTAACTGAACCTTCACACTCTGCTCTTACTGGTGCAATTAATGAAGATTGGCCACCAGGCTGCTCCAATTTAGCCATGAAACCTCCCACACTAAAATGACAGGTGTTTCAGTTTCAATGTCCAACCCCTGTATGTATTTATTATTATTTTGAAATTGTATTTATGTGAGTCATTTTATCAAATTGTTTTATTTATTACTTTATTTAATTTTATTTACTAATTGCTTTCTCTACTAATTTATTCTTTCACTCATTCATCTTTGATCTGAGAGACTGGAAAAAAAAAATGTCTTCATTAAAAGTTCTGCCACCTTTAGTCAGGACTTTTTCGAAGCTTTAATTCAAGCTTCGTGTGTTCCTGTACTTAAATCCAACTTAATCAAATCAAATAGTTCCTTTTATACCCCATATATAGCAACTCTCCATGTTCTTTATTCTCTTTTGGCTTTAGGAATCAAAGGAAGATCAAAGCGGATCTCTACAGTGCCAGAGTTGCTGATCCCGCCGTCTACATCACTTGCCATTCTGTGCTGCCTGCTTTATTAGATTATTCATCAGGAAGCAGGCCCATCTCCGAGAGATCGATAGAGTGATGATGAATGACTTCTCCTGGCCGTTTCCAGCACTCGCCTCCCCTCACCTGAGCACTGCAGCCGTGCCCCTGCTAACAGCAATGAGAAATTGACCCGTCTGATCAAGGGGATCCTCACCCACCCTGCCGAGGCTGGAAGCTGTGGTCGAGTCTGCTCTTCCTTCCTGAGAATCCGACAGGAAATAACGATGCGTTTGTTGGTGAGGCAAGAAGAGGATGACAAGACAACTGATTGACGGCCTTTGAGACACACTAACCGTACAGCCGGCGCTGTTCAGTAAAAAGGCATTGGATATGCTGTCGAAGAAAACTGGTGAAAAGAAACCCTGACAAACCAGCAGAAGATATGGGTTCAGACTGTAGAGATGTCTGGAAGTCCTGGAAGATCAAGGTTTATCAAACCGTAGTTGTGCTCTTTTTGAAGCCCTCAAAAGTCTTAGGTTCACGATCATGAATTTTAACTTGACCAGCTATGAAAAATAACAAGTTTAGGGTGAGATTATTTATATTTTTCAAACAACTGTTGACTTCAGCAAAGGATCCTTAAGGTTTCTTGTGGTTTTTAGTACAAACCTATGGTTCTTGATCTGTTTTGGAAAAGCTAACATGTATTGGGTCACATAGTTGCATCTCACTTCACTGAAGGGTGTTTGGTCTGTAATTATGGAACAAAGTGCTCCTGTATAGTAGGTGGCAGAGGTGTGGGTTTCATGTCTATCAAGTCATAATCCACCCCAGGTTTTTTTTCTGGCTACCTGGGCAGCTCTGCTGCTGCTTAGCTGCCTGGCAGTCAGAACTAAATAATGGGGTGGATTATAACTTGATAGACATGAAACCCACACCTCTGCCACCTACTATACAGGAGCACTTTGTTCCATAATTACAGGCTAGTCCAACTGTTTCTCTGCATACTTTGTTATTCTTTTTTCCTCCTGTTCTTCAATGATCAGGACCCCACATTACCTCCACAGACCAGGTGTTATGTGGGTAGTGGGTCATTCTCAGCACTGCAGTGACACTGACATGGTGGTGATGCATTAGTGTGTGTTGGGCTGGTATGGGTGGATCAGACACAGCAGTGCTGCTGGAGTGTTTAAACCCCTCAGTGTCACTGCTGGACTGAGAACAGTCCACCATCTAGAAATATTCAGCCGATAGTGTCCTGTGGGCAATGTCCTGTGAGCACTGATCAAGGACCAGCAGGCCCATCATCAGGAGAAGACAGGAGTTTATAGTGGGCCAGTAAGGCCACATTAAATGGAAAACAATTACATGAAAACAAATGGAATAATTATAAATCAAGAGGTCAATCATATTCAAATTATAAACATGATGTATTCATTAATAGAAAGGTTTGGACATGTGTTGAGGAGGAATAGTGGATATATTGGACAAAGAATGAGCTGCCGGGCAGAAGGAGAAGAGGAAGACCTCAGAGAAGGTTTATGGATGTAGTGAAGGTGGGCATGGAGATGGTTGGTGTAACAGTAGAGGAGGCAGGGGATAGGGCAAGATGGAGGCGGATGGTCTGCTGTGGCGACCCCTAAAGGGAGCAGCCGAAAGAAGAAGAAGAACACACACCAACACAGTCTCACCACGTCAGTGTCACTGCAGTGCTTAGACTCTCCCACCACGCAAATAATACCTAATCTGTAGTTGTCCTGTGGGGTCCTGACCATGGAAGAACAGGCTGTACGGAGGATAATAAAGTATGCAGAGATGAACTACAGTCTGTAATTATAGAACTGTAAAGAGCTCCTGAGTGGTAAGTGGAGATGATAATATACTAATACTTATTGTTTTGTTTCATAATTTAATTCAGAAAAATACCAGCATATATTTTATATTTATTGTATGTAAAGTGATATATTTATACTGATTTCAAAACCTGAATTTAAATAGATTTTGGATTTCTATAAGCCATCCTAATCAGCAGTAAAGTAAAAGGTATGAAATATGTCACTTTACATGTCATGAACATAAATTCTGTCTGAAATAATGAACACCAATAAACTTTTTCACAACTAGTATATATAGCTCTCATAATATAGACTAATTGCAGCACAGCACACAGTTCTATTCACAGTAATTGTTTGCCATTAATGCTGCTTGAAGCCTGTGGCTGACAGACATCAACAGACGCTGAGAATCTTCCCTGCTGATACTCTGGCAGGCCGCTAATGCAGCCATTTTCAGTTTCAATGGCTTTTTGCTTTCAGTCTTGTCTTCGCTAAGTGAGATGCATGCTCCATTAGGTTGATTCAGGTGACTGACTTGGAGGGTTGAGAATGCTCCCCTTTTTGGTCCCCGGAAATCTCCATACTTGCTTTAGTACTGTGCTCGAGGTTGCTGTCCTTCTGCAAAGTGAAGCACCTTTTTTTTTTAGGCTTGAGTCGTTTATCTGCAAGACATTGTTGGGCACTTCTGCAACTGCAGGCACTTTTCAGTGCAGGTTGTGGATTTTAGCACAATGACAATAAAAGTCATAGCCTGATTTTGAAAAACACGCTCACCTTCAGAGTGACCAAAGAAATGAAGACAAGAACGAGCACGTTCGCATTCCAAATGGGATTTATTCTACCAGCAAACACCAGTTATAAATAAACTCCAGACCTTGTGGTTGATCTCCTGTTCACAAATTAATGCCCTCACACACAGCTGGACGAGAAACAACAGGACGGTTAACTGTGCAGTTAATTGTGGTGCTCTGAAACAGGAGGAATAAACATAAAAAGGGCTGTAATTTTTTATAGGCTTTAGCTCTATTGTAACAGTAAATACCCCCGAATTAGCGATGTCATCACGCACTTCATAGACACTGTTTCATATGTGGAGAGTTGTGGAGAGTTCAGAGCTAAAATTGCAAAAATAAGTGACAAACTAAAAGTATTTTTGAGTTTTGAATGGTGATGAGTTCGGGCTGAACTGCTCTGTATCATCAAAAATATGTTGTGCTCCATCAATATTTCCCTCTCTTCCAAATCCACTGCCCCTGTTCATGCTCAGCCCCAGGCCCTGGTCCAGTCTCCTGTCCAATATGCAGTCCAGTCTAAGTATCTGTCCAGCATCTCGTCTCTTGTTGGTCTGGCCTGTCAGCCATTTGTTTAGCGTCCTGTCCGGTCTCGAGTCCAGTCTGGTCTCAGGTCTCCTGTCCGTACTCTGGTTTGTTAGTTGTTCCTCCCCTTTGCCTGCTCTGTGGGTTTAAAGCATGCTCCCTGCTTTCCTTGTTTTTCTAACATCTGGCTGTTTGTTTTCACATGTGCTCTTTGTGACATGCCTCTGTTTTGTTTGTGTCCTTGTCCCTGCCTTTGCCCCAGCTTGTAGAATTAGTATTTCCACTAATTCTGATTTGCCATTGGCAGCCAGAGTAAGAGAGAGCAAAATTGACCATGCTCTCTCTGGGTGGGTAGATGGTACTCTCACCCCACACTACACCCAGTACTGAGTTTTGATTACTTGCTGATATTTCATCACACAGTGATATGTTAGAGAATAGAATAAAGCTCATCTTCCAAAGGTACAGTGACCCTAAGCACACAATCCAGATAACAACAGAGTAGCTTTAACCTGATTGAACATCTCTGGAAATATCTAAAAATAGCTGTGCATCAATGGTCCCCATTGAACCTGGTGGAGCTTGAGAGGTTCTGCAAAGAAGAATGGGAGAAACAGGTGTGACAAGCTTGTAGCATCATTCTCAAAAAGACTTGAGGCTGTGATTGGTGCCAAAGGTGCTTCAACAAAGGATTGAGCAAAGACCACGAATGTTGTATTTTTGTGTTTTCTTTATTTATTTCATTCGTTTATGAAGATTTCAGACAAGCCTTTCTCACTTTGTCATCGGGGGATATTGTGTGTAGAAATGAATTCCGTCCATATGGAATAAGGCTGTAACAAAACAAAAAGTGCAGAAAAGTGAAGTGCTGTGAATGCTTTCCGGATGCACTGTAGACAACTCCATTAATTCCAGAGAGAAAGTCACATCCCAGCAGCAGAAAGAATAACAAGAGCAGAAATGGCACAGTACTCAATCCGTATTGAGAAACATATTAAATAAGAGACAAATTAAGATACAATAAATAAAACTAAGGCTAAAGCTAGAACTACTGAACTACAGAACAGAACTGTGCCGTTATGAGTATTAGGTATGTAATACATAAATGTATAAACATTATGCAGATAATCATGACAATACAAAACACATGAAGGCTCAGGGGGTCTGTCTTTTGTGCACATGTACAGGTAAAGTGTCTGTGGTTAAGATATGAACGTCTGAATACTGTCAGTGCAGAGAGATCTGGACAGAGGATGACCACAGAGGATGACCATCCATTCAGTTAGTGTCAGTTGGGTACAAGTGTAGATAAAGTGTCAGTGCAGTGATTGGATAGAAGGAGTAATAATGTCCAGCCATATTCAGTGAGCTCGTTCTGTTTGTGGCTTAGAGTGTAATAATGTCCCGACACAGTCAGGAGGAGCTGTACAGCGTAACGCTGTTGGCACAAAGACCTCCTGTACCGCTGTTTGCTACAGCGGAGCTGAATGAGTCTGTTGCTGAAAGTGCTTCACTGTCTGACCAGTAAGTCATGCAGGGGGTGAAATGTGTTGTCCAGGATAGTGGTCAGCTTGTTGAGTGTTCTCTTTTCAACCACCTCCTCAAAGCTCTCCAGTGAGCATCCAAGAACAGAGACAGCTTTCTTGATCAGATTGTTGATCTTCTTGACATCTCCACCTTTGATGCAGCCTCCTCTACAGACTACTGTGAAGAAGACAGCACCTGCACCAACAGACTGGTAGAAGATAGGTAGTCTTGCAGTTTGTTATGATATGTGTAGCAGGTCTGTAGGTTACTCTCATCCTGAATATGAAGCTCAGAATACCAACATGCAGATCTTGGGTTGTAAGAGTGAATAAGGCTCCTGTAAACACCTGAGATTAATCTAGTTGATGTTGTGGGGTATTTTTAATGCAGGCTAATTTTATTTAAGGCATTCAGCTGATGTTCTTATCCAGAGTGACTCACAAGGTTACTCATATTACAAAGGTGTGACTCTTACTGGTGTAGCTCAACATAGTTGCCCATACTGGGAATCGAACCCTAGTCTCCCACATTGGTGGCATTATCTGTTGCGCCACACCAACCTACTAAACGTTAATGTGAGTGTGTGCCATTTTAGGCTGTAATAGGATTAGTACAGATGCATCCTTATGAGATCATTATCATCTGACAATGCTGGATGATGCAGAAGAGGGAAAAGAATGAATTTGACCCAGCTGATCTGATCTGATAGTGATCTGACACCTAAAGTAACTGATACTCATCTCATCTCATCTCATCTCTAGGCCCAGTCCTTGTCTGGTTTTCCAAAGGTGCCAAACAATGTTAGATTTGTACAGAAAATTTAGATTCCTAACTTTGATCTCTGGTTTCTTTCATGTTAGACATGTTTTATTGATGTTTTTAGGCAGAGCAAGTTGGCAGTGATCAGTTCACATGTAATTTAGCAAAAAAATGCATGACGGCAAGTCCACATGGAGAGTGTAGAGTGAAGGATCATTATAGCCTGGGTTTCAACCTAATGTTTTATCAATATGGGCCACGTAATATGAAAAATATCACATATTAAACACAATTTCTTAATTAAACTGTATTATTGTGTTGACCAGGATATATATATATATATATATATATATAAATGACTGGAAAAAAGTCTTTAGTAGAGGATTTGGAGGGGGTATCTTTTATTGGCGGGATTCATTTTAATGAAATGGCCCATAGAATTATAGCATTGCTTAGTTTAATCTATCCTAGTCTAGCATAAAGTTTAAGAATGTGACATAAACAAATGATTTTTATAGTTATTTCAGAGTCTCCACGGATGGTGTTGCTGTCCTCGTTGCTGTCTGGGTCTTCGTGCCATATTGTATGGTTACCCTTTCAGCCTTTCTCCTTCCTCTGGGGAGCCCCATTGGTTTACTTTGACTCCGGCTGTCTGGTTGTTTAGCAGGTTCTCCATGTCTGAGTTTTTGCAACCGGCCAGATTCATCAGCATTACTCATCGCAAAGCATTAGCCTTTCTCCCTTTTGTCCTTGCTTCCATTCTCTCCTGGATAAGCAGTTCCATTTAGCCTTGAAAGGCTTTTCCCTGCTAAAAAAATCAAGCTGGTAATGAAGCTGTTTTGTTGTAGTTGGTTGACCATTAGATACTTCTGATTTTGTGGGATGTTTTTTTGTAGATTTACATACTTTTATTTGCCAAACAAAATATCATAAAAGTATTTATAGGGTAGTGACACATACCATGCTGTTATTTTCACAAATGTGTCTTCATTTATTATAGAATATTAATAGAATATAGATTTTGTATGAATTTGCCCTTGTTTTGATAAAAAAAATACTTGCACCAACAATTTATTTTAATTTTTATTTATTTATTTATTTAATTAGTTAGTTAGTTAGTTAGTTAGTTAGTTAGTTAGTTAGTTAGTTAGTTAGTTAGTTAGAAACTGAAAAACACTTTTTATATCTCAGAAACTTGTTTGACATCCAGACTATGATCATCCAGAGTATTTTACAGAAAGCAAGTATTTTATTGAATTACTTGTAATGATTAGATGAACAAGGATATCTAATTTAATAAGTTCAAAATTTGACATTAATGTCTAAATAAAAAAATAAATAATAATAAAAACATAATAAACAACACAATTTCAAAATCAAATTACATAGGTGTTTGAAAGAGGATAATAACTATATATATATATATATATATATATATATATAGTCAGTATTATCCTCTTTCAGGACTTTTATTCTGAAATTTGAACACCAGGTAAAAAAAAAGAGCAAACAGGCCCTCCATTCTCATTGTCTTCTATAACCCAATATCTGGGTCAGTGATGTCATTAGCCCCATTCATGTGCAGGTTCAGTGTGAGCACATGGGCCGAGCAGTAAACATGCACTGGAAGCTCATTTGGCATTGAACCTGGGATTTCATTTAGTTGGAAACAAGTGAAGATTATTTTCCAAGCTGGAATACTCAAAGTGTGGATCACAGATTCCAAGAGTTACCAGCATAGAGTACGTTGCATTAGATTGTTTGTGTTGGTCTTGCTGGTCGACCAGCTTTGTCATGATGGTCATGCTGGTTGATGAACTTGGTCTTGCTCATTAGCTGGTACTTTGGCTTGGTCAGGTTGATCATACTTGTAGAGCAGCTAAACCATCAATCAAAAACATGACCTATGCTGGTCATCAACTAAGCTGGCCAATGATCTTTACCGGCTGGTGGACATATATTTTGTTTTGCTGTCCGTCCGTCCGTCCATCTTCTGCCGCTTATCCGAGGCCCGGGTCGCGGGGGCAGCAGTCTGAGCAGGGATGCCCAGACCTCCCTCTCCCCCGACACCTCAGCCAGCTCCTCGGGAGGGACCCCGAGGCATTCCCAGGCCAGCCGAGAGACATAGTCCCTCCAGCGTGTCCTGGGTCTACCCCGCGGTCTCCTCCCAGTGGGACGTGCCTGGAACACTTCCCTAGGGAGACGTCCAAGGGGCATCCGAAAAAGATGCCCGAGCCACCTCAATTGGCTCCTCTCGATGTAGAGGAGCAGCGGCTCTACTCTGAGCTCCTCCCGGGTCACAGAGGATCTCACCTTTTCTCTAAGGGAGCGCCCGGCCACCCTATAGAGGGAACTCATTTCAGCCGCTTGTATCCACGATCTTGTCCTTTCGGACATTTATATTTTGTTTTGCCTTTGAAAGAAAAGTTCCGTTTTTTGGCTCCAACAACCAAACTCTCATTGTTCAACTATGCCAACATCCAGTTTTCTGCTCTATGGCTGCTTTAATATATCCTTCTACCATTTCCTGCAGTAGCCAATTCTATATTGTATTTATCTACAATAGCATGAAACATTTTACTCTATTATGTGCTATTTTGTTCTCGGAGCCTCCGTTAAATCATCATTGATTTTCAAAAGTCAAAAGAAGATTCTCTTCAGCGCTGAGGCTCAGGGAGTAAATGATTGTTTTATTACGAGCTAAATGGCATTATGTGAAACATATTGTCCTCATTTATGTGATTACAGTTTCATATGGGAGAAGCTTCATTTAAGGCCTGTTATATAAGTATGAATGACCACTCTGCTGTTCATTTCTGCACAGCCTGTTTTCTGCCTGAAATGTTAAGCAAAACATGATTCAGAGCTGGAGCTGGAACAAGGTCTGAAAAGCAGTCACAGTCACTTATGCTTGTGTTTCTTCTGGCCAAATTAAGAGAAGCTGCACAGCGTCTACTTCAACTGAAAGGCGACGCTAAATGGTGTGTGGGTGTTCATATACACCATAATATTATGACCACCTCCATGTTTCTGCTCTCAGTGTTCATTTGATCAGCCCCACTGACCATACAGGACCACTTTGTTGTCCCTCTGCATACTTTGTTGGGTTCCTTTCACCCTGATCGTCAATGGTCTGGGAAGAAATCACAGTGCTTCACGTTTTGCGCGTTTTATTATGTTACAGCCTGATTCCAAAATCGATTAAATTCATTTTCCCCTCAAAATTCTAAAAACCCACAATGACAAATTGAGAAAGGTTTGTTTGAAATGTTTGCAAATGTATTTAAAAACAACAACACAAATTTAACCTGTACAGTTTTTGCCATGGAACTCAAAATTGCATCCTTCAGATGTTTCTACAGCTTGATTGGACACCTGTGGTCAATTCAGGTGACTGGACATTCAGTTGATTTCTTTTTTATGATGAAGAGTGTGTTACATTATAAATTTAATTGTATTATTTAATATTTTTTACTATTAAAATGATGTATGTTTGGTTGTAATCGTTTATCCTAATTATAATATTACCAGTCTAATATCAAGGGATGTTTGAGGTCTCCACATTTGTGTGCATAAATATTAAAAATAACAACAACACATTTTATTTTGTGACATTAATTTAAGCTAGAACATGTATCTGCTGTGTTTTTACAGCATTTCTTGTTTAGTTCTAAAGCAACTGCATTTCTACCGTATTTGATCTTCTGTTCCTCGTCCTTCGTCGGTGCTCACAGGAGGCAATCAGCTGGATATTTCTGGTTGGTGGACTATTCTTAGCCCACTAGTGATACTGAAGGGATTAAACACTCCAGCAGCACTGCTGTTCCTGATCCACTCTTATCAGCGCAACACACACCAACACACCACCACCATGTCAGTGTCCCTGCATGATCCACCACCCAAATAAGGCCTGCTCTGTGGTGGTCCTGTGGGGTCCTGACAATTGAAGAACAGCATAAACGGAGGATGACAAAGTATGTCGAGAAACAGATGGACTATAGTTGGTAATTACAGAACTGTCAGTGTCAGTGCAGTTCAGAGAATGACCCCCCGTGTTGTGTGGTGGTCCACACTCCCAAAGGCTTTGTTTGTTCACTTGTAAAGGATAAAGTGAGGATATGGGAAAACAAGGAATTCCATGTTTTCAATGGATGGAAAGTAAGAGGAAAAGGCAGACTGGAGGCCATGTGAACTAAGTGTGATCATAATGGTCAGTAATAGCAGTGAAGTTCAAATACATTTCAAATGGCTGAAATGAAAATTGGTGGGCGCTTCACATCTAGAGGCTCTTTGATCATGGTCAGCGGAAGTGTGAAGCAGTAGATTTCTAATGGCAGATTCATTTTCCTGAGAGGGTTATTAATGTTGTTGGTTGCTTTATGCTACTTTGCTCTCAGAAATTTGCTTGATAGCATTTTTTTCCCCCCAAAGTGAAAAGGAAATCTGAAAGGATGTTAAAAATGACACTCGAAATAAGTACAAAAGTGAGGCTGATCCATTTCTTGAATGGAGACTGATCTCCATTTCTTCAGGTTAGCATCCAGGAGGAAAGTTTTCAGACTGTCCATTGGAACTGCCCAAAATGTGACTTTAGGGAAGATATCTGGGTTTGAAATTGGCCCAGTTTCACAACATATTTAGGTTTCGACAGTTGCACTTGATGTGGATGAAAATCATCACTTTTAAAACAGTTAGAAATGCAAATTTCTTGTGATTAAAAAATTAGAACAAACCACATTTATTACCTCATAAAATTAGAATCAGGTTCAGCACATCAGCTACAAGTGATTAGACCATCATTAGAGAGGACTTTGAAGGAACATGTCTCATTTGAACCTCAGACATTAATTTGAAATTGGGCTGAAATGGGCACATGCTGTAGGTTTTAGACAGGAATGGGACAGTTTCTGAACTCTAGTGCTAGGGTGTGGGAGCAGGATTTAAAAAAAAAAAAAGTTCTTACGGTTATCAGATTATTTGATCAGGTGAACAGTACACCCTGAATTCTATGATCAGAGTAAGGCCTAGACATCCGAAAAAGATAGATTGTAGCTCAGTAATTAGATTTCGCCGTGCATTTATACACTTACTCTGATTCCTTTTGGTTTCCTCAGTCTGTGCATGTACTCTTCTTGACCAGGGAAAAGCAGGCAGGGTGAACCAATGGCCCAAACCAGCAGGATTCAGTCTAAAATATAATTCAAAACTCATTAATGGTGGAAGAGTAATGTCACTGGTCAGTCCCAAAAGTTCCACAATTTCAGCCACTTCGGAGTGATGCCTAGTTCTCCTCGTTTCCTTCACCAATTGATTTGAGTAAATCGGGAATTCTTTGGGAATCCCTTGGGATTTCCTCCAATCGATTGGCAAGGGGAGACCGAGGAACTGAGCAAGACCCCTGAACAAGTGTCCCGTGTTTGGACCGACCAGTGATGGAGATCTGATGCTACATATGTGTTGTGATATGTCAGTAGTCCTCATACAAAGAGCATGTTTCTCTATAACCAAGAAGACATATGTAGGTTCAATGGTGGGCCTGAATATTTTATGTTGCGACCCCTGATTCCAGTAACTTACTCACAACAAATCCATTCTGAAAGCCTTTGTTAACACCATACAAGTTGATTGTGAAGACATTCGGGGGGAAAAAATGGACTTTCCTTTACACCAGGTTCATTCCAATGTCAGACCTCTGAAAAGCATAGCGTCCACTGGGAGATTTTGGACATGAGTAAAATAAGGACCTAGCAGCAGGTCTTCAACTCTGAGACTGTCATGAAGCAGTCCTACACTGTGATTAATGCCCTGTGACAAATCCACACTACTGAACCCTTATTTTTAAGAACTCTTTCCAAAGAATCAAGGTCACTTCACACAGCCGGCTCTGAGTTTTCACTTTTGTTTCACTCGCAGACTTTCAGTGTGCATCATAAGAGCTTCTGTACTTCCTTGCATTTTTTATGGAGGAGACTGTATTCATTGCTTAGCTCACGTAAATATTTCAACTATTCCAAATATAAATAATTTACGCTGAAGCAAAATGTGCTATTCTATGTTTTTGTCCTTTGTTGTACCAAAAAAAACAAAAGTTAAGTAAAATTCTTTTGTGAACCGTCTTAAAGACAAATGCTGTGTGAAATGCAAGTTTGAAATGTAGTCATGAGTTCGTACTGCTGTGATATACAGTATTACTTTGGACTTCCATTCACTGACCACTTTATTAGAAACACCTTCCACTAAGTGGCCGCATTATTAGGAACTTTCTTTTTTTTTTTTACAGCAAGGTTTTCTTCCTTGCACACCTCCCATGAACATCAAGCTTGTTCTCTCCCTTATTGACGGTGAAAGCTATCAGTAGATCCCGTGATGGTATTTTAGGATTGTTGGAGGATTCTTTACACATCATCTGGTTTGCTGTTGTCTGACTTGTCCCTGTTGGCAGTTGCTTTAAATGTCCACGTTTTTCTGACAGTCGAATGGCTGATTTCGCACTGTTGTGAGATCTTTCTAAGTGCCTTCCCAGACTCATCTGCATCTACAGCCTTCTTTCCCAAGGCCTCCTAGAGCTCTTTGGATCTCACTGTAATGACAGCACTCACCTCAGCAATCAAGAGCAAACCAAACGAATGTCTGAGGTTTAAATAAGACTGGCTCCTTCAGAGTCCTCTCTGTTGATGGTCTAATCATTTGCAGCTGTTGTGCTTCACCTGATTCTAACTGCAGGCATTTTGAAGGTAATAAATGTAGGGGGTCCTAACTCTTTCCTCACATAATTACATTTCTAATAAAAAAAAAAAAAAAACGTGTTTTATGCGTTTAATCTTCATCCCTCAATATAGTTAAATTGAAGGTCAGATGTCCATATATCACCAATATGTTTTAAAAAAAAAGGTTTTCATGAAGTTAATGAAGTTTAGATTGCAGTTCATTCCAAATGTAGTGATTTAACCCACCGAAGATCCCTTAGCTGATACCGAAGAAACCAAATGTCTTTTCAACAGATTTCGTAGCTGTTTTCTTGGCATGTCATGCTGGCTGTTCTGTGGCAAGTGTCTTGAACTGTGTGAAACAGAGGTGATGACAGACATAGGTGTGTATGTGTGTGGCTGTGTTAAATGAGTGTGAGCTCCTCTATATTTCGATTTCAGCCACTGTCCCACCACCTCCCCCACACACACAAGCCATAACACTCCATTAACCCTGGAGTGAGCTGGAGATCTGCACTTTGAGGGCAGATACATGTTATTTTCTAGGCTTCATACTTTAGGATCAGAGTAACGTACAGACACGATATACATATTATAACAGGCTACAAACGTACCCTTTCTATCATTGTTATCCAGCTCAGAAAACAGCTAAAATTCACTCATTTCCAACTGAATGAAATCCCAGTTTAAATGCCAAAGAAGCTTCCAGTGCATGTTTACTGCTCTGTGAACATATACATGCTCAACCTGCATGCAGACTCTGACTGATCAGCAAGATAGATGGAGTTAAGGATGTCACAGACCCAGATATTGCTCGCACAGTGTTCAAATTTCACAATAAAAGTCCTGGGAAAGGATGATACTGATACATACATAAATATCAAATACACATAAAGTAGGTCCAAGTACATTTTTGATCAAAACATGTTCCCATTCATAAAATATTTAATCGCTCTTCATTTTTTTAATCTTAAGTCTAAAGCTGGGTCTCATATGGTGGGATGGACATTGTGGCCACTTTATTGAAAAAGTCTCCCCTGTGACTTTGATTGCTGTTCGTGTTCATTCTCTATACAATCATCATTGGTCTGTTTATAACCAAACAGCAGCTCTTGACTTTCTCTTAACCAAGCAGTGACACTGTGCCTGATATACTTGTACCAGTACCACTGGTCGTGACACTGATATATTGTCAGTGTCACTGCTGTGATAAGGTCCACAACCCGAATAAAATCTGAACCAGAGTGGTCCTGTGGTCAAAATCCACCCAATGATGAATGAGCAGACAGACTCTACACCAACAGGTGGACTACAGTCTGTAACTGGACACCTATGTGTGTATAAGCTATTGGCTGGAAGAGCACAGTAGCCTAAAATGGCCTGTGAGTGGAAATGCAATGGAGTATTTCTAAAATAAATAAATAAATAAATAAATAAATAAATAAATAAATAAAATGCTGCTCAACTTTGAATTGGACCCATTTTTAGGTTATTCCTTCAACCATTATAACTTGAGGTCAATTTTATGAGATGTTTTCATAGTTTGAGGTACATTTATTCACCAAGAAAACTAGAAAAGTATTTATAGGAGACTGTCACACACATCAGATATTATTATTTCCAGAAGATTTACCAGACTACTCAAATTTGTCTTCAACTGAGATGTAAGAATTAAGATCATTTGTATATTTAAGGTAGCATCGTGTATATTTGTAGAGTTGCTGTTGTTGTATCTCGTGTTGTTATATGAGTGTAAGTTATCACTAAATAGTTTCAGTCTCATAGTTTATGTCCGTCTGTTTGTTTTGTATCCCATTTTCTTTGTCGTTAAATCTGAACCCCCTGCACGTAAGTCCACAAGCCTTGTATGTCTTCATCTCCTCAGTGCCTGCTCAACTTTACATCTCAGAAATTCTCTTTGAAATCGATCATCCAGAGCGGAACTCAAAATGCAAGAGTTGTGATGAGTCATTTGTAATGATTAGACCGACAAGGATATTTACATTCTTCACAAAACTTGCCAGTGGTCCAAGTAAAATTGAAAAACAACCTAAATGTCCGTTATTATTTGTGTTATTTATGTATATGTATTATTCTTCTTAGGACTTTGTTTTCTGAAATCTGAAAAGAATGAACTTCCTCAGAAAATGCAAAAAATCATTTGCAAGTGCAACCCAGCCTACATCAGATATGATACGATAGCATAAGCAGACAGATTGTTGACAGCTGTTGCTCAGACCTTAATTTTCACATTTTCTTTGTCAAAGAAATAAAATTGAAACCAATTTTACATAAATATTTTGACTTTTACTCTATTGTGGGCTGTTAGTCTGACTACAGGAGGAGGGGTCCCCCCTTGTGAGCCTGGTTCCTCCCAAGGTTTCTCCATCCAGCTCTGAGGGAGTTTTTTCCTGCCACTATCAGCTTGGGGTTTATGACTTTATCCTTTGTCTCATGTATTTTTGTTCACCTTCTTGTTTTTGATTTCTGTAAAGCTGCTCTGTGACATCAGTTGTAAAAAGCATAATGCAAATACAGTTTGATTAGATTTTTGTTTTCTAGTTTTAAACAGGTGGGCCGGGACGTGAACATGTTTGAGAACCCCTGCTTCATAGAACCGTTTTATATTCCACCAAAACAAACTTCCATTATAGAGTCAAACAACCATTTTAGTTCCATGTAGAACCCTTTAATCTTGGTGTGCAGTCCACAGTCAACATGAAACATGCTGCAGCACCTCATCAAGACCTGATCTGGATGAGAGACAGAATCCTGCTCTGAAGGAATCTGTATGAAGAGCACAGATGGAATCAAAGGTAGGGACTGCTTTCATTCAGTGAAGGGTATTGGGAGAAAAAAAAAAAAACATGGTATGCTATTATTGATTAGTATACATTTTTCTTGTCCCTGGCACATGCTGACATCAAATATCAGAAGCTCTACAGAGGCGCGCTAAAGACTACATCTGACAGACATCTGAAGCTTTACTCAAATGCAAATAAAGGGCAGGTCATTTACCATTTCAGTTTGGCAGCACGTTAAATACGTTTTTTTGTTTGTTTGTTTTTTTTAGAACGAATGTTCTATGGAAAATGTTTAGTGAAATGCTGGACCTTAAAAATAACCTTCTGTTGCTTGGGATTCCCAGTGAACTGCAGCATGGTCAGTGAGAGAATTTCAATGCGGTTAATGGCACTTTATATGTACAGCAGCGTCAGTGCTTGGAGCTTCCTCGAGGATAATAATTTTCCATTAGCACATGTATAAAAGCTTAAACTGAGTAAACTAAAGGCCACTAATGTTTTAAAGGTGCTAAACACTCACTAATCAAAATTGGTGTAATGGAAACAGCAGCATAAAATTCCACACAAAACACTTTACGTTCTTTGACAGGGCAGTTAGCGCTGCATGGAAATTTAGATCATTCGTCCTGACAATAAATGTTACTGTTTTTTAATGCCTGTTGTGTAAGTGAGATAGCAGAGTACTGCTCTCCAGTGTTCTCCTGGAGGTCTACTGGTAAAGCAGCCTTTACTTAAATAATTCCCTCCAAGGGCCCTTTAGAACCCAAGGATAATTGTCTGAAATGTTTTCATAGTTTGATTTACATCAATTTGCCCAAACATTGAAAAAGTATTTATAGGAGACAGTAACACATGCTAGATCCTAAACAACTCAAATTTGTCTTCATTTCAGAATTTATATACAGTATGAATTTGAAGAAAATCAAATTGCACCTAAAACTTGTGTTTTTGTTTTTTTTTGCTTATAAAATACATCTGAAAATCCAATTATTTTAAGGGTTATTTTTGTCAATTTATAATAAGTTATTCAATGTTTATACAGTTCTCCAAATAAAATATAAAAACAACCAGAATGTTATTTTTAAATTGTTTTTTAATTAAATTCATTAATTCATTTTGTTAATTTATGTATGTATCAATATTATCCCTCTGGACTTTTATTCTGAAATTTGTACAATGTGAGCAAAAAAAAGAAAGCATACAGCCCCTCCATTCTCATTTTCCTTTATAACCCAATATCTGTACCAGTGACGTCATTAGCCCTGCCCCCTCTCACTGGTCAGTCAGAATCTGTATGTAGGTTAAGCATGTACATGTGGACAGAGCCATAAACATGCACTGGAAGCTCCGTTGGCATTTGAACTGGGATCTAATTCAGTAGGAATTTCAGAACTTGATTGCTCACTGTCATTTTAGGCCGCGATATTCCAGAAAAGGGAAGTTTGTGTAGTTTATGAGATGTGTATCATGTCTGTAGGTTGCTCTGATCCTGAGTTATGAAGTCTAGAATATAGCATGTAACTGCCCAGAAAGTGTGGATGCAATAGTTAATGCTCAAATGTGGATACTGAGTCCTTTTCCAGCAGTAGCTCCACTAGATGCCTCTGTCAGAAACGTCTTCTCTCCTCACTGACCAATACAAATGTACATATAGACCCACTGTGCACACAGGGGAATCTGACCCATCCATGCAATGAAACACATACAAACACATTAGTGAATTCACACACTAGGGGGCAGTAAGCACATGTGCCCGGAGCGGTGGGTAGCCGTATCCACTGTGCACAGGGTGCAGCAGAGTTAAGTGCCTTGTTTGCCCAAGGGCACATTAGTCATGTCCTGCCAGTTTAGGGAATTAAACCGGCAACCTTCCGGTCACAGCTGCCCGCTGTTTGGCCTGACATCATGTTGGCTGTCCACACCACTTCTGCAGCAGGGCAACTGCTGACCAATATGTCAAGTACGCCAGACATGGTCAACCTCTCATTTCCTTCCCGCCATAAAACCAAAATAACCTGCCTCTTTTGGCGTCTTTGTCATTACTGAAGATATATATGCGATTCATTGCTATGCATTCATAAAAGACACAGGCAGCAAAGACCAAATATTAAAATGCAATATGTCAGGAGGAGAAAACAGACAGAGAACAGAGGAGGCTCTCAGTTGTCTCTTCCTAGCAATTACACGCCTACTAAAGCAAGCCAAGCAGCAGTGGTTCAGCGGTAGATGCTAAAGCTGCATTCATTATCCGCTGCCCACTGTTGTATGTGAACAACAGAGGAAGATCTCCTCTCCTCTGGCAGCAGGACTGGGCAGTTGCTGGGTCAGGCGCTCTCCTCATAAGGAGGAGGCTAAAGGCTGATGGAGCTTAATGAGCTGTCGCCCTCACCCAGCTAAGGACCTGCAGGCTTCTGTATGTATCACTAAGAAAGGAGCCCCTCTCTCTCGCTCTCTCTTTCTCTCTCTTGCTCGCTAACTCGTTCTCTCTCCCATCTCCAAGCCTGTCCTCCAAATCAATTTCTCCAGCCGTGGCTCACATTTGCAAGTGGGAGGAGACAGAGCAAAGGCCAGATTTGTGTCAAGACCTCCCCCGTCCAAAGACCAAAAACACCAAGGATCTGCACTCCACGGATAGACACACTACTTAAAGTGGGATAAAAAAAGGACTGGACTGGAAAAATACTGGAATACATTTCTCCAGAGGTAGTGAGCACTGAACTTCAGTTGAGCTCAAACACAAACGTGAATGAGCCTGTAATAATAAACCGTGAAGCAATAATAAGGCAATACATTATTGGTACAAAAAGACAGACTTTGATTTGATTAAAATCATCCCACTATTGGTATCAAACACTTCATATTGCATATTTAATATCACACATTTATTTGTCTTTTTGAACTGGATTGGATCTTTTGCTCAGCTTCTGACTGCTTAGATGAAGGATGATGAATGGAGGGGAAAAGTGGCTGCATGTGTTCCTAATGAACCATTGTTTTTTCCAAACATGTTCGCAAGTCACGAGTCCTTACGCTTAAGTCACACACACACACACACACACACACACATGCACACGCACACGCACACGCACACACACACACACACACACCCACACCTGTGGTGCCATATAGGTGTAAGTTGGAGTAAATGTCTTCACTGTCCAGGGAAGGTTCTCTACTGGTACATTGCTGCAAAGACATTATGCAGGTGCTAATAAGTTGATGTTTATTTGGTCCCAAGAGTCCTATTCTATTGTCAGTACTTCTCTACAGGGACTAGATAAGTTGTCTATCAGCAGTGGGTACAACTTAAAGTAGCTGAATGCCTTCATTAGAAGGGGTGTCCACAAAATTGTTAGTGAATAATTGATAGTGAATATCAGTCTCAGGTAAGCTTTCAAATAATTTTGATGAGGATGATCCAGTGCATTTAATTTGCCTCCCACATTCTTTGCACATGGTCACTCTTATATTCCAGGAGTTTCAGCTCCCTGTAGTCGAAGGTAGATGGCTATGATCCTATGCTAAGGACACTTTCTGAGTGAACAGCAAAGCACTTCTGCTAAATGCCACAAATGTAAATGTGCGATGCTCCCAGTGAAGATGTGCCACGCTGCTTTGTTTTTTAGTTGGCGCCTCTCACCTATTTTATGATTGCACAAGCCGCATTGCACAGAAAAGGGGCTGTGTCCCAAATCAATGAAATACATTTACTTTCTGTAATCTCACACACTGTGCCTTGATAATGGAGTGACTCTTATTGTTTGTGAGTTATTTTACAGTCATTAGGGAAGAGTTGCAAGTCAAGTCTGAAGTCTGTTTATGTGAAACTTAGGTCTACTTAGCGCTAGTGCCCATCTCTGTGCTAGTCCCACTGATCTTTTTTCTTTAAGACTAAATGTGAAGGGGTGAAAATCCCTATTGCTCAACTGCTCAGTTGAAGAAATGGTGTGCTTTTCACTTTTGGTGCAAATCACTCTTACAAGCAGCCTTGTAGAAACATAGCAGGATCAGTTAGTATAAACCAGACAGGACAGCATTGGAGACTTCTTTTATTCATGGACTTAAATTATATCAGACTCCTGAGGCAAGTGTGGAAGACAATTTTGATATGACTTTAACAATTTAACAATAATTATAAGTTAAAGTCTTTGGCATTGGTTCTGTCGTTCATCCAGGTCTTATAATGCCTGGACCATTGCAGACCACTACATGGATTTCAAGTGAGAAGCCATTGCTTTGGGCTTTCTGGCAGGGAGGAAGGAGGTATAAGACTCTGAAAGCATCTGAAAGCAGCAAGTAGACGGCTTCTGGAGATTATTGGAATCTTGTGATTTGAGGTAATAGATTATCCAGCTGAACAAATCGCTCAAAACCCTCCTTTGATGGTAGCTGGTTTCAGATGGTCAAAACTGGTCTTTAATGGTCAAGGTGGTTGAAAGCTGGATGTCCAGGTGAAGACATGTTCTGGTGCTTCACGTGTGGGTTAACCAGATTTTAACCAGATTATGTAGGTTGCATATGATTTTGGCAATGCTGGTTGACCAGCTTGTTATGTTGGTCATGCTGGTCGAACAGGTAGTCATACTGGTTGAGCATTTTGACAAAGTTTGTTATGCTGGTCATGCTGTTCATACTTGTTAAACTAGTTTGTTCATGTTGATCATGCTTACGAACCAGTTAAACCATCAAACTCATGTCCGGCCATGTTACTGTAGCAAGCTTTAGTAAGCTGCAGCAAGCTGTAGTAGACTGCCGGCTCCAGTGTCGTCCAACGTCACTACTTTAGGGTTAACAGGCTGGCTTTCAGCTTCATCCAACATTAATGCAACTCTATGAGTACACCAGCTACAGGCTTTGTGGAATGTAGCTATTGCAGGTTTAGCACGCTGGCCATGGGCATCATTGAACATTGCTACCTTGGCTTTAGAATGCCATACTGGCAACAGACCTTGCCCAGCATTGCTACAGCACTGTTATCATGCTGACTACAGACCTCCTCCAAAATTGCTACCTTGGCATTAGTATAGCACTTATGGGCCTCATCCAACATATCCCCATTACTGAAATGTCATGGACAATGCCATGCCCCCAATGGTGGTCTGACCAAACTAGGGTAGTTTTTCTTGTTTTTGCCACCAAGGGATGCTTCATTTTAGACACCTGCTTAATATTGTGCCCCCTTGTGTAGGTGCCTTCAAATCAGCTTGGACCTATTGAGGCCTGGACTCCACAAAACCTCTGAAGATGTCTTGTAATATCTGGCACCAAAAGATTAGCAGTAGATCTTGCAAGTTGTGAAGTGGGACCTCCATGCAGGTGTCTCAGGTTCTTATGCTTGCCTGAATGTTCACTTGCATAATATGTAGGTTCCTCGACAGGTACCACTGGAAGTTGATAAATGGTAGTTGCTTCACTTTGCACCAGTGGCCTTAATATTATGGGTAACCGGGGTGTATATGTCTGTTGAACCAACACAAACAACAGTGTCTTGGAACACTCCTACCTGTTGACCTACACAGGTGAACTCAAGAGTTTTTGTTGCCAACCCTGTTCCATCCTCCAGAAACACAGCCAGCATGCGGACTAATCTAGCTGACCAGTAAAAACACAGTCCAATGTCTTCTCCTGACCTTTACGCTCGTCAGTATTCCAACTAAGTTTTTTTTTCCCACAGATGTGCATTCTGATTTCTCTCTCTCAGCGTTTATTGACTTTCCGCGCTTGTGTGTAAATGGTTTTGTAGGACTGAAATGTGAAGCAAAAAGCCAAACAGACGTGAGAGAAAGCGAGAGGCTTTCACAGCCCGTATGCCTTCGACATAAGCAAACTTGCTGATAACAGTCTATGACCAAAATAGAAAAATAGAAAAGTCATATTTACAGGTCACGTTAAGACAATGTTATCTCCGCAGAGCAGGTTGAAGGGGAGACAGCTAAATCTAATTGTTCCAAGTTCAGAAAATGAGGTTTATTGCTGTGCTGACATTTAGGAAATTGTTATTCTGAGCTCCTACAGCTAAATTAATCCCAGGAGGGTAGCCCCAAATCCTACAGGTACAGATGTAGCCAAGCCAAGCAAGGAACAAATAGGGCGATAGAGGAAATCAGTTAATAGCAAAATTAAACAAAATTAGCCATTGTCACTCACACTCAGGTGAGGTCTGTACAGTGCCATTATATTTCCGTTGGTGATTTCAGGGAAGAAGTAAGTCTAAGGCACGTGTTAGGATGTCACAGTCCTTAATGAGGTGCACAAGCTTCTAGATCTGGGGCTCACTGCACCCCTGGGGCAGAAGCTGTTCGTTTGCTTTAGAAAACTTTTAATGAAGCTTCAGAAGCTCCTTCTATGAACCTTATATCTGTGTGGGTACTGCAGAGGAAAAAAAGCACATTTATTATAGGAGTGGATTGGAATGTTGCATGCTGTACATGTTTCTATAAGTGAAGCATTTCATTTTTTTTAAGAAGCATTTTTGCTTTGCATAATAGTTTTAGTACAGAGCCTCAGAATTATTTATTTCTTTATTTGGTGCTCAGATAACTGGTGCTTATTTAACCCTATCCAGTGCCTGTTTAATAGTATCTGATGCTCACTTAGAATTATCCAGTGCTCACATAATACATTTATCATCCAAAAAAAAAAAAAAAAAAAAAGCAATCACTCTGACTTGTATAAGAGCTAGAAAGCAATTTAGGTCAAAAAGGGGGCTCCCGGGAAGAGAGGTGGTCTTTTTGAGGCATGCCATATTGGTTGTGTGCAAAATCACTACACAAAATTGTTCTGAAGGCAGAACAAACAGAATTTGTCCAGAGAATCAAAATTAGAATTAAAAATGTCTATCTGCTCCTCTGCATTTTATATGTGAAAGAAGGATTTTTTTTTAAGGCAGCATTTTCTTTGTTTGCTTATTAGTTAGGTAGCTGGACAGAAGCTGTGGAATGCTGCTTTCTTAAACAACAAAACTTAATTGCACAACTTTCTTTTAAAGCATCCACTAAAGCTCTACCTACTGGTTATTTTAATTGGTTAGTCACTGAACCAATTGTGTTTGTGCTGCCTCAGAGGCAGAGCTGCCTTCAGAACTGTTTTGAGTGTGATTTAGCACACAAGCTTACCGTAACACACTGTTGGCAAGCGTTGTTGCATGCATGTTAGGATGAATATTCTGGGAGGACTGTACCAACCACAAAAATGGAGTGACCCAATAACCACACTTGTGGACATTCAGTGAGCAGTGATGCTGTCCATAAGTCATGTTGTTAGTGCTAGCACTATTAGCAGACTGCTGCACGACACAGGACTATATGCACACAAACCATTACAACTACTGCCCTTAACACCACGTCAAAGACTGGTGTCATACCACTATTAACTAGTGCTCACTTAACAGTATTCAGATCTGCCGTAATACTACCTGGTGCTTTTATTTAAAGTAAACAGATGTTTGGAAATAGAACACACTTACCATCAGCAAAGTCACAACAAGCTTGTGTGTGTGCTGCCAAATTGGCCTTAATGAGGATATATAAATAAGCAATGATATTTACTAGCTTCTGTTTAAATCCAGACAATGCAATGGTATGACTTCCACGAGCCCCTTGTGAGACAACTCATGAATACATTCATAGCAGATATTTCTCTTCTTTTTTTTTTTTTTCATGATTATCAGTCACAGTCTCTAGATAGTGGTACTGTATATGTTTTCCCAAGTCTATTCAATGGAGAGCATTTTTTTTATATCATCACTATTGTTATTACTTATTCATTCATTTCCTCGGGGAGAACTGAATACTGTTTATATTTCAGGATTCACTGAAATAAATCCATGACTGAGCAGAATAAGGGATTATCATTTACTGCAGAGTACAGTGGATCCCAGTATTAGTCATCAAGTTTCACCTGCCCTGGAAAGGTCTTTTCAGCTTCACTCCTGGTTCATCATCTAAATTAAAACCTTCTGAACTGAGCGTGTCTGCGGAAAAGCAAAAGGTATAGTTTTGCTCTTACAACTGGACATCTGCATCTTTCCAGACAGTTGTATGTCATTTCTAGGCTTCGATATAAACTGTAGACATGATATACATATAATAAACTACAAGACATACCTTATCGAAGAATAATGATGAATAATCAGTGAGTGATTCAGCTCAGAAAACAGCTAAAATTGACTTGTTTCCAACTGAATACAATCCCAGTTTAAATGCAGAAGCAGCTTCCAGTGCATGTTTACTGCTCCGTCCATGTTTACATGCGTGTAGACTCAGGGAGAGGGCACGGGGTTAATGACGTCACTGACTCAGATATTCAGTTATAAAGGAAAATGAGAAGCATGAACGAGAAGGATGGGGCTGTGTGCTCTCTTTCTTTGCTCATTTTTCAGAATAAAAATCCTGAGAAGGGATGACACACACATAAATAGCACAAAATAAAGGACATTTAGGTTTTTTTATTTTATTTGGACGACTGTCAAGTAATTTGAAGAACTTTCCGATTCAAAAATAAAGTGTATTTTTGTCCTAATAGCAAAAATATAGGTGCATGATTTTGATCAAAACATGGCCAAATTCATACAAAAATTTAAATTTCTATATATCTGTATATGTCATATGAAGACAAATATGAGTAGCCGAAGATCTCCTGAAAATAACAATGTTAGGTGTATCTCCTATGGTTTTATTTAAGACGAGAGGTCTCCAGCCTTCCTCCTGGAAGGTTTAACACACCTCATTTGTTGGATGAGATGGTATGGGGTAGGGTTGGACCAAAGTCTACAGGAAAGTAGCTCTCTTCAGGAGCATGGTTGGAGACCACAGCTCTACAGTCCAAAAATATACATAAAATGTGTCCAGAAGTGTGTGGGCACCCGGACATCACATTCAAGTATGCTAGCGGAACAACTCATTCCAAAACCTCTTCCAGGAAGGCTTTCCACTACATTTTGCAGCATGGCTGCAGGGATTAGCTTTCATTTGACCACAGTAGCATCAGTGAGGTCAGGGTCTGATGTTGGGTGATACGGCCTGGCTCGCAGACAGTATTCCAATTCATCCTGAAGGTTGCTGAATGGGGTCAAGTTCAAGGATCTGTATGGTTCTGATGGTTCTGGCCAAGTTCTTCCACACCAAACTCAGCAGACTTTTTATTTATGAAACTTCCTTCATCGGCCTTTTTTAAACGGAATCATAAAGATTTCTAGTGTGCCTCTAGACAACCCAGAGGCATGTCTAGGTTAAATCATCATTTACATGTTGTGGAGGAGGCTGAAGCAGAGACCAAGAGGAATCACAAACAAACAATATCCCAATTTCCCATCAACTTGGAAGTGCCAATAACCCAACCCTGTTAGGACTCTCCCCCTATCACATAGGATGCTCTAGACACTAGGGTGGAGGGTGAAGACAAGCACATGCTTCTTCCTCTTATACATGTAAAGTCAGCCATCGTGTCTTTTCAAACTGCTGCCATCCTTGCTGGGCAGCGACTCATTCAGAGGAAAGCACTGGGTCGCCAACACAACAGTGGACAGGTGCCTGTGCTGACCAGCATCAGGATGGGGAGAGAGAGCGCCATCTACACACCCAGAGAGAGTCCAGCTGCCGATGGCAAGCAGCAAACCTGCAATACTCAGATCACAGTGCTAGACCATTAGACCACTTACACCCAAACCCACGTTCTAAGATCGTCTGTGTTTAGCATGCAGTGTCAACACACAAGCTAGACAGCCATTACCAACAAACATGGCATGTAGGCCTTGGGTGTATGGATCCAAAATTGTTCAGATGTTCAGGTTATATTCAGACTGCCAGTCTAAATGCAAGCGGGCATATCTGGGTTCGTTTTTGATAGTTTGGACAGCAAAAGACAAAAACAAACAAACATGAAAACCAACTGGTGGTGGTGTATTTTTATACATTTGTTTTTTCTACTTCGGGGGACTTTGTTTCACTCACCCTTTCAGCTGTGCAATGTGATGTGACAATAAACCTAATTTGATCTGATTTGATGCAGAATGCAACAGCATGGCTTGTCTTCAGTTTTCCTAAGTTCAGCCGTGAAACCCCTCTGCTGCTCAAAATGGACCGGCCCCTCCGTAATTGCTGGCAATGATCAAAACCCGATCTGTACCAAGAGCTCTTCACACACAGCAATGGCTGCACAGTTAGAAGGTCTTACACTATGTTCTGAATGCAGGATATCAGATTTCTTTCTCAAGTGAGATCTGTTATTTGCATTATTGGGTAAGGTCTTAGAAACAGGGACATCTTTTCTGATGTCCTGATAATAATCCAAGAACATTCCACTGCTTCCCTCTTTGGTACACAGAATGGCTTTATAGTTGTAAATAGGTATCAAAATAGGTATCAAAATAACATTGTATGGATGTT
>CM067502.1:6324376-6429376 GCA_034509495.1 Acestrorhynchus altus | reverse complement strand
AGAGGAGAAGTTTGTTTAGTTGTTTGTAATGATTACATTCTCAAGAATATTCTTCTAAAAGTCAAACCAACACAAATGTCCTTTATTATTTGTATTATGTTAATTTATTCATCAGTATTATCCCTTCTTTGAGAACTCTGTGCAAACTTTCTAAGTTCGCCCAATAAACCAATATATGGGTAAGAACTGTAAGCAGCCCCTCCTCCACTTGATGATCCGTTGGAGTCTGCATGCAGGTTGAGCATTTTGAGATATGAAGTCTAGAAAATGGCAGGTAACTGCCTGCAAATAGCAGGTTCTAGGAGTTAACATGGCAAAATATTGCAGTTGGTTTGTGTGATATACATGCATTGATATACACTTTGCTTCAACACTAGGTTTGCAGTCTCAGGATGATCTTTAGAAAGACACTCACAGGCTCTTTTTAGATTGTGCACCCCTTGGTGAAAGATCATTGACTGCTAGAACTGCCTCTATGACACAGTTAAAGACATTTTGCCCAGTTGACAGACTTTGAGAGGGGGTGGCAATTGGACTGTGAAAAGCAGAGTGATGAAAAGCCACCAGCCAGGTCGTACGGACCAACCTAGCATTTCGTTCGTTTGCAGTGGTTTGTCCAAAAGAAACCAGGACTGCTAAGAACTGGGACTCAATTAACTTTAGCAACAAATGAAGGTTTTGTTTGGGTTCCAATGACAGCCAGGTTCCAGCATGGAGGCCTTTAATCCCACTTTTGGAGCAACTGCTGGTACGATGATCAAAGGGGACCATCACAAATGATAGTAATGATATGAGGGACACTAACAGCTCAGCGATATGTGCAGGACATCATGTGGTCACGTGTCGATTCTTATGGCAGGGCTTCCAACTGGCATTTTTCAGCAGGATGACGCTCTCCTACACACAGCACGGGTTTTCCAGGAATGTCTGCCAGATTGCAACACTTCCTTTTTATGCCCATTTGCCAGATTTATTGCATTTTTAGGACCAGCTGGAATGTTAACATTGTAAGAGTGTGCATGATCTACACAAAGAAGTGATTATATATTATACATCAGGGACATGATTGTATTGAAACACAGATCTGGGGAAGGATACAAAAAAAGGTCCCAATGAACACACGAATGCCAATCATGTCTGGAGGAATCAAGGCACTGCTCGTCATCTAGCCAATACCATTCCTACAGTGAAACATGGTGGTGGGATGTTTATTCCTGCAGTAGGAACTGGGAGACTAGTCAGGGTCATAGGAAAGATGATGATGTCCACTGCAGTGACAGAGAGTGTACAGAGATATCCTTAATGATAACCTGCTCCAGAGCGTTCTGGACCTCAGAGTGGGATGAAGGTTTATCTTCCAAAAAAAGATGAAAAAATGAATTGAATTGAATTGAAATTTGAAATAAGGCTGTAACGTAATAAATGTACATCTTAGCATATCTGTAGAGGTAAAACAGTGTTTCTGTATGAGGATAAAACTCAAACCAAGTATGATTAGTTAGTGCATTAGTATGTAGTACAAATACAAACATTTTATTGTATTCACTGGTTTAATTTGTCACCATTTTATATGACATACATGTTCAAGCTACAATCGGTGTGGAGAATTGGTGCATTCTGTGAGCTAAAATGTTTGAATTGCTCTTTGAAAAATGTAAGAGACGTCTATCGTTGTGTGATGAACTGTCAGTGAGTAATCCAGCTCATCAAAAATTCAGCTGTTAAATCCCAGTTTAAATTCCATAGCAGCCTTCTAGTGCATGTTTACTGCTTTGTCTATGGGCACATGGTTTATGTTGTTTTATAGTGGAAAATGAGAAAGGAGGGGCTGTTTACTCACTGTTTACTCACACACAAAACACTGTGCTCAAATTTCAGAATAAAAGTCATGAGAAAGAAAAATATTTGATTTATATCCTATTAAAAATAATTTTATTTGTATTTGGACTACCGTCGATTATTTTAAAGATTGTTTTACTACAAATATCCATGTCGATCTTATCATTACAAATAACTCATACAAAATTCTTCCATTATCACCTCAAAAATTCATGTAATATGAAGTTTCCTTATAAGCCAAAAAAGAAAAACACATTTAATTGTAAGCACAATCAGGATTTTGATCAAAACATGGTCGAATTCACACAAATATTTAAATTATATTAATGTTTACATCTCCAATGAACACAAATTTGTCTCCTATTAAAAAATTTTGAATTGTTTGGAGAATAAAAGTATGTTAAAATGCTGAAAACATCCCTGAAATTGGCCTAGAGTTCTAAAGGTTAACAGGAGGTGCTGAAAAGAGCTTAAGACATGTGATGAGCATTTTACTGGATTGCCATAATAATGTGTAATATATATAAATTCACTTTTGTAAAATACACAAGAACAAAAAAAGCAGCTTGTACTGGATGCTGGACCCTCGTAATGTTCGAACATTATTTTGGGGCTGAAACCCACTAAATTCATAAATCCAGTGGTCAAATATCCAGCTTTAAGTAACTGAATAATTTCATTTTGTTAACAGAAATGCTTGGGGAGGGAAAAAAAATCATTCTCTCATTTCATTCCATCACTAGAGGCTATTCATTTGTTTCCTAAGATATTGATCTGCTATCGATACTGAGGTGCCACAGCTGGTATCAGTGTTAAACTCAAAATGTTGCTATTGATCCAACTCCAGCTCACAGACACGCACAGTGGATTAGGTGGAAGCAGGAAACCATCACGGCTCGGACAAATACAATTTCTGATTTAGTCCTGTAAGAGATTGCACGCTGGTGATATTCACCCCACTGCAGCCGAGTAATAGCTACAGAGGCATTTGTTCTCCAACCAACACATTTTACCTGCGAGCACTGGGTTTTATAAGCCAAAGTCACGAACTGTGTTCTTACAAACCAGCCTTACTGTCAAACTTGCTGAGCCCATCTCTCATTAGTAAGCTTCTTAAACAACCTCCTGCTTCTTCTTCTTTGTGTTATCTGAACTGCTATAAATAGAGGGCACATTTCTTTCACAGTTGTTGTTCTGCATCAGTGTCTCAGTGAAGGTGTCAGTAAATGAATGACCAGACCAATGCATTTGCATTCAACTGGTTTTCTATTCATTCAGATCTTGTGTAGAGGCCTGTCACGATAATTACATTATTATGAACTTATTGTAAAATATATGGATGCAACCAATGATTTTTGCTGACTTTTCCACGTTTTCAATGCATTTCCAACCTGGTTTTGAGGTTCTTGCGTGCAAATGCACAAACATGCCCATATTATTCAACTTTGGATGCATCTGTCCAAACACGTTGTTCCAGAATTCCTGCTCTTTTTCTAGATGTTCTCTGGCAAACTTTTGTCCTGTTGTTGTTGTTGTTGTTTTGACAGTAATGGTTTCCTCCTTGCACACCTCCCATGAAAATCAAACTTGGTCTATTTCTTTTGGTAGATGCTGCACTTTGATATCAACTGTCGTGAGAGCTTTCTCTGGGTCCAGTGATGACATTTTCGGATTGTTGGTCTCATTCTTCATCTTGTTTTTGGGCTGAACTTGTATGGACAGACAATTCTGGCCATGTTTTAAATGCTCTCCACTTGTAAATTATGTGGAACATCATGATTTCTAATTGTAATGCTATTTAAAAAAATCCTATCCCAGACTTATTTGCATCTACAACCTTCTTTCCGAGGGCTTCAAACAGCTCTTTTGATCTCACCATGGTGATACCACTCACTTCAATAATCAAGAGTAAACCAAACTAATGTTTGATGTTTAAATAAGACAGGGTCCTCCAAAGTCCTCTCTGATTAAGGTCTAATAATTCACAGCTGATGTGCTGCACTTCTTTCAAATCTTCGGCATTTTAATTGGTAATGCATGTCATGAAATTGCATTTCTGTGAATTTTGTTTTTCAAATAATTTTAAGCGACATTTCTTCAGGTTTGTGTGATTAGATATATCAAGTCTGTCCCTCAATACTGTTAAAATCATCAATATCAACAGAATCTGTACGACAAGGATTTTCATGGGGTGTCCTAACATTTTCACAGGACTGTATCATCCAGGACACTTAATTCAGACACCTTCTACTGTACATTTAGCAACCTGACAATAAAGTATTAATGATGATCATTATTACTATTATTATTATTATTATTATTATTACTATTATTATTATTATTATTATTATTATTATTATTATTATTGTTAATAATAATAATAATAATAATAATAACACTACTAATAACAATAATAATAATAATAATAATAATAATAATAATATTTATGTTATTATTATTATTATTATTATTATTATTAATAATAATAGTAGTAGTATTTCTATTATTATTATTATTATTATTATTGTTGTTGTTGTTAATAATATTATGACATTAATATTAATATTATGAGAATGTAGATCAACTTAATAAAAAATTAAAAAATATTTGTATTGGTTATGTTTCTTGGTTGGTGCAGGTCTAGTATTCAGTTGAGTATAAGGTGTTTACTGTTTCTGGTATTGCTTGTCTAAACTGTATTGGTTGTTTCAAAAAGCATGTAACATGTGGAGCAGAGAAAGGTACCAGATCAATGGAATACATGTGCTGAAACAATTTATGTGATTATTTCAATTCCATATTATAACCAATGAGCCAAAACAAAACTAATGTAGGGCGACCCCCTTTTTTTAAGTGGACACTGGGGACTCACAGGCCTCCACTGTGGTTAGGATGTTGTGTAAATGAGGTGTTAAAAATCATTTTGTGTGTAAACAAATGAAGCTAGGGAAGTGTGTAGACGATCCCATTGCACATCCTTGATCTTTTTTTTCCACCTGTAGAAAGTGTCAGTCACCGACAGACCACTGATGATTGCAGATGTGTGAGTGCTGTCTGATTTTCTTTTTTGAAAAACTCCATCGTGATAAAGCCCCCACCCATTCTTTACATCTTTACATTACTTTACATTACTTTACATTTCTGGGCCAAACACACACCTGTGTTTTGTCAGGCTCCCTACTCTCCCGACATGGCTCAGTGTAACTTCTGTTTTTTTTCCCTACAGCTGAAAATGCTCCTGAAAAAGACCAGAGTTCTGTCCAATAGAACACATCATGAAGAATGTGTCAGCCCAGCTGTGGGCCATCTCAAAAGAGGCGGTCCAGTGCTGCTTCCGACAGTGGCAGACCCACTGAGAGAAATGTGTGGGAGCAGATTAGTGTAACATTGTTGTATCTGAATATGTGTATTTTTTCAGATATTTTTATTCTTTTTTATTGATTTAACAATAAAACAAAATACATGGGGGGGTTAATTACAGTTCAAAGTTAAAAAATATAAAGAGTATATAAAATTATAATTAAACATGAAAATCCATAGTTATAAATGCTCAGATATTTTTTGATCACATCTCGTTTATATAGCAGTTGTGGGGAGAAGCTACGAAATTGTATAAGCTGTAAAAATCATGCACCAAATATGAGGCAATTACAGAAACATACAACGGCAAATAATCCAAGCATATTTCAAGACTTATTACACAATTTTAAATTCCTAGTGAAACAATCCTGAAAATGAAAGTGTCTGGTCATCAACTTAAGTGTCTAATATGCTGTTGATCCCCCCAGAATGCCCACTCTTGGCATTCTCTCAATGAGCTTCAAGAGGTCGTCACCTGAAATGGTTTTCCAACAGTCTTGCAGGAGCTCCCAGAGGTGGCTCGTTGAGAGAACGCCAAGAGTGTCCGAAGCAGTAATCAGCAAAGGGTGGCTGTTTTGAAGAAACTAGAATATAAAACATGTTTTCAGTTATTTCACCTTTTTTTTGTTAAGTACAAAACTCCACGTGTTCATTCATAGTTCTGATGCCTTCAGTGAGAATCTACCATGTAAACAGTCATGAAAATACAGAAAACTCATTGAATGCGAAGGTGTGTCCAAACTTTTGGCCTGTACTGTACGTAGCTGCTTAGAAACCACAGACTGCAATGCAGCGCCGTTAAAAATCAATAGTGTGTTTTTGAGAATTACAAAATGTAATATCCTGTATCTGTATTTGCTTACACACTTGCTGTTATGCTTGTACCCAAATTTGACACTGATTTCATAAGTCCTACCGACTCAACCTTAACCCTAGACTGATTATGTGGAATGGTTTTGTAGTTTGATATACTTTGACATCAATATTTCAATATCTGGGTCAATGACCTCATTAGCCCCTCATGAGACCCAACGAGTGAATTGCACCTGTTTTCTGAGCTCAATTACTCACTGACGAGTCAGTCTTGTAGCTTGTTATGACATATGTATGTCTGTAGGTTACTCTGATCCTGAGATATAAAGCCTCGGAAACATCATCTAACTGCCCGTGACGTTTAGATCTCAGGTTCTAAGAGTTCCCTTAAAAGTACAGACTTCACTACCCAATCTTACTCACCACCGCTCACCTGTAACCCCCCTCAAAATCTGCCAAAATGGAGATGCTCTGACCCAGTCATCTGACCATAATGATCTGACCCTCGGAAAAGTCATTGCGGTCTTCCCACTGCCAATTTCCTTCACACCCAGTTCATCGACTACACGGACCAACAGTTCAGTTGCGATCTAACATTGATCGCGGACCTTGATACGCAGTGTTGTTACGAGTTAATCAATGTGTTCCACTTCATCTGTGAGTGACAGTAAGGCTGGTACAGTGACTACAGTGATCAGTTATCAGTAACCACAACAACACAAACATAGGAACCCCGAACCACAGACAATGAATCCAATATAATGCGGTAGATGACAGAACACACTCATTAATAACATGTGATTGCACTTTATTACAGGTACCAGTTTTGGGTCATTCAATCAATCAGTCATTCTTTCACTAAGTCAATCAAGCAGTCAGTCAAGAATTAGAATATAACTGCAGTTAATAGGCTATTTAAATGCATAAAATGCTGCATTCCTTTGGTAGCACTATGTTCCTCTCATTTTGCGATGGACGAAATATAGATTTCAAAATTCAAATTAAGAAGCCAGGCCACAGGACTGTTCGGGCTGCAAAGCTGTCATGCAATATATATGAGAATGAAATTGCCTCTCTCATTTGACTAACTGAAGGCAGGAATCTCTGTGCAGAGCCTGGAGAGTAAGAGCAGAAGGATGCCTGAAAACATGTCCAGCTACTCTACCATGTGACCTGGCCTTCACTCACAGATTTATGGCTTCATGTTGGACCTCTGAAGCAGAATTCGCTCTGCCTGCCAGAGCAAGGTGGTACGTGTTCAGAACAGAACAGAAGTCAGTGGTGTTCAGGTGAATTGAAGGTGTAATTTACTGCTGTCATTCAGGCCTCTTGCAACGTTCAAGGAGAGCTCCCACTCTTGTTATCTCCGTGGCGATATTCCACTCTACACCGCAGGTATCCTTGAAGAGCTTGATGGCCAGAATCATGCCTATGTATGACCTCAAAATATAGTCCTTGATAATCCCTGGCTAGTTCCACACCAGCTCCCAGCACATCTGAAACAGACAATCAAGGACAGTACAACACTGATTACCCAGCTCATGTATAGAAGATCAGAAATAGATCACTTTAAAAATGCAGGCCGATGGGGTTCCTCAAGAAATAGATGACTACAACTTCTAACTTCAGGCTTATTATTCACTTATTAACTTTGAGACTTATTTAAGCAATAAGCCAACAAGGGGCTGAACAGAACAGGGATTATTCCATGCATATTCTGTTTTATTACCCTTAAGCATGATAATGTCACTGTAATATTGTGGCTTCGAGAGGCTTAACACTTCTGTAATGAATTTCAATATTTAATAAATCAGTATAATATAAAGAAATAAAGCTATAGGTAAAAACAATAACAATGTACATGTTTTCATATACATGTGTGAGTATATATATATATATATATACAGTATATGCAGGGATTGGACAATGAAACTGATACACCTGTCATTTTAGTGGGAGGTTTCATGGCTAAATCGGAGCAGCCTGGTGTCCAATCTTCATTAATTGCACCAGTAAGAGCAGAGTGTGAAGGTTCAATTAGCAGGTAAGAGCACAGTTCTGCTCAAAATATTGAAATGAACACAACATTCAGTTCAAAAGAGGACAGATTGTTGGTGCAAGTCTTGCTGGCGCATCTGTGACCAAGACAGCAAGTCTTTATATCAATAGCCACGGTATCCAGGGTAATGTCAGCACCACCAAGAAGGACCAACCACATCCAACAGGATTAACTGTGGACACAAGAGGAAGCTGTCTAAAAGGGATGTTGGGGTGTTAACCCGGCTTGTATCCAAAAAATGTCATTCCCAAGACAAATTGACGCTGTATTGGCCACAAAAGGAGGCCCTAGTACACCATATTAATACATTATTGTGATCTAAAACCAGGTGTTTCAGTTTCATTGTCCAACCCATGGTGTGTGTGTATATATATATATATATATATATATATATATATATATATATATATATATACGTGTATGTGTATGTGTGTGTGTGTGTGTGGGTGTGTGTGTGTGTGTGTGAAAAGAAAAATTATAATAAAAGTGTAAATAATATTTTAAAACGTAACATCAATAAACATTTTTTATGAAAAAATATTGTTTAAAATAATATTATTAGGACTATATTATGAATATTATGGATATTATGAAAATATAGTTATGATGAAATAATAACTATATTTAAAATAGTAACATCAATAAAAATTGGAAATGCATACAGTGTTTTAGATTTTGTTGTGAATCATTTGGAAATTTCTATAATTGTACTATGTACAATTATTTAGATACATACATACATACACAGTTCAAGTCCTGTGGAGTTCAAGTCCTGCGGTTGGAGGCCCAGATGAGCACAACTGGCTGTGTTCTCATTTGATGGGAAGAATGCCAGAGCTCCCTTCAGCCCGTTGAACCTTCACCATGTACTCACTTAACCGAAGCTCTAGATCACGCAGGCAGAACAGCTGAGCAGTTAGCTGCCTCTTCGTAATGCACGGAGTTGCACAATGCCGCTGTGTGGGCTGCAGCATGAATAGGTCCACACTTCGAAGGAAGAAATGCATTAGCCCTCAGCATTCCAGGATAGAGTATTGAAGAGAAAATCATAATGGCGAGCACTGCCCATGGTTAGCAGTGGGAGAAAAGCTCAAGGACAACTTGGGTCCTATAAATACACAAAATATTCACTGTCCACGGCATTAGTAACACCTGCCTCGTACACTTCCATCATTAGCCACTGTGTGATGATGGCCTACTTTGCAGGTCCTTTAAATAGGCCTTCAATTACATGCAGAAGCTTATCTAATGTCATATATGATTTTATATAATTTCATATAATCTTAAAATGTGTAACGACTCTGGACTCACAGGTAGGAGGCGGAAGTACTTGCAGGGTTGTATTTATTAACATATAACTCACGATTGGTAGCAGACACGAAAACACGACACGAGTAACCACATAGTCACACAAACAAACGAGAAGAACTACCAGGACCAACAAAGACAAGGGACTTACTGTATATACACAGGATAACATGAGACACGGCTGGGACATGATAACGATGGGGCAGGGTTACAGATGGAACACAGCTGGGAATGGGAGGAGACATGACATGTGCTCAAAAGCACATGGGACAGTAAACACAGACAGACCAGCGGGGACGTGACAAAATGACAAACTAACAGGCTTTCTATCCAACATCACATGAAGAAACTGAACAGAACTCATCCCAGCTGCTTATTACAGAAGCGATAGGCAATATGAGCTAATGGCGATATAGACTTTAACAGTATTCCGAACACTTCATTATTCCATACAGCTGATCATTTTCCTATGATTTAAATAACGAAATACTTCCAGCTCACATGCTAAATATAATCTGGTGTCATTGTCATTTATTCCTCTGTTGAAACTTTGTTTGTGACCGACCATATTATGAATGCCATTGAGAGTGGTTCGGCGGTCACATGCACTAGCACTTTGATCCGAAGATAACAGTCACAAACACAGGTCACGCTGATTGCCATCAGAAGCCAGAACCAGCTCTCTCTGGGCGGGTAGATGGCATTCTTTCCTCATATCCTGGCACTTTCCTCCGAGCACGATGACTGCCCAGCGACAATGCAATGGCAGCAGGACTAAAAGAGGTGGTGGCTGTCTTCTTTGCGGTCAGAATGTCTTCTATGTTGGGTCCATATAGCAGTGGTCATGTTGTGCTTGAACTATTGACTACATTGCCACCATGGTTTCCAGTAGAACTGGTTAGTTCTGTCCATATTTGTAAGCTTTCAGAAAACATCCACAAATATGGACAAAATGAGCGTAGCATACAGGCAGAAGGCTCTGTCTGTACCTGCTTTCATTTTTAACGCTGAGCATAAACGAACACGGATGTTCTGGGCCCTGAGTGCAGATTTGGCTACGCTGTCTCTGGGTGGGTAGATGGGGCTCTTTCGTCTCTCTGGCACAGGTGTCTGTTAGCCATGGCCTGGCACTTTCCTGTGAGTGCACTGGCTGCCTTGCAATATGCTATGAATAGAATAGAATAAAATAGAACAGAATAGAACTTTATTGATCCCTTGGGAGGGTTCCTTCAGGGAAATTAAGGAAAAAGCATGTGTGCCGCCAGGGAATCGTACCCAGGTCGCAAGAATGGGAATCTTGCGTGATACCACTACCCCAGTGGCAGTGCGAAAGGAAACAGAGGCTGGCTTTCCTTGTATCAGAAGTAGCACTTGCTTGTCTTCACCCTCCTGGTGTTAAGAGCATCATATGTGAACTTATCTCCATTACAAGATTTATAGAACCAGCAGGTGACCTTCTGTAGCATAGCTGAAGGAGGGGCGTATCTGTGCCAAAAAGCCAAAAGCGAGTGTGGAGCCACAGGAACGAGGTATCCAACGAAATGGCCCGAAAGTGATATATCTCCACTGTTGATGGAAAATTCAATTTTTATGTAACCAAAAGTGTTTCTTCCGCGCTGTAATTTCACAGCAAGGACACCAGTCAATGGCCCATGAACAGTTACTGTTGTCTACAGTATATCCAGAACACCACAATACCAATTCTCGCTTGTACAATGATCACTTTACTCAGCTCAATATTGGCCCAAGGGGAGATGTTGGAAGTAAAATCAACAGTAGTGGGTTGTGAATTCCCGAGGGAAAGGAAACGGTACATGAGGGACTATGTGAACTGATAGATGCCTTTAAACCAAAAGATTAAATTATGTTACTGTTTGCCAATAGGGAATCCATTATTAAAGCACATCAATATGAAATGAGGAGCTCTGGGCGAACTGTTACGTTATGAAAGCACATGAAAATGTAATGTAAATGTGAATGTGAAAAGAGCCTAACAGATGGGGAAACGTGTGTTGTGTTGGCTTTTATGCGTGTGTGTGTGCTGTCTGTGGTGAATAAGTGCAGCTTTGTGATCATCACAGCAAACACTTCCACCCACAGAGAAAAGAAACAGCAGCAAAAGAAGGTTTTTTACTCCACGCCGGCGTAATGAATCTCCCTCATTTCCCCGTAGTAAGCACCGAACGGCATTATGGAAACGTCCCATGGAAGCATGCGGCGCATCAAGGGAAGGCTTTGATATCACAGCCTCAGATCTTTATTTGTTTGTTTATTTGCTTCTTTTTTTTCCCTTTATATTCTATTGTGGGACAGTGCAGACCATGACCCCCTGATGGGTTTTGCACATCATGGTCTCTAATAAAAGCTTGGCATGTTTGAAAACAATTTGACCACCACATACAGGGTTTCTCCTAAGGCCTCAGATGGTGAAGTGACAGTCTGTGATGGGATGCTATGGAATCAATGTTTTCATCAGGACAAATCTATTTTGATTGTAGGAATTGTTTTTAATGGTTCCAAAGTGGTGCTTCAGCTTTACAACCTAACCTTTAGACCAATTTTGACAGATGTTTTCAAAGTTCGACATACTTTTATTTGAGACTTGAAAACTTTAAAAAAGTATTATCAATTGAACTGAATTAATTAATCAGAATATAATATTTGTATAATTTTGATCATGTGATCAAAATGTACTTTTTCGTTGGCTTATAAGGATTAAATAATACTTTATATGTCAGAAAATTGATCATCCAGAGTGTTTTGAGCTGATTTATATATATATATATATATATATATATATATATATAGTTCATTAGTACAAAAATTACAGGACAATAACATTTCTCTTTATTCTATTTGGAGAATTCTATTCTGCTCACTTATTGAGGGTAACAGAAATTTTGCCTAGGAGTTTCCAGACTTTTGCATGACACTGTAAAGTTACTACCTCCTAGTAGTTCGTCCAAATTGTAGATGTCGAAGGAGTAATTATTAATTCATCCATGTAATACCTCATGAGTCATCATGAATATGCATAAAGTAATGTCTGGTGCATGCCTTAATACCGGAGCAGTATATTCATTTGTGTAGTAATTAAGGTCCAAAAATCATCAGTTGACATGATGTTCACTCACGTCTTCATGGCGGTCATCAGGTCAGTTGTGGTAAAAGCGGAATGGTCAGCCAGCAGTTCAAAGAACAAGAATGTTGAGCATTACTAAACCATTACTTCTTCATATCTTCTTCATGATGCTTGTGGTCCTCAAAATAAAGCAGTAAATATTCCTCCTTTAATACTGTGGTGTTGATGAAATGAGAGAGGAAGTAAGCCATTAATTAAGCAGCAGTTCTTTATTGTTTTGAATCTGAATAATGTACTCGGAGGAACTGGCATCACGTGCCATAGCTTTCGCAAAACCCCAAGAAGAAAACAAACTGTTGAGTGAACATATTCAACAATAAATATGACACAATGATTTTGTGTTGCTAAATATTTCACCGTTTGTCTTTGATGACCACCGTGAAGACCTGCATGAACATCATGAACAGCTCATGTCAACTGATGATATTTGTACTATTATAACTACATGAATTAATATAGTGCTCCTGTATTAAGGCATGTGTACTTTATGCATATTCATGAGTGTATTATATGTATGAATTAATGATTGCTCACTCATTAAATAATGCATGAATCAATGTTGTTTCGTGTACCCTTATTGTTACCCTCATCTGTTTCTGCACAGTTTGTGTTGATCAAGCTCTAGTCCTTCATCGGTGCTCACAGGATGCTGCCCACAGGACACTGCTGGCTGGATATTTCTGGTTGGTGGACTGTTCTCAGTCCAGCAGTGACACTAAGGGGTTTAAACACTCCAGTGTCTGTGTCTGATCCACTTATACCAGTGCAACACACACTAACACACCAGCACCATGTCTGTGCCACTGCAGCGCGGTGAGGGACCCACCACCCACATAATACCTGCTCTGTGGTGGTCCTGTGGGGTCCTGACCACATGGACTACATTCTGTAATTGGAGAAGTACAGAGTGCTCCTGTATGGTCAGTGGAGCTGAAAGCAGAAACAAAGAGATGGTCATAATGTCTTGGACTGATTGGTGTACTAACGATGCATGCATCAAATATACATATATTTAATATGTACTTTATCAAACCACGTCATACGCCGTCATATTCAAAATACTGCTTGAATTATTATTGAATAAAACGAGATTTGGTTTGTTAGGTATCACGAAGTTATTAGTATAGTTATTAGCCAGTGTCGTTCGACTTTTGAAAACAGAGAATGACCTTTCTGGCACAAAACATTTTATTCCAGTCTACAAGGATGAAGTATCCTTTTAAAGTGTGGTGAGCAGGAAGGGCTTGTGGGAAGTTAATCACAGCGCAGTCGTGAGTGAAGAACAGAGGCAGGAGTGTGAGTGTGCAGTGAAAGGGGGCACACTCTGGGCAAACACTCAGAGAAAAGAGCGTTCCTTTAAAATGCCGGGCAGAAAATGAAAGCAGCAGTGGAGCCGCTGAGAGGAGTGATAGAGGCTGGAAATGAAGTGCTGGGCCTGACATCAAGCCTGAATATCAGGAAAGCTCTCACACAACAACAACAACAGCTACAGCTACAACAACAGGTAATGGAATGCTCAGGTATGTGTGTCAGTGTGTGTGTGTGTGTGTCTGTGGTGTTGGTTGTGTGCGTGTATATATATATATATATATATATATATATATATATATATATATATATATATATATATATATGCACACACACACAGTACACACAGTGACTGATTTAGTGGTTTACAACCAACCGCAACATTACATAGTAACTGCTGTGTCTGATCCGCTCAAACAAGTGCAACACACACACAAACACACCACCACAGTGTCAGTGTCACTGCAGTGCTGGGTTTGACCCACTATCCACATAATACCTGCTCTGTGGTGGTCCTGTGGGGTCCTGAACATTGAAGAACAGAGTGAAAGGAGGCTAACAAGGGATGCAAATGGACAGCAGTCTAATCACTGAAATACGAAGTGCTCCTGTGTGGTCAGTGAAGCTGAGAGAAATGAACAGTGAGTGTGGTGGTCATATTGATGTGGTTGATCCCGACAGTCATTGTGCTGTGATGTGATCTCTTGATTAACAACATGTTGTTGCGTAACATTACAAATATGACAAAAAGGAAAGCTCTGCAGAGGATGGTAAAGGCTGCACAGAGGACTGTTGGAGTCACCCTCCCTTCACCTCCGTGGACATTTACACCTTTATACGCAGGATAAGGGCCACTTGAAGGACCCCTCTCACACAGCACACATACTTTTTGCCTCTTCTAACTAGACAAACCACTGCAATGACGCTTTAATTGGTCACTCAACACTTTATCCATGCTGCTGTTAACTGCACCTTATTTTTTATTATTTAGTGCTATTGAATTTCCTTCTCTCCTTAATTGCATCTCACCTCGTGTACAAATAAAGTCTCCTTGAAACTTTAAACAAGTTGACGATTATACTTGTTATACATGTTTCAATATTTGAAACAGTACCAGGGTATTTTATTTATTGAGTTTTGTACATGTATTAAATTTTTATTACATTTTAGAGTGACAAAATTAAACTAATATCTTGGGAATCCTAGCAGATTTGAGCACTTTAATTGAGGTCTCAGACCTTAATTAGCCTTTTAGGGTTATGTCTTATTCACAGTCATCATTAGGAAAGGTCTGGTGTTACAAATATCCAAGGTTTACAATTACCCAGACTCCTCTAACCTTGTCTCAATAAACAGTAGCCATGGGTTCTTCTAAGCAGCTGCCTAGCACTCATAAAATGAAAATGATTGAGGACCAGAAAGCAGGAGAAGGCTACAAGAAGTTATCAAAGGGATTTCAGGTTGCCATTTCCTCATTTCTGAATCTAACTAATAAATGGCAGTTAAAAAGAACAGTATGTGTGTGTGTGTCTGCATCCTCAAAAACGAAATTCAGAATCAGATGCATCTGAACAAGTCTGATGCATTCTGGAAACAAGTGAACAAATGAGGTTAAAAACTTTTTGGCTGAAATGAGCAATCGTATGCTGATGTTAAATGCACTGAGACAACCCTAGGGCGCTAATCCATCGTAGGGCGCGCACACACACACACTAAGGGCCACTTTAGAGTCACCAATTCACCTACCATACGTGTCTTTGGACTGTGGGGGGAAACCGGAGTACTCCACACAGAAACTTCCCAGGTCGCCCCACCCGGGGATCGAACCCAGATCCTTCTTGCAGTGAGGCAACATCGCTATCTACTATCCACTGCCGCCACTATTATTATTATTATTATTATTATTATTATTATTATTATTATTATTATTATATTAACTAAATAAAAGACATCTGGGTTGCCGGGCAAGACCCTTGTGCTAAACATTTCATATATATATATATATATATATATATATATATATATATATATATATGTGTGTGTGTGTGTGTGTGTGTGTGTGTGTGTGTGTGTGTGTGTGTGTGAAATACTATCTGCTTTTGGCAACAGGGTCAAAAATGTCCAGATGAGATAAGGGTTTTATAAATATATATATTCAATATTTCATATTCCGAGAACAGAGGGGCCTTGAGGGAACAATCCATACAGTGAAAGGGGAAAAAGGAAGATTTAAAGCTGTTCTGAGAAACAGCAGGCTTACTTTTTCAGCACCAGTGTCGTTATGTTCTTCACAGGGTCACTTAGGGTGCTTTTCTGGTCACAAAGCTCCACGGAGGCCGATTTTACTGCAAATAGGAAATGTACGTTGAAATGTGCTAATTGAGTCCATATTCATTCTGCACAGTTAAATAAGCGCTTCCCTCAGGTAGTCAGTATAGATGGTCTCGAGCTGCTGAAATGAATTTTGAACCATGTTTTTTAATAGGGCTAATGGACTCAAGGCAAGGAACAAAAGCTGGGGGAGAAAAGGCCCTCCAGGAGACCAGGAGAGCTTCTCTCCATGCTGTCTGTAGGAACACATATAATACTCCACCTCTGAGACTGTGTCTGGGGCACAAATTTCATTTTGTTGCGACACGGTGTGAACTGTGAAGTGAAGTTAAAAAAACAATGCCACAAAATAGAGGAATGTGTTGTGGGAAACGCATGGCAGGCGCATGGCCATTCATTATGAAGTCAAAGCCTTTTTTTTCATACATCACATGAGGTATGAAGTATGAAGCATAGCTGTGATAATTACAGGTGTGCTACTGGTGTTATCGTACATATGGGGGCTTTAAAGCTCGAGCTGCAGCTCAGTCATCACAATTACACCATTCACCTTCTGAAAGGCTGCTGCTTTTGTTGAATATGTGCAGAAAGCGAAGATGAGGTGAGGACCATCATTAGGGAGAGGGAGCAGGAGCACAGTATAATTTGTACAATTCTGTACAATTGAAATTTAACTGTGAATTAAGCGATTAAATACTTAAGAAAGCGAAATACATAAATAATAACAAAAAATAATAAAGGACATTCATTTATTATTATTATTATTATTGTTATTATTATTATTATGATTATTATTATTATTATTATTATTATTATTTAGACTAGATTATAAATATCCTTGTCAATCATCCTTATTCATTACAAATTCTTCCATTTTCAGCACAAAAACATTCAGTTGTGAACAAAAGTTCAGTCTTAATGGCAGTACTTGCCTCTAGTTTTTAGTCTAATCAGTTAAACGCACACGTAAATCAGTAAATCCATAAACAGCCCAGAATTTTGACAGTTCTGATATCTCAAACCTCCGGTTCTGTGTCACAGGTGGCTTCCTGTGGAGGAGAGATGCCCACAGACAGCAGAGCCGCTGTGTCTAGGTCAGTGCACTCTGTCACCATTTCATTTCTTTCTTTCTTTCTTTCTTTCTTTCTTTCTTTCTTTCTTTCTTTCTTTCTTTCTTTCTTTTTTTCATAAACAGATATGAAAAATGTGAGCATTTCTATTGAAATTTGGACACAAGCTCCAAATGCAAACAATGTCAAAAAGCAGAAACGTGAGTTCACCAAACACGTCATGAATGCAATTGAAAAGTGTGAACATCATCACATTATCTGGAAGGACATCCTTTTGAGGTCATGACAGACCATACAGCTTTGACCTGGGTCTTCAGCCTTCCATAGCCATCCCAACATCTCATTTGGTGGGCCGCCGGTTTGCAAGAATTTGATTTTAATATAAGAAAAGGGAGCTACCAGATGCCTTCCTATATCCTCTCTCTCTCACAGTATGTCCTGGGAAAATCCTGGTCTCAGGTCCGTGGACCAGAATCTCAATAGAATGTTTCCGGCATCTTCTGGAGACCATGCTGTGTAGGACTAAAGCTGTTCTGAAAGCAAAGGAAGGTCTTAACTAGTATTAGTGTAGCATTCCTAATAAAGTTTAGACTCAGTGTAGTTAATGTCCTTATGTTTATGTTTGATGTCTTATGTTTTAATGAAATTTGTACATGAAGGCCGGTTCTCTGGTCTGATTGTACTCATATGTTTGGTTTGAAGTAGAGCAGGGTGGAGGGTAGAGGTAGACTCAGCTGTGTCTACATTTTGGAAGCTATGATGAGACATGTGAAGGTGGAAGGAGCGAGATGTGAGTGACACGAGTGAGTCAGTGTGTTTGCTGATAAATGCGCCAGCTGTTACTCGAAAGTCTATAAATCTTTGAAGTGACACCGTTTCATGGTCTAATTGATGACTCCAGTTTTATCATGTAGATGAATTGTGCTAGCTGCCCTTCATACGTCATACATCTGCAGATCAGGGCTGATCAGTGGAGATAACGTCACAGCGGATCCACTGGCATGGTGTTCTTTAAGCTAGTCAGCTTCGTTTTTTGAGTTGAAAGAAGAAAACACACACACACACACACACACACACACATACACAAGCGCACAAACATCCACCCCCTTCTGCTTGTACATAATAGATTTAGCAGCATACTATATTATTTAGCTTTGCTACCACTTTCCTTGACTCCCCTAAGGACCTCAGTCAGATTTCTGCTGCGACACACATTCGTACTTCACTGCAAATTCCTGGAATTTGTGCCTTATGGTTTGTAACCTGCTTAAAAAAGGAAGGGTCTCAGACATAATGGGTAATACAAAGTCTGCAGCATAATGGCTCTTAATAAATCAGTAGCTGCTAAATAACGGTCTGCTAAATACTACATTATTAAACAAGACCCCTCTTAGGTGTACACATTAATTAGAAATCTAAGCTTTCTCTTTAGAATAGGAATTTTCTGCCTAATAGTTCCTAAATGTAATTATAAAGGAAGACTCTCAGACATAGTTGGTGGTAAGTCTGAGACGTAATGTGTAAGAAAAAAAGTACCACACAATTAGTACCAACTGCTGGCCGCTTCCTGAACTCAGCACTTGTCACATGTCTCCAAATTGCATATGTCACTCATTAGCTGGTGAGAAATGAGTGCGATATGTGAACGTGAAAGGGTATTAAATTAAACTTCTAAAAGGAAAAGAAATTTTGACAATTTTCAGAACTAATTTGTAGGTTTCCTTTGTAACTTCAGCCTTGCTCTTCATTACTAATCCAAATACCACTTACCAGAAGAGTAAACTTTAAGGGGGCAGTTGTCAAAATGCAAATATCGCTACATCTGTTGTAAACATGCCAACCCCCTGCTGATGATGAATTTTGAAGGTGGATTTTTTTTTTAATACTGCTCCAGCAGCTGTTAATTAAAATAAACACAAACTTCTGAGGTGAGATGTTAACCCTTAGAACTCTAGGTTTTTATTGATCTTCAACTCTAAGACCCATTATTTGGTGAATAATGATTATTACTTAATTATGCAATATTAACTATTCAGTTTCCACTATGAATTATTCAGTATTCACTATGTTTTATTTTTTAAATATCTACAATGAATATTTCAGTATCTACTATTATTCTGTTTATACTATGAATTATTCAACAGCTAGCATTAAATATTTAGTATATTTTATTAATTATTCAGAATCTACTATGAATAATTCAGTATCTACTATGAATTATTATGTATCTACTGTGAATAATTCAGTTTTCACTATAAATTATTCAATATCCACTATGAATTATTGAAGACCTTCTATTAAATTTCTAGTATCTACTATGAATAGTTCAATGTTCATTACAAGTTATTAAGTATCAAGTTATTAAGTATCAAGTTATTAAGTAGCCACTATTAAATATTCAGTATCTACTATCATTTATTTAGTATCCACTATGAATAAATCAGTATTCACTATGAATTATTCTGTATTCACTATAAATTCAGGCATTCAGTCCAAGGCATTATCAAACTTCACTCAGTATGTGGACTGTCCAACTAGAGAGCTAAGAACACTGGACAGCAGGTCTATGCTAATGGTAATGATGCATACAGCTGCTCCTCCCACGCCCCTCTGGTCTGGGGAGACTTCCGAGGCACTGCAGGACTACTTTGAGACTATAGACTGGCCAGCGCTCTATGAGAAGTATGAAGAGGACATTTATGAGCTCCAATGTCCCAACCAATTTGCTACCCAAACAATGAACCAAGGGTAACACAGGATATTAACACTCAACAACAGGGAGGCTAAGGAAAAACAGCATGAGAGTTGTTTGGAGAGGAATAAGGATCATCTTGACTTCTCTGCTGCTGGCCCTCGGCAGTCCTGCGACAGTCCACCTCACCCCCCGACCTGTCACCTTTACATTTATTTTCACTGCTGACCGACTGAAGAGACTCCACACAAACAAGGCTGTAGGCCCTGATGGGGTCTCCTTCACCATGTCTTCAACATGACCCTAAGTCTCGAGAGGGTACCAGCGATGTGAAAGACGTCCTGCATTTTTCCTCTTCCAATGACGCCACAACCCAGTGATTTCAAGGACTACAGGCCAGTGACTCCGACATTGCATGTAATGAAGACCATGAAGCGGCTCATCCTGGATCAGCTCTAACCCATAGTGCAGCCATCTCTGTACCTGCTCCTGTTTTTAAAGGCTTTTACTCACACCCACATTTACTGCTTTACAGATACTGATGCCTCACTTTACCCTCTTTCCTCCCCACAGCCACCAGTTTGGTCCCATTGGTCATCCAAGGGGTTGGCTTTGCCCCTCTATACTCAGCAGGATCTGAGAGAGCCCAAACGTTTCAAGTCCTGGCCCAACAAAGAGGCCAAGCCAAAATTGCATTATTTATAATTGTACATCTTTGGTCAGAATAAAATGTTTCTGCATATTCTTAAGCATCTTCTGGTAGGAATGTTCTTTACTACTTATCAGAAAGCTCAGATTTTTAAAAAGAGTGAATTTAGTGGTTAAAAAAAAACTTTAGGCACACATTTTCCAGTTTAAATACCAGGAAAACGCCTGAAAATCTATCTAAGAATCTATCTATCTAAGAATTTCTGAAAACTATACCTGCTTTTTGGTGAATTTTTTGGCAGGCCATCTAAATTTCTTTCTCCCAATATGGCCATTGTAATGCTCTTATGTCGTAATAAGCCACTGGCTGCTAAATACTACATAATTAACCAAGAACCTTCGGAGAAGTTCATGTTAATTAGAAATCTAATGGAATGGAGGTTATTTGTCTTCTGCTGAGTTAATTAGTGTTTAAGTAATGAGGTATTGATAAATTAATAAGCACATCCCCAATTCTTAATTAAGAGTTGTATACAAAATAATAATAATACAAAACACACCCTCAAAAATAAAAGGGTACATGTTTACTTAACTCTTAGAACCTCTTAGGTTTTCTGAGATGTAAAGTGTTGTTTTAGTTCTTATTAGCAAAAATATAAAAAAATATATATAAGCACAAATACATACATATAAACATTTAAATTCTCTTAATTTGCACATCTGAAATGAAGACACAAACACTGCATCACTGATAGAGGAGCAGGAACTAGAGACACCTGGAGAAGATAACAAGAGGGCAAGGCTACAGCAGAAGCACGGGTTGGAAAAACTCATGACAGGGCTGTTCTAGGAAAAGCACATGACAAACATGAAGCCAGACAAGGACAGTCAAAGAATAGAATGAGAATAAGACCATACAGAAGTGTGACACTGGATATTTAGCAGCTACTATGTCAATGAGTTGGATATTTTGGCACTATAAAGCTTTGTCAGATCATAATAGTCCTTTACAAATTATTATAATTATAATGCCATAACACAAACCTAAAAAGTTTTAAAATATTTAGTTCACATTTCATTAGTAAAGTCATTATCAGCAGCCTCCTAACTGCCATCTATTGACTCCATGTACGTCTGTAGTCTGTCCAGTCTAAGATGGTGGATTCAAACAACTAGTGAGTACACAGTAGTAGTAGAGGTGTTATAGCAAACTCCAAAGGGAGAACTGATCTATAATATTTATGAGCTTCGATGGGAACGCACTCTCTAGGGTAGCACTGGGTGGTAGGAGAAGTTCCTGCAGGAGCAGTGCTGTTGGCTTCTGTCTCAGGAACTTTGAGGGGGGTGTGAAAGAGAAAAGCATGGAATTGCCTTGAGACCATGTCTTCTACAGTTGCTGGCTTAATAAGGAGGCCTTGGCTGGAACAGTTGATGAGGAGCCAGCTATAGAATTCTGACTGCCATCAGAGAGTCTGGTGTTGTTTTTTTTCTCAGCGTAGCCAAGAGCTGCCTACTTTGACATGAAGGGGCTGCACATTAAGACCTGAGGTTTAACAGTGAAGATGAATGTGGGCTCACTTTTAGATAAGCAACAAATGCTTGTTTCATTCTTATTAATTGTTTGTTAGACTCTTGCATGTATATGCTGCCCTGAGGGCTTTGCATAGTAAGCATGGACTACACGGAGTGACCACTGGTCTGGGAAGTGACCCAGTGGTGTTTATAACTGTAGGCCAATTTGCTGGATGATTTCATAGATTGAAATGTTTTGATGTATGTATGTATGAACATGTTTTGATCAAAAATTTACTTGCATCTACAATTCTTCAATATTTGTTTTGTTTTGTTTTCATTTATTTATTTTTATTTATTTATTTTTGCTTACTTTAGAGAAAAAGGGATAAATGATATTTACAATATTGCATTTTTCATAATTTGACAGTCCGAGTAATAATCCAAATAAAAGAATAAAAACAAATGGAATGTTCTTTATTATTTTTTGTTATGTCTGTATCCCTTCTCTGGGCTGTTTTTTTTTTTTTTTTTTCGATACAGTGTGAGAAAAAAAGAAGAACAAGAAGCCCCTCTCTCCTCATTTTCCTCTAAAATCTAATATCCGGGTCAGCACCCCGATCAGTTGGAGTCTGCATGCAGGTTAAGCATGTAAGCGTGGACAGAGCAGTAAACATGTACTGGAAAACATTTAAACCAGTTGTAAACATGTGAATTTTAGCTACAGTATATTCCAAGCTGTGTAACTCAATCATAATTCATCACATGTAATGAATTTAGTCTTGTAGTTTATGTATCTCGTCTCTCATCACGAGTTATGAATCCTAGAAAAACAGGGCCATGAGCACCCAAGACTGATTGATGCTAATGGATACCACAGAAAACCTCCAGAAGTCTTTTGAAGTCCATGCCTCAAATGGTCAGATCTGTTGTGGTGGCACAAGTGGGACCTACTAAATGTTATGCAGGTGATGCTATTATTTTGGCTGATCTGTGCATAGAAATTAATGTTTTTTGTGGAGCTCAGTGAGGCAGCGTTTAGTCACGCTACTGAAACAAACCACTGATGGCTGACTGTCTGAATGCAGAAACGTCCTCTAAATTCCTTAATTTCCCTAAGGGAACCCTCCCAATGGATCAATAACGGTCTTTATCTATCTATCTATCTATCTATCTATCTATCTATCTATCTATCTATCTATCTATCTATCTATCTATCTATCTATCTCTATCATATACAAAATTCTGCTTGATCTGATAGTCATGTGGATCCCTAACATAGTCACCTATGCCAGAATATACACAGAGACACTGTATATATGGACACAGACACAACTGCATACTAGTGAGGAGTGTTTATGGTGAATCTCGAGGTCATACGTGTCTCCTAGTTCCTAGTTCATATTTGCATGTGGATCTGTTTCAAGCAAAAAGCATTATCTGTTGTTCTGGGAAACATATTTGTCTACAGCAGTGGTTCTCAACCTTGTTCTGGAGGACATCCTGCCCTGCAAATTTCAGTGTTTACCCTGTTCCCAGCTCTTCAATAAGCCCTTCCTGAGTAGAGGGTGGTGTGTCAGAGTAGGAAGCCTTTAAAAAGTGCAGGCATTAGGTTCTTCAACACCAAGAATGGGAACTTGAGACTGATGTACAGGATCTTCAGTGACTCTATGCCAGAGATGGACACTCGAGTTGCGAGTTGCACTTATGGTGCATACAAATAGGCTTCAGACTTGACTTGCCACTCCTTACAAATAACTTGTGACTTGATTCGGACTCATGAACAATAAGAGTCACTCCATTATCCAGATATACAGGGGTTGGACAATGAAACTCAAACACCTGTCATTTTACTGTGGGAGGTTTCATGGCTAAATTGGAGCAGCCTGGTGACCAATCTTCATTAATTGCACTGTGACCAAGACAGCAAGTCTTTGTGATGTATCAAGAGCCACGGTATCCAGGGTAACATCAGCACCACCAAGAAGGACCAACCACATCCAACAGGATTAACTGTGGAAACAAGAGGATGCTGTCTGAAAGAGATGTTTGGGTGCTAACCCGGGTTGTATCCAAAAAATGTCATTCCCAGGACGAATTGACGCTGTATTGGCCACAAAAGGAGGCCCTAGTTCACCATACTAATGAATTATGTTGGTCTAAAACCAGGTGTTTAAGTTTCATTGTCCAACCCCTGTACAGTATTACAGAAAGTGACTAGTTCATTGATTTGGGATATTACAGTTGCAGTCAAAAAATTATTTTATTGTCTTCTATTTGCACTTGTACCACCCAATTGTACCACATATCCTAGTATAAAAAGCCAGGGCCAGGGCCATACCACTGTACCCCTGAACCAGATGTTTTGAGCCTTGCTCAAGGGACCCAACAGTGGCAGATTAGTTGACCTGGGTTTTAAACCCAGTGCTCACTGGGTTTCACAGCAAGACACTGTTGACAATCCATTAAATTGAATGGAATTTCACTGACAAAAAAAAACACAAAAACTAATGTGTCTGGGCCTTCAGCCGGCTGTGATTAGTTCCGAGCCCCAGCTCTGCTGGTTGGCTGTCCATGACTGCTGAGACTTGCCAGTGGGTGTAGTTCCAGCACCCTGGACAGAGTCTGCTAAGCTGGGCTCCGTGTTCTTCTGCTGAACGTCTTCTGTTTTTTTTTTTTTTTTTTTTTACTTTCAACCTGTTGTGAAAAGCTTGACTAATAGGGGGACTCGGACAGAGCCGGAGTGTTTAAATCAAGGCTCCCATTTCAACAAGCTCCTGAAAGTGGAAGTTCTCTCTTCAGCTGCTCAGCAGCGCTAATTGCCAGAAAGAAGGCCCCTTTAGAGAGAGCATGAGTGATGGAAGCGGCATGCATAATTCAGGTAGAGATGGAGACGGAGGAAAGGAGAGATATGAAGAACGACCACGGTTAACAGAAGTGCGTCATGGCGTATCTGAGTGTGTATGTGTGTCACTGTGAAAGAACGGGAGACCGGCAGCAGCAGCAGAGAGAGAAATGGAATAATGAGTTTGGTGCGAGTGGCGCCTGTGGGGCAGGATTAGTAGTGGAGTAGAGTGAACTGGCAGCGCTCTGTCAGACGAGGGGCTGCAGAAAGACACACGTGCGTCTCCTTTCACCACCCGACGTTTGATTACGCCTCTCGGGCCCCCACCCCCAACCCCAGGGGGCTTGAGAATAAAAACTCCTCGACGGAAGGGAACTCAACTCCTTTTTTAGAAGCTTCATGTCGTGCTGAAGAGCAACGCAGGGAGAGCGCCTGTACTGTACTGTACGCCGAGGAACGCCTACATGAGCTCCTGCTAATTGGCTCTGCAGCCACTTCTCCAGAGGAGAATTTGCTAAAGTGTGAACAGAAAAGTTGCCCGTCGGCACCGAAGTGTTTCAAAGCTGCAAAATCTGACTCCTGAATTGCTTTAAAAAGAAACACACACACACACACACACACACACACAGACACACACACACACACACATTGTACGATTACAGGTTATGTGTTTTATTCATTGTAACATCAAATAAAACTTGCTTTCTTTAAAAAAGCCCCAACTGCCAACCCCAGGACCAGCTGTGTGTGCATTTTTTCTTTCGTGGCGTCAAATAATGTTTGTGTATTAAAAGCTCATGGATGCCCCAGGATTAGCTCTGGATTCAAAAAATCTAATGCATTGGAAGTGTACATAAAGAGGGCTTGATTTGCAAATGCAGCAATAAGCATATCAGTATGAAAACCAGGCCTCGTGTTTACTTTAGTGTTTAGTATTATACAGCGCAAGACATGGACAAAAGTACTGGGACACCTGCTCATTCAAGGGCATTAATACGTTTATCCTGTTTAGTTTGAGTATCTCTCTGTCTCTCTCTCTCTCTACTGTTCAGGGAATGGTTCTACCAGAGTTTGAAGTGTTGGTGTGAAGATTTGATTGCATTTACTTACAATCATTAGAGAGGTCAGGATGTTGGATGATCACCAACCCACTTTATCCCCAGAGAATTAGATGGAGCACCGTCATTCCAGAGACCACTGCTCCACTACTTGATGCCCACATCTGTCATTAGGCATGGTGCCACAAAGCTGATGTTTAACTGTTCTGCAGAGTCCTATTCTATTGGCAGTACTTGGCAGTACTTCCCTACAGGGACTATACAAGCTGTGTGTGTGCATTTGCAGATCTGTGCCAGCAATATGTGCAAAATCTGTTCTGAAGGGAGCTTTGCCTCTGAGTCAGTACAAAAGCAATTGGAGCAGAGAATAACCAGTTTGAATAAAAAAAATAGGTGGAGCTTTATACATTTGTATCTGCTCCACGGAGCGTTATATATCAATTCAATTTGAGATTTATTTCTAAAGAAATTCATTTTATATGGTGTTGATCTCAGAAATATACCTGGGAAACTAGCCAGCTAGCTTCTAAGGCATTTCACAGTTTCAGTGCAATTTATTTTTTTCCTGCTTGCCACTGCAGTAACTGGCACCCACCACTAGGGTATTTTTGGAGAAATAAAGATTCATCAGCCAGATGTCCTCTGTGACGGTGTGACACTTGCTTTTCTGCCCTGAAGGCTGTTAGATGCCAATATGGAGTCCTCAGAGGCACTGTCAGATCATATGCTAGTGCAGTGGGCACTGGGTTCCTCCTGGTGAAGGGCAATGCCCGACCTAATGACTGCCACTATCCAGGAGCTCACTAATGGAGCTCACCAGGTGCTCTGATCTATCCGCTCTATTCGATGAAGTGATCTATCCGATCCCATCATCAGGAACCCAGACGTTGCATACAAGCACGTGGGAGCCAAACACACCACTTAGCAACATTATGCATTGCTGTAATGAAATTCACAGAAACTGAATGAGTTTATGACATCAATGTTTTATCGGAAACAAAAGTAAAAAGTGGTGGAATAATAATATAAAACACAAAAAGTATAGTTATTGTGTTTTGCACGATGGAACTATAACAAATGTCATTTGTACAATTTTTCATACCCAAGGTTGTTTTCCAGAAGCACAACAACAACAACTGCCTAATTGACCCAAAACAAAAGCCTGAAAAAAATGAAAAAAAAAAAATGATATAAAAAAATAATATTTCTGTTTCTCCTTTCGTTGTTCATGACAACAATCCAAGAAGCAGCTGCACTGTTTAGCCTTTCTTAAATGAGCAATTAAGCCCTGTGTGCGTTTGAGAGGAGGTTGGTAGTGTGATAATGTGTCAGCACTGCTGGAAACTCTTCGCAACTGTTCAGCAGCACCAGCACGACAACCTCCGCCTGCCGCCGTCACATGATGGATGTGTATTTGTAGATGTAGGTGTTTTATTTCTGCAGGAACAGTGAGGGGCTTACACTGAAGGAGAGTGACTGCAGCGAGCACTGCAGGTGTATGAGGGAAGACGTCTCATTACACGCGAAATGTCCTCGGCTCGTTGTCCAGGGGTTTTCTTAGTGTGCGTGTGCGGACGTGTGATGTAGGTAATTGACTGAGTTTGCGTCTCTGAGCAATTTGAGAGGCACAATAAAAAGGGAAAAGGAACAACCGGGTGTAAACAAGTCAATAAGCTGTCAGAAGAGCTATGTGCGAGTAGTTAGTGAGCAAGGTATAATTGGCCACAGTGTTTGCGAAGCCGAATGTTTGCTGATATTCGGACCAAAGCTAGCACTCAGCAGCATTCCAGACATCCTGTTTCCTTTACCTGGAATCCAGACAAATTACAGAGTCAGTAGAGTTGATGTATGGAACTGCACAACTTTATGATTATAGCTCTGTTTGATCCAGGGTATTAGTATATCAGAGCAAGGGGATCGGGCGTCTCATTCATGGGGCAATAAAATTTGTGCAAAGTTCCTATTGGGTTCTATCTTCCATGAATCACACAGGGACAGAATGACACAGATGTACAAATGCACAGCTTGTCTAGTCCCTCAAGAGAATTGCTGCCAATAAAATAGGACTCTCTGGAGCAGATTAAAATGAATTTATTTGCACCATGCTAATTGCCACTAATGCCATGTGTTGGCTAGAGGGGTAACACCCCTCCAGCAGTGAGCTGTGGAGGAGTGGAACTATGTTCTCTAGAATGATGGTGCTCCATCCAATCCCTCTGGGATTAGGAGTTAGGAGTTGTGAGGTGGGCTGGGGTGGTGATCATCCAGCATCCTCACCTCACAAATGCTTTTGTTGCTGAATGCAATCATATCCTCACAGCAATACTCCAAAATGTATACATGTTAAAGGTGTATGTACTGTATGTTTGTATATATTGATATGCATCACATATGTTTTTCACATTGAAATGTTGGATAAAATGGAATTCGCTGTATTCTTGTATAAACCATATAAACTATATTGTCACTGTCCAGTGAAATTTTGTTTCTGATGTTATTGATGTTCATGAAAAATTAGGATTTTAAAATGGAGACGTTACAGGAGAAAGCAAAAATGGTAGGTAATAAAAGTCAATTTCTATTGGTCCATTCATTATGAAATGATATCATGTAAATACAACACATGGTTATTATTGGACAGTGATGATATTTTACCATACCAAACATTAAATTACAGTATGGAAAGTGGTATATATAAATTTATAGATAGATAGATAGATAGATAGATAGATAGATAGATAGATAGATAGATAGATAGATAGATAGATAGATGAATTCCACTTTTGCTATTCCAAACCTAAGGAGTGCACCCATAAGTGGTTACAAATTCAGTCCTGCTGTGTCCGTATCGCAACAAAGCAGAGAGGATTTTTCATTCTATTTCAGACTGGTGGACACAGGAGAAAGAGAGGTCTCTGACTGTGACCAGAACTGACCCTTTTTCCGTTTTAGGTCACTAATGAGTATGTCAGCCATTTTCCTCAGTGTCCAAATCGTAAAGTGGAATTTGAGGAACTATAATCTCCCACAATGCACTGGTAATTTAGTAAACATCATAGCTCACTACATGAGCTGAATACAAACTAGAATGCAACAATGACTCTCGTTCCTAAGCAGCACAGGGGAACGAACGGAGCTAATGACGTTTGTTCATATAACTGCTAAACCAGTGAGCGTTACAAACCACTGGACGCTTCGAAGTTCAGATGTTTTCCTGTGACATTACTTCATTAATGGGAGGGTTATGTTTGCATTCAAAATAATATGGGATTATTTTATGAACAACACAAAGGTTTTCTTCACTTTAATTTAGAATTCAGTTTGTGTGCGTGGGCAGAGCTTAAACATGGCTCACACACTCATGTGCTCACACAACTACTTAGTAGTAATCAACAACTCAGTCGTCTCCCTATGTAGTGCAATACTAACGAGTGTATAGGGATCCATTTTGGCCACAGCCACATAATATTCATTTTTCAAACATGCTGAAAGGGTGGGAGACCAGCTGATACTGGGAGTGGATGTGCCTATTAACCATTAGAACTCTTTAGAACCTTTAGATCCCAAATTTGTGGGATGCTTTTTGTAGTTTGATGTACTTTTATTCAGGAAAGTATTTATAGATGTTAGATATTGTACTAAATGTCTTAATTTGTCCTCATTTGTCCTCATTTGCCCTGTTGAAAATTGGTGAACCAGAGTGTTTTTAAGCTGAAAATAGAAGAATTTTGTTCAATTTTGTTTATAAAAATTTGTTATTTGTAATGATCAGATTGACAAGTACTTGAGTGTTATAAACAAATGTGACTATCCTTTATTATTTTGTTATTTATTGATGTATATATTAGTATGATCCCTTTTTTTATGTCTTTTATTCTGAAATTTCAACAACGGGTGAGCAAAGGAAGAAAGCAAACAGCTTCTTCCTTCTCATTTTCCTCTACAACCCAATATCTGTGGTCAGTGATGTCATCAGCTCACCCCCTCACGCAGATCAGCATGTGTGCAGGTTGAGCATGTACATGTGGACAGAGCAGTAAACATGCACTGGAAGCTCCTTTGGCTTTTAACTGGTATTTAAGTCAAATTTTAACTGCTTTCCATATAAGCTTTGCTTATATGATGTCACATACTATGACCATGCAAAGTGTCAATAGGGTAATTATAGGGTATGTTATGATATGTGTATCATGTCTGTAGATTATTCAGATCCTGAGTCATGAAACCTGCAAAACAGCCTGTAACAGCCTGCAGATTGCAGATCTTGGGTTCTATGGGTTAAATGACCCTGTTTACCAAAATCAAAAACAGAACATATTTACATTTTTTAATATTTGTACCCTTAACTGCCTCATTTAATTAGTCGGTGGGATTGTTTTTTCTTGCCTTTATTTTAGTACCTCCTTTTGCTGATAATATCCCACTCTACCGGAGATGGAGACCATCTGGGCCAATTAAACTGTTTGGAGACTCCTTGTTTTCCACTTAGGGAAGTGTGTAATATGAATAAGCACAATAAAATGCTAGAATCAACCAAAAAGGCAAGGCTACACATAAATAAAAGACATGGTGATGTGCATCTGGCTGGAACCACACCAGCACGAACTCGGGCAGCAGCACAAGTTAAAGGTGAAATTAGTCCAGTACAAAATGTACTTTTAAAATGAAAAAAATTCATTTGTGCATGAAAAATAAATGTGCTGGTTCAAATAAGCACCTACACGTAGCTGCATTACATGTCTTGTTTTGCGAAGGCAGACGTCTGTGTACGTCCATTCTTCAACATACTGTACATCAACACAGCCCTACTATTAAAGTCAGAGCCCCTGTGTCCTAATTTCTTGTATTTTGTCCTTTGGCTGAAATGATGTTACCTATAACCATCTACCAGTCTCTGACCTTGACTGGAAGAGAGACTTCCCCACTCCTCTGTGCAGAATTCTCTCAGATATTTGATGTATCAGCATCAGTCGGTCTTACATTTTCCTGAAAAGAAGAAAAACCAAATCTAATACAATAAAGATTTCATAGTGGTTTCTATGATGATGATCTCCAGGCACTTCTGCAGCAAAGCAGCCCCAAACAATGACACTTCCATTCCCATCCTTCATGGCTGGTATCAGGTTCTTGTCCTCAAATGTCCAGAAGTCCAATGTAATGTCTTCTCCGGCAAACTTTAATCTTGCCTTTTTTTTGACAGCAATGGTTTCCTCTTGTACAACTTCCGTAATATCAAACATGTTCTCTATCTGATTCTGTACTTTGACATCAACCCTAGCAACAGACACCTGTTGGTCCTGTGATGACATGTTTATGATGACTTTTTCATGCATCTTGAAGTCTGCTCTTTTGAGATGTTTCAGAATCCCTTCCCACACTCATGTGCAGCTTTCTGAAGACATCAAAGATGACCCCACTCACGTCTACAGTCAAGAGCAAACCTAACTAATGTCTGAGGTTTAAATAAGACAGCATCCTCCAAAGTATTTTTGAATAATGGTCATTTGCAGATGATGCTTTGCAGGTGGTCAAGCTCTTTCTAATTTTAGACATTTTAAGAGGTGGGGTGTCCTAACATTCCTTAAAATAAAATAAAATGAATAGTTCTACCAATTATTCTTAAGCATTATGTATTTATTTATGTCACCTCTTAGTTCAAATAAAGATCAAATGTCCATATGTTTAAATATATTAAAGTCAGGAGTTTTCATGCACTACTTTTTAAATACGGTGCTACTCAGGGCAGCCAATCATAATAGAGTTACCAGAGCTCATTTGCATATCTCAAAGGCATAGGAGTTCAAGAAAAGCTGGAAAATGCTCATTGGGGGCACAACTGAAATATTTGATGTGCAGTTTAATATATCTTGCATTCACAATTAGATAAACCTTAAAAACGCACACTAGATGGATCTAAAGTGTTGGAGAGAACAATGCTGCAAGGCTTTAGAGTTGATTTTTTGTAGGTAAGGAAATGAAACCACGGCCTCTTCAGAAAAAGAAAATTACCAGGGAAATGCACCAGATAAAGCTGAATTCACGCCTTGTTGAATTTACGCACCTTGTTTGTTCCAATTTAGCACGAACCAGGCTCAGTCTTGTCCAGTTATTGTACTGTTTTACACGCCTGGGTCAGCGACTGTGCTGTACTTGTTTACAGAATGTATCTGCAGGGGAGAGATAATTAATAAAGAAAGAACACAGAATCATGATTAACTGTCAAGCTGGTCTGACTGAAATAGAAAAAGCAATGTCTGTTGTAATGCATATTATGCCACCTTTGATATACGGGGTAATCCAATCAAATAGTCACCTTACATCACAGTGCTTCACTTTTCTTACACAATTTGTTATGATACAGCCTTATTCGATGTATTTCCCCCTCAATTACACACAACACCCCATGATGACAAAGTGTATAAGGCATATAAGGTACGTAGGTACCTGTTTTTGGGAGGTTTCTCACATTCCTCTTTACGGAACTTCCCAAGCTCCATCAGATTGGATATGGCGTGTCCGTGCACAGCCATTTTAGATATCTCCACAGATGTTCAAGTCTGAGCTCTGGCTGGACAACTCAAGGACATTCACAGAGTTGTCCTGAAGCAACTACTTTGTTATCTTGGCTGAGTGCTTACGGTCATTGACCTGCTGGAAGATAAACCTTGGCCCCAGTCTGAGGTCTGGAACACTCTGGAGCAGGTTATCATCAAGGATGTCTCTGTACATCGCTGCGGTACATCTTTCCTTCGACCCTGACTAGTCTCCCGGTTCCTGCTGCAGAAAAACATCCTAACAGCATGATGCTGCATGAGCTGTTGATGATGGAGTGCTGCAGAAATGGTTGACTTTCTGTAAGGTTCAACGTTGGAGCTCTGTCAGAGTGACCATTTGGTTGCTGGCCACCTCCGTGACTGAGGCTGTTCTGCCACGATCACTCAGTTTGGTGGGGCGGGCAGCTATATAAAGAGTCCTGGTGGTTCTTGATGGAGGCCATTGTGCTCATTAGGACCTTCAACAGCAGGAACGTTTCTGTACCCTTGAGCAGATCTGTCTCAGAGGTCTACAGACAAGTCCTTAGACTTCATGGCTTGGTGTGTGCTCTGATTTTGCACTGTCTACTATGGGACCTTGTATAAACAGGTGTGTCTTTCCAAAACATGTCCAATCAAATTTACCACAGGTGTCCAGTCAAGCTGTAGAAACATCTGATGGATGATCAGTGGAAACAAGGTGGACCTGAGCTCAATTTTGAGTGTCTTTCAAAGGCTGTGAATATTTATGTACATGTTATATTTTTCTATTTTATTTTTCATTAGTTTGCAGAAATTTCAAACAAACTTGTTTGTCATTGTGGGATATCGTGTGTAGAACTTTGAGGAACAAAATGAATTTAATCCATTTTGGAATTAAAACATAACAAAATGTGCAAAAAAAAAAAAAAAAAAAAGAAAATGCTGTGAATACTTTGTGGCACACAGACCTGTTATTATTGCATACTGTCATTCTCAGCACTGCAATGACTGACATGGTTGCTGTGTATTAGTTCGCATTGCCCGTGTCCCGTGTCCACTGTGTCTGCTCACTGTCCACTCCACTAGACACTCCTATCTAGCTGCTCCACCTTGCAGCTCCTCTGTTTCGGCACAGTTTGTGTTGGTGGTCCTCTAGTCCTTAATCAGTGCCCACAGGACACTGTTGGCTTAATATTTCTGGTTGGTGGTCTGTTCTCAGTCCAGCAGTGACACTGAGGGGTTTAAACACACACTAATATACCACCACCACGTCAGTGTCACTGCAGTGCTGAGAATGACCCACCACCCACATAATACCTGCTCTGTGGTGGTCCTGTGGATGATTGAAGATCAGGGTGACTTAATAAAGTATGTATGTCTGTAATTATAGAACTGCAAAGTCGTCCTGTATGGACAGAGGAGCTGATAAAACGAACGGCTTTCCTGCTTGCACACCTTTAATGAAAATTAACGTTGTTTGGTCTCTTTCTGATGCACTTTGACATCTACTGGGACAAGAGCCACCTGCAGGTCCCTTGATGATGTTTGTATGATTATTGGAGACGTCTTCACACATCTTTGGGTTTACTCTTAGGCTGAACGCTAGGACAGCCTGACCTGGCCATGTTGGCATGTTGTTTTAAGTTCTGTTGAGGAAAATGCTGATTTCTAATTGTTTTTAAATGGTTTTAATATCCCAGACTCATATGCATCTATAACCTCAAGACATCAGAGAGCTCTTTGGTTCTCTCCATGGTGATTCTGCTCCCGACAATCAAGATGATCACATGTTAAATTGAAAAGCATTTCAATAAATTGGAGAGAGGAGGCAGTCCCATGTGAAATGTAGCATTGCTACAGGACTACATGACACTGCACAGTGTGTCCGGTGTACTGTGGCCTTGATGATGAATGAAAAGCAATTTGCCTGACTCTCTGGTAGTATGAATTAGCATCATTAAAAAAAATAAAGCTGCTCCATGCCATAGACTGGAGCATTACAATTCTCTTAAATCGGCCTTGATCGTGCCCCCGTTCTCTTCTGTCTCTGCTGATGACTTGGTTTTTATTCAGATAGCTATCCAGTCTTTTATGAGTTTCTCTTGGTCTCCTCTGCTATGTTTTGTCCATTCGCACAAGGTTTTCCCGTGTATCTACACTGACCTTGACCTGACATGCAAATCCCTATAGAATTAGATTCAGACAGTGCACTGTACCACAGCTCTCTGAGCAGGAGTGCAAATTTGGCCCATTCATTTGCCGTGATAACCTAGTCTTAAGAGAAGGTGCTGGTAGGGCTTCCTTGCGGACAGCCCAATAGTTTCTAGATCAGATATTACTTCTTTGGCTGAAATATTACAAGGTGACTCCTAGCACCCCAGCTGTATTAGATTATTTGTGCAAACGAAACACAAAATTGTGTAGTCTAAACAGGTCTGTGGCCTTGGCCGCAGGTCCAGATGGTCTGTAAATAACTGGTAAGGTACAATGATTACAGTGAGGAGCAAAGGAAGTGCTAACACTACATCTGTAAACATGATAGAGGGGGAATGTCAAATAAAGGTGAGCGCAGATTCAAAAAGCCAAGGTTTGTCGTTAGGATAAGCTTTAAAGCGCTTTCTGGTGAAATGCAATTATTACAGGGATCGCTTTCATTTTTTTCCCCTCTGTGGGCTAATGCACTGTGTCCTTCAAATGTCGGTCAGATGTTTGATCAAGACATCTCTTAGCCTTGAACCGCAAAGGGGAATAAAAGAAGAAGCACGCTGTAAAAATCCCATTGATTGAGTCCCATCATTCAGGGCCTCTGTTTATTCAAACATGAAGCGCTTCATTGCTTGACCAGCCGCATGAATGGAACAACAGGTCACATTGAGAAGATAAAAGATGGTGTTTAAAACTGACATAAGAAACCAAGAGTGGGTTTTTTTTCCCTGTTTTTGTGGCACACGTTAGAACGCCATTATCCACTACTGGTGAACTGGTGGTTAAAGCAGTGTGTGATTGATCACAGGGTTGGGGGTTCGATAGCTAGTTTTGCTAAGCTATCATTATTGGGTCCGAGAACAAGGCTCTTAACCCTCGTTGCTGAAAGGATGCGCCCATACCTAGGTTTGAAGAGCTGCCATTGTTAATCCACCAAGCAAGGATGCTGTATTGCACAGAAGACACCATAAAATGCCATGAGACCAGATTGATATTAACAGTGGTTTGAGCACAGGGTTGTAGGTTTGATTCCCAAGTTTGCTAAGCTGCTTTGATGTGGTCCTTGTATAAGACCTTTAACTCTCTCTGATCCAAGGATTCTGTATCACACAAAAGGCACCATAAGGTGCCATGAGACCACCACTGGCATTAATAGTGTTGGCTTGATGGTTAGAGCATAGGGTTGTAGATTCAATACTCAGGATTTATGAGTGGCCAATATTGGGCTGTTGGGCAAATCTCTTAGTCCTCTCTGCTCCAGAGATGCTTTATTGCACAAAGGCACCATGAGATGGCATGAAATGACATCACCATCAAGAATGGTGAACTGATAGTTAAAGCATTGTGTTACTGATCACAGGTTTGTGGGTGTGATACCTAGGTTTACTAAGTAGCCACAGTCGGGTCCTTGGACAAGGCCCTTAATCCTGTTTGCTCCAAAAATGCTTTTTTGCACGAAAAGCACCATGAAATGCTATAAGATCAACATCACCAGTGGGCACATAGGGATGAAGCACTTGGTTTGTGATCATAGTGTAGTGGCTTTGATACCTGGCTTTGATATTCAGCCTCTGTTGAGCCCTTGGCCAAGGCCCTTAACTCTCTCTGCTCCAGGGAGGCTGTTTTGCACAAAAGGCACCATGAGATGCCATAAGATCACCACTGACATTAACAGTGATGGCTCTGTGGTTAGAGCATGGGGTTGTAGATTCAATACCCAGGATTTATGAGCAGCCATTATTGGGACCTTGGGCAAAACCCTTAGTCCTCTCTGCACAAGGATGCTTCATTGCACAAAAGCACCATGAGATTGCCATGAAATGACATCACCATCAACCGTGGCGTGGGTTATTGATCACAGGGCTGTGGGTTCCATACCTGGCTTCGTTATTATTGTTGGGCCTTGAGCAAAGCCATTAACCCTCTGTGTTTTAGGGATGCTGTTTTGCATGAAAGCATTAGATGCCATGAGACTGCTATTCACATCAGCAGTGATGGCTCAGATTAGAGCACAGGGTTGTGGGTTCAGTACCCAGGTTTACTAAGCAGCCATTGCTCCGGTGATGCTGTTTTATATATATATATATATATATATATATATATATATATATATATATATATATATATATATATATATATATACATAACATGCCATGAGTGCAACATTAACAGTGGTAGCTCAGTTATATGACAGTTAATGGTTACGTGGTTGTGGGTTTGATACCCAACTTTGATAAGCTACTGCTCCTGGACTATTGAGCAAAGCTCTTAACCTCTCTCTGCCAGGGATATTGTACAGCTGACATTGTGAACTGATGCCAGCTTTCTAAGCTGGGCTATGTGAAGAGAAGGATTTCATTTTACCGTAGATGTGCATAGACATGATAAAGGCACCTTCTTAACTGTAAGGGAGAAATAAGCCCATCTTTGTGGTCCCTCAAGTACCTGCTACTCTTACTGTCTGCAATGCCACAGTTTTGGAACTCTAGCTAGCTTAACATCCAATTAAAACCTTAATCCGATCATGTCTGATCCATCTGCGCACTCTGGAGACCTGTCACTCACGCAGATGTTGGTAAAATGACCCTTTCATTAGTGGGAGGAAAAAGCAAAACCTTCAGAACACAAGCAAATTTTACCGAAGGTGCTGAAAACCACTTGATAGTCGGCTCCCTTGGATCTTGAGCGGTTGTCAGTAATGCTGCATTGTGCTGAAGGCTTTTTTTCCACTCTGCATGCAGGCTCTCAGTGGAGAACCCAGCGTGGGACACTGCTGGTGGTTTTTCCATTAGCTCGCTCTGAAATTCAGATAAGGATGAAAAAAAAAAAAAAAAGGAATAACAAACTTTCTTAACAAATAGTTAGAGGGCCAACCTGTTCATAATCCTCCTTCTTCTAGCTATTGATAATATTTTCAAGGTGTTGAAATTTCCCCTACTGAGACAATCGCTTGGAATCTTCTCTCAGCAGTGTAAATCAGTATCTCAGTAGAGACCCTGCAGGGCATGTGCAAATTATACTTTGCTTTTTATCACAATAAGGAAAACAACTATTTTTGGTTCCACAGTTTGGGTTGCTAGGTTAGGGACACAAAAGTCAGTAAACAAATGACAAACATTTTTGAAAGTCTCGGCGTTTTCATTGTTTGGTTCACAAAGTGTGTGTAAACTATTAGCTCGCACACATATAAATATTATATTACAAACACAGAAGGCAAATTTTGTTGTTTGCTGAAGAGAAATTGAATTGTACGTTTTTTTAAGGGTCAAACATTTTTAATGCTACGTTTCCTTTGTGTTTGACTTTCGACATTCCGTTAATTTGTAGTTCTTTCCTCTCTTTGTGTTCCAGCTTTTTGTTTGCATGTTGAATTCTGTGAACACAGAGGGCACTGGTTCACAGTTTCTGTTCATAAGCATTAGTGCTTTACATAGCCTCCATAAGGTGGGCTTTCTTTTTCATATGACAAGAGGTGCTTACTTTATATATACTTTATGTTTATTAATTACATAAATGTACTTGAAGCAGTGTTTCATTGCATTTTGTTTTTACATACGTTATGTCATATGAGGAAGGTCAGACGATGTCTACACCCAAAACATCAATCAGTACTTGCACTATAAAAGCATCGATTAACATTAAGAAACACTAAGTTTCGCTCTGTTCAATCATTCTAAAGTCATACAGTACAGTCCCACCTGTAAGCTGCTCTCCGTCGGGTTCTTTCTTGTGGTGGTCATAGAGCCCCTTTGGATAAATTGTTTAAAGATGGCTTTTTTATCCTTTTATCATCTATTATTGTGGAATGACGCTTTCCCGTCCCACTCCAACCCTAGCTGTGGGGGTCATCATGAGAATGATGCAATGCGGTGTACATTCTGGCACGATCGCATAGTAAAAGTCTTATTATGTCTGGGCGTTTTGGTTTCTTCAGGTATTAAAGATCACTGTGTTCTGAAGTAGACACTGTCTGGCCTTCTTCATATGACGTAACATATGTAGAAAATCTGTAACGGAACGGCATGTTTTAAATACATTTTGGTTCTGTTCACAGAACGAGAGAAGCCTGTTGGCAACCTTATGCAGTCCACGTAACGCACTCACGTCTGTCAACAGAGCTGTGAACTAGCGCCCTCTACAGTCAGAGAATCCAACTAAACATCTTTTCTACAAGACATAAAGAGGTCAAATCAGATGCCCAAACAAAACCCAGGAACACTAAATGACAAAACAGGAGGGTAACATGTGAAATGGGAAGGAAAAGTAGGGTCAAAAAAGATTTATCCTTAAAAAAATACCACAATTCTACTTCTACCCATTTTGAATTCCAGCTTCAGAAATGTAACAGAAATTCTACACAAACTCTACACAAGCCTCAGCCGCTAAATCTAATATCAGATCTTTGAGTGTTTCGAAATTCACTTTTACCTTCACTGCATCGTCCATTCTCCTCAGGAGACTCACCTTCATTCCTACAGAAACTCCACAGAAATTCCACACTTTCAATCTTCAACCTTAGAAATCTAACGAGTGCTTTCTGTCTTTCACCATTCAAGTCAACCCGAACATGATGTTGAGGTCTGGACACTGGGGTGGTCAGTCCACTGATCTGAGAAGAGCAGTAGCTTCAGAAGTTTGATTTATCTGCTTTTCAGAGCAGGGGCTTCTTGATGAGCTCCACATCCATCAAACATATACTCACAGTGGAAGGATGGACACAAATATCTATTTAAATCAAATAATCTCCTTGGACTTTCCTTGTCTTCATGTTAAAATGGTAAAAACTGGTGAATAGGGTAGTATTTATATTGGCATCCAGCACAGCTGCAAACCAGAACCCAACACTACCGTTACTCAATAGTCGTCTACAGCAGTGACTCTAAACCTACCGCTGTTATGGTAAAAAACAAACGCTGTTATTGGTAAATATAACAAAATAAACTGACAATATTGACTCAACTTCATTGTTCATGCTGGCAAATCATGTTGGACCACTGACAATTTGATCTTGGTCTAGCATTGACATTGGCTAGCATCCAGTGTCCATTCATTATGTAAACACATGTTCAGCTATACATTAGATTGTACCAAAGTAATCAATCAATCAATCGATGACAAATTATTTTTTATTTTCAGGAGAAGCTAATCAAACTTGTCTTCATTTGTGATGAGAAAATTAGGAGAATTTAAATATTTGTATGAATTTGACCAGGTTTTGATCTAACATTTCAGAAATTATGCTGGAAATTGATCATCCAGAGTGTTTTTGAGCTGAAAAGGCAAGAATGTTGAAGAATTATCTGTAATGATTAGATTCGCAAATATATTTTTAATAATAATTTCCTTAATTTAATAGACAGTAGTCCAAATAAAAACAAACAAAACAAACAAACAAACAAGAAAAAAACTAAAAACTAAATTTCCTTTATTATTTTATCTATGTATGAATAAGTATTCTCCCTTCTCAGGACTTTAATTCTAAAATTTGAAGTGGATAACCCCTCCCTTCTTGTTTTCCTCTGTAACTCAATATCTGCGTCAAACAGTAGCCCCACCCCCTCACACCGCTCAGTCAGATCCTATATGTGGGGTCAGCATGTACACATGGACAGAGCAGTAAACATGCACTGCAAGGCTGCTTTGGTATTTAAACAGGGATTTAATTCAGTTGGAAACGAGTGGATTTCAGCTGTTTTCTAAGCTGGATATATCATGTCTGTAGGTTACCCTGATCCTGAGATATGAAGCTTAGAATACCACTATACAACTGTCCACAAAGTGCAGATCTCAGTTTGAGAGAGTTAATCAATGTAGGCTAATCCTGCTATCTGGGTAGACATGCCGACCGGTGGCTGTGATCTTTAATTCACTGTTAGTAATATTATCTTGTTTGGCTTTGCTGCTGTAAAGGACACACTGAAGGGGTAACTCACTTATTGATCACTTATCCACTTAACTCGCTAGCCTGCTAATCGAAGCTCTGAACAACTGCAGCATATTTCAGTTATGAAAAACAAAAAAAAAAAAAAAAAACAATGACCATCTTTAAAGTGGAATATTCCTGCCTACCCAGCAGTGTCTCTCTCTCCCCACAACTAGTGTTCAATTAAATATAATAAGGAAAAAAAGAGACGCAAGTGTCTGTATTAGAATATGAATGCATTAAGTATCCAGAAAGCTTTCGCTTGATGCTCAGGAGAACCTAATCACACATTTACAGCGCCAAGGTTACTAAGCAACCAATGGAAGAAAACAATCCGCTGCCCATAGCATTTATACATGGCATTAATGTTGTCTTGGACATATACGTGTTATGAATTTGAAGTTGAACAGGCATTTTCGCAGTGGCCTGTATTGTGTTCAGAGGAACTGCAATAAAGGCCAAATTACTCTTCAGATTCTTAAGCAATGTTCATTAGGAAAAGTGTGGAAATTGATGAAACATCTTCATTTATTAATACTCTAATCAGTTCTGCTTGTTGTTGCTCTGGGGCAGCTGTGCCAACGCTCTTGTAAGCAGAATGTTCGAGCCCCAGACTCCGTACAGCTGCGTGGTCATCAATATGTAGGCAGCATATTACTTTTGTAATGGAATATGGATGCAAATGTCACTGCTCTTAACATATTGACTTGTACCTCTGTACAGCATATTGCTATAACCTTCATATACATTATTCTACTCTATGAATCTGGGATAACCCTGTTCTGCACTACTGTTGGTACTACTGGTGAATCTCCCTTCAAAACACCAACACTCTCTGTCCAACAAGCACCCACTGTTGACACAAATGTGCAAATGCATGCACTCAACTGGCCTAGTCCCTGTAGAGAAGAATGACCAATAGAATAGGACTCTAAGAAACTTGAAATTGTGAAAAGTAGTCACAGTGCTTCACCTTTTGCACATTGTGTTATGTTACAGCCTTGTTCCAAAAATGGATTGAATTCATTTTGTAACTCATAATTCAACACACAATACCCCACAAATTTTGAAAACTTAAAGCATAAATATAAATATATAACATGTACATAAGTATTCACAGCCTTTGCTCAATACTTTGGTAGCAACTACAGCCTCCAGTCTTTTTGAGTATGATGCTACAAACTTGACACACCTCTTTTTTGGGAAGTTTCTCCCATTCTTCTTTGCAGAACCTCTCAAGCTCCATCAGATTGGATATGGCGTGCACAGCCATTTTAGATATCTCCACAGGTCTTCAATTGGGTTCAAGTCTGGGCTCTGGCTGGGCCACTCAAGGACATTCACAGAGTTGTCCTGAAGCCACTCCTTTGTTATCTTGGCTGTGTGCTTACGGTCATTGTCCTGTTGGAAGATAAACCGTTGTCCCAGTCTGAGGTCCAAAGCACTCTAGAGCAGGTTATCATTAAGGATGTCTCTGTACATTGCTGCTGTACATACATCTTTCCCTCGACCCTCACTAGTGTCCCAGTTCCTGCTGTGGAACAACTTCCCCAGAGCATGATGCTGCCACCACCACACTTCACTGTAATAGTAAGTAGTAAGTGTACTCACAAGCAGTAATTTGACCCACTGTGTTATGCACACACACAGTTTACCCATCCACACACAGTGATACACACATACACACTAGTGAATTCACACACCAGGGGGCAGGGAGCACATGTTCACGGAGCAGTGGGCAGCCACAGTCACAAGGCTGGTTCCCTCAGCACCAGGCCACGGCTGCTCCCTAGGAATAGTAGGAATAGTAGGAATAGTATTGGCTAAGTGATGAGCAGTGCCTGATAAGCATGACGCCTGGCACTCAGTCCAAAAAGTTCAATCTTTTTACTTTTCATGATCTGAGAGTTCTTTAGATGCCTTTTGGCAAACTCCAGATGGGCTTGGTTTGTGCTCTGACATGCACTGTCTACTATGGGACCGTATATAAACAGGTGTGTGTCTTTCTATATCATGTCCAATCAACTGAATTTATCATAGGTGTCTAATCAAGCTGTAGAAACATCTGAAGGATAATCAGTGGAAACACGATGCACATAAACTCAAGTTTGAATGTCATGGCAAAGGTTGTGGATACTTATGTAAATAAAAAAAAAGTTCGTTTTTTTTTAATAAATTTGAAAAAAAGAAAAATGAATTTGGAATAAAGCTCTAACATCCCAAATATTCTCAATGGGGTTCAGTTCTGGTCACGTCTGTTGTCATGACGTCTCATGCTCTGGGCCTGATTTGGGCCTGACGAATCCTGGTGAGGTAATCTTGGAATTCGTCTGTGCCATCAGAGAAGAAAAAAATTCATTGATGGAATAACCTGGTCATTCAGTATATTCAGGTAGTCAGCTGATCTCATTGCTTTGGGGCACATTGCTGAACTTCGACCTGACCAAAAGCAGCAAACCCCGATCACAGCACTGTATGAACAGGCTAAATCTGGAGTCATCAGACCACATGATCTTCTATTGCTCCAGAGTCCAATCTGTATCCTCCTTTGGAAATTGAAACCATTTTTGCAGGTCAGACTCAGTGACCTACACAGCTGTTAAGTCCCAATCCGTTGAGTTCCCTTCGCATGGTGCATGTAGAAATGCTCTTACTTTCAATATTTAACATATCCCCGAGTTCTACTGTCGTTGTTGTTTTTTTTTGTTTGTTTTTTTCCACAAAATGTTTACGTGATTTTTGATCACAATCATTCAAGATTTTGTTTCCGACCACATTCCTTCCTCGGACAGTGTTTCCCAACCCTGTTCCTGGAGGCACACCTGCTCTGCATGTTTTAGAGCTTACCCTGCTCCCCACACCCCTGATTCAACTAATCAGCTCATTCACAAGCCCTTCAGAGTTGCAAGGGGTGTGTTAAAGCTAAAATGTGCAGGGCAGGTGTGCGTCCAGGAACAGGGTTGGGAAACACTGCTCTAAGGTGATGTCTCTCCACTGTCCTTCCACGTTTAAATAATGCAATGAATAGTTCTGAACCCGATTTGAGCAGTATCAGCCTCTCCTTAGATGTTTTCTCTGCTTGATGCCAGGAATTTGACCCTTCTGGAACAGATTAACATCTTTTCCCTGACCATCAACATGGTTGTTTAATAAATGAGAAGCTACTCATCAGTTTGGGTTAAATAACGTGTGTATGTGTGTGTGTGTGTGTGTGTGTGTGTGTGTGTGTGTGTGTGTGTGTGTGTAGAAAAGCAAATTGCATAAAAGCAGTTAAAAAGGGACTTTTTTTTCATCCAATGTCTGAACAAGCTACAATTTAAGCTCAATTTTGTCAGATTTAATATTCACTTTTCACCCTCTATTCACCAATTTCCATCAACCAATTTCATAAGTAAAAAAAAATAAATAAATAAATAAAAAAATGTAAAACAGCTTCAAACAAAATTCATGTCAGTTGGACTCTTTTCAGAGCACTTTCTGACCCTAAGCTTTTCAGCTACACAAGTAAGAAACCTCATAATTAGTGACTAAGTCTTTTGAACAGAGTCGTTCTTCGGGCCTTTGCTGTGTAACCAGTAACACATGAAGCTTCTGAGCTTTGTACGTGTGTCTTGCTCTGGTCCACCTGAAGCAGATGGGTCACCTTTGGCTCGGCCAGCCTGTAAACAATGAAAGTGCTGCCAATCTCAATGAACAAGGAACCAGTGGCCACAGCTGGTGGACAGCTTCTCATCTTCATGTAGCAATTGAGGCTGGCAATTTTCACCTGACACACTCTGCCAACCATGATCAAGTGATTAGAATTATGGCTCCCTCTGACAAGCTTGTCAGATGCCAGTCCAGTGGGTGTCTGGAAAACAAGGCTTGTCGCGAGCAGATTATATTTCACCTCATTGCATTGTATGAGTGCATCCAAAGTACAGAGGGACTTATTTGTTTAGCCTCTTGGTTTTTTTTTATCGACCTGGCTCCGCTCTGCCGCAAATGCATTATGTAGCAACTGGTAACAGGTTGAACAAGCTTTGTGGAACATTGGCAAATATCTATTTCATAGCCACATTATGAGCTTCCTCTTCCCAGCTGGACTATGTTGCTGGACCTAATAGAAACTATGAAAGGTGGGCCCCGTGCTAATCAGTGACAAAGTGCTGGGTTATTTATTTATTTGTTTGTTTGTTTGTTTGTTTATTTGCAGTCAGTTGCTGCATTCAGCCTACTGGAGCATTTTGTTGCATTATTTTCCTGGTGGTTGTTACAGCTGTAACAATGGAAAACGTTAGGGCACCCCATGAACATCTTTAAACATATGGACCTTTGATCTTCATTTTTAATAATTTGGAGATATAGAAGCAATGTACCTTAAACTATACAGAAGAAACACAATTTGCAAAATCTACTTCATAGAAACACACTTTTCTTTTGATGAAGGTTAGAACTCACTGGGTTCTAATGTCTTGTATTTCCTGCTTTGGCTGAACTAATGTTAATTAGATGTTTCCCAAAAGATATCTACCGTCGACTGAAAGACGTTCCCTCCATGCGTAATTCTTTCAGCTGTGATGTTTCATTATTAGCCTCTGTACGGATGGTCTTATATTTAGTAACCATGACACTTCCACCCCCATGCTTCACAGCTGGTTTGAGGTGTTCTTTTTCTTTTGCTCACCATTTTCTTTAAAAATAAAACAGGCTCCTTCAAAATCCTCTCCAACAATGGTCTGCAAGGTGTGTTCAAAACATATCTGCGCTTTATTCATTAAAAATAATTGAATTCAGATACATCAACCTTGCTCTGGTCTCCTTCAAGGTTCTGACACTGTTGCGGGCAGCGCTGGAATGTCACTTTTGAGATGGCCCACAGCTGGTCTATCACATTCTGCATGATGTCTTCTCGGAACTGAAATCTGCATTTTAGGGCAAAGCCAGAGGTCACATGGAGCCATGCCAGGAGAATAGGGAACCTGATAAAGCACAGGAAACGTTCTATCAAATGTGAAACACGGGCAGGTGTGTTACCGTGATAGAGGTGCCTCTTGCATGCTGCCCACAGATCCAGCCATTTGCATCTCACAGCATCACAAAGAGTTTCTTGGCCAAACACAACACATGTATGCTTCATCAGACTCCCTACTGAAACGGAGCAGATTTTGGTCCAGAAAGGACATCATTCACAATGTGATGGACCAGCCACAGCTCATCCCAAAATAGGTGCTCCAGCTCTGCTTCCTGCTTCCAACAGTGGAGGAACCGCCAGGAGACATGTGCGGCAGCCCAAAAGGACTCATTTAAAGGGCACCCGTGCAAAATTGTGGTATCTAAACATGATATGGATGTTTTTATTTGTTTAGTTATATCACATGCATCTCACAATATTGTTGCACACACAATTCTGATTCAATGTCCATACGTTGAACCTTCTTAAAGTTTAAGGTGTTCATGGATTGCCCTACTTTTGCATATAACTGTACTTATAGAGTAGCTTGGATTAGTCCTACTTCATGGTGTTACTAAGTGGTTGCTATGGTATCAGAGATGGTTGCTTTGGTGTTGGCATGTCAATGGATTTCTGCTATACTGCTATGGAATTCCAAGCAGTTTCTATGTCTTTTCTAAGTGGTTGCTATGGTATCAGAGTGCTAGGGTGCTGTGAAGGGAGTAATATGGAATTCAAGGTGGTAGCAATGGGTTTGATAAGTGGCACAATGTAATTCCAGGTGTTTGCTATGGTATCAGAGGTGGTTGTTATGGTGTTGTGAGGCAATTTGAAATTCTAGATGGTTGCAATGGGGGCTGATAGGTGGCACTATATAATTCCAGATGTTTCCTTATATATATATATATATATATATATATATATATATATATATATATATATATATATATATATATATATATATGATTTTCTGTAAAGCTGTCCACCATAGCAACAGCGCGAAAAACACATTTATGGGTGGAGCACAGACAGGTCGATTGTGCTACATTCTTTCATTTTCGTCTCCATGGGAAGTATTGTTTTTTCCTCGGCTGTCAGTGGTTTTGAGGAGATAAGGCCGAACAATGCCAACGTACTAACATTGTGCATACCCATTACTGCATACCCACTGTCACCATGTACGCAGCAGCCCAATTAAATTCAGGAGTTCACCCCGAGCCGGGCTCAAGCTGGGGCTTGGCAGTGTAACAAAATGCTCTCCCAAGTGACCTTAAGGTAGTCCTGGCCCTAGGGTAGAGCATGGTAATGTTCTCATCAGCGCAACTGCAGAATCTTGCTCGCTGCCAGCTTTGCTCTGTTGCTCCACATCTTCTATTCATGTATTAGCAGCCATTTAATAGATATTCTTTGAAGAAATGAAAAGGAGGGGGGAAAGGGGGAGATGGAGAGAGGGGGAGGCGATAAGAAAAAAAAAAGGAAATCATATTTGTGGAAAATGGCTGCGGGCATGAAGTGCTTCTGGCAAGTCACTTGTGCAGATCCTATTTTCCTGGAAGGCCTTCCTGCAGACAGCATGAGTTTCATTCATCTGCTCATGCTCTAGCTCGCTCTAGCCTTTTCTTTCCCCTCCAACCATCTGCAGAGCGCTACAAAACACAGCAGTTGATGCCACCACCGGTGTTGCTGCTCGCTAGCCCTGGCACTAATTTAAAACCATTAATTGGCTTCCGCCATCACTTTAAACCTCTAATCGACAGCTCAGGCTCTAGTTTCGCAACAAAATAGAAAAAAAGCATTCCCGTCATGCGGCGACACCCCCGGCAACAGGGAGAAAAAAAAAAAAAAAAAACGCCAACAAAATGCTCTCGCACGTTAGCTTCCCTAAACAGTCAATGATCTGAGTGAAGGTCATCTTGCCGGGACACGTGTGATCAATAATGCAGCAGCCATAAGTCATAAAGTAGGAGAAAGTGGCGTCTGGCATCACGGAAATCCATCAAAGCGAGCAGGTCGCGGCGGAGAGTTTATCGAACTCGTAAAAGGAAAGAAAATACATTCGAATTGTTTTAAAGTGATTTATTCAAGAATCCTGGATGAGTCGTGGGATCAATCGCTCATAAATGTTCAATAAAACCTTATCTGCCGAAGCCACAGAAAATCCAAACTGGCAAGAAAATAATAGAGGCTTTCTAATCTGAAATAAGCATCAGCACTTTATTAACATCTCCCATCTCCGCGTCTTGATGCTCTGTGGCTTGTTGCTCAGCAAGGCTTGCAGCACATCCAGAACCTCAGCATATCTCAATAATCACTTATGATGGATGAATTACAAGAACATACAACGCCGGCTAAATAAAACCGCAACTTATGCAATGTTTGACAGGGAGCAGGGAGCTACAATTTAACTCTTGACCGGGCAGTTACATGCCATTTTCTAGTCCTCATAACTCATCATCAGAGTAACCTACACACATGATTGTGGTTCATCATTGTGCGATGATCAGCTAGTAATCCAACTTGGAAAGAAGCTAAGATTCACTTGTTTCCAACTGAATCAAATTCCAGTTTAAATGCCAAAAGAGCTTCCAGTGCATGTTTACTGCTCTGCCCACATGTACATGTTCAACCTGCATACAGACTCTGACTGACCAGTGAGAGAGGGTGGGGCAATTGGTGTCACTGCCCCAAATACTGAGTTGTGAATGAAAATGAGAAGGGAGGGGCTGTTTGCTTTTTTGCTTAAAAAAAACTAAACAAAACAAAACAAAATATGGTTAAATTCATACAAATATTTAAATCCTGTTCCTTTAAACATGTAAAATGAAGAACTGTGTAGGAGCTCTTTAACTGGCATCTGTGACTGTCTCTTATAAGTTCTTTATAATTTTTTTGTATGACAACTACAAAAACATCCCACAAAATTAGTCTACGTATCTACAAGTTAATCTTCACTTTTCACCCAATATTCATCTTTTTTGACTGAAAAAAACTAAACCCCCTCCAAACAAGATCTGTATTAGTGTCATGTCTGCTCTTTCAGTCCAGTTTAGCTGTCTTCCTGTCTTGATGATGTTTCCTCCATGTGCTCCTAAGCACATGGGTTGTTTGTTTTTGTCCTTGTCTCCTCCTTTGCTCCGCCCATTCCCATCTGTGTCTGATTCGTAACCCTGCCCCCTCGTTATCATGTCCCAGGTCTTGTCTATGTCATGATGTATTTAAGACCCTTTGTTTCAGTCTATCTTGGTCAACCCTGGTTTGTTAGCATCCCTGGTTTGTTAGCATCCCTGGTTTGTTAGCATCGTTAGTGTTTTGTTTCTGTAAGTAAGTGTAGCTTGTTATTGGTTTGTTGTCTTTGTTTTCCAACTTTGTGTAGACAGTGTCAGTTTGCAGGTTTGCTGGTTCGTTTGGTTTGTTTTCTATTATGTTTTAGTCATTTGTTTAGTAGTTCAGTTTGTTTCATTTGTTTTGTCTTTTTATTTCTTAATTAAATCTTAACCCCAGCGTTTGCCTCCGCACCCTCATCCTTGATCTGTCTGCTCACACTTGACAATTAGTTGGACTCTTTTCAGTGTCCTTGGTGATTTTCAATGCACTCTTGTCAGGATGTTCAAGCAGGAACCTAAAAAGAAATCAGTTCAAAATGCTGCAGCCAGGGTCCTAAATAAAGCTAGATTTATTTATTTATTTTACTTTATCAGAACTGCACTGGCTTCCACATTGACTATCATGTTTTTTTGTTTGTTTTTTTAACCTGTAAATAAAGCTCTATGCTACTGAGCCCTTGCAATATCTCCCTTTATGAGTCTTCATGATCACTCGGATCACAGGATGCTGGCTTCCTAATGGTTCCCAGAATTCAGAACTTTACATACAAAGCCTCCCAGCTCTGGAATAACCTTCCAGATAATGTTCGGGACTCTGACAGTCTCGATCTTCAAATCTAAGCTGAAAACTCATTTGTTCAGTGTTCCAGGCTGCAGGTCCAGGGGTTGATGGTTCATGGACATAGGGATTTATGGTAAACTGGGATGTTGGTGCTCCTTCAAGTCACCACTCAGGTTTGGGGTGGTGGATTGGTTGGATGCCAATGTTTCAAGATGCTCCCATGTTTGTTACCTTCTGGTTCTTTCTTCTAATAAAGTCGCTCGCCACACTCGTCTTATGTCTTTATCTTCTGTTTCATGTGTTGTTCATCTTTTTGATTTCTGTAAAGCTACTCTGTGAAAGCATCAAATAAATTTTAATGTGATTTGATTTGAGAGTTCCAGCCACCTAAGTGAGAAATTTCATAACTGGTGACTGAGTCATTCTCCAGGCCTTCACTCTAGAAGCTGTAACTCAACATGCTCATGAGCAGTAGATCTGTGTTTTAAAGTGATTCCATGAGTTGAAAGATCCTGGGATCCCTCCCAATTCCTCCTGGATGAAGCGTCCGGTTTGGCCACTGCAAACTGTGTGAAGGCCAAAGCCATCTGTTGCTCAAGTGTTGATAATTTCCTCACCAGGCCTGTCAGCTGGAGCATTGGGCTTGATTGGGCAATTCTGAATCTCGCGGCGAAGCAGCAGGATGCCCCTGCACCTGGGCTCCTTCTGCAAACACACAATTACAGTTCCAATCAGCGGGGAGATGGCATCCTGGTGGGGGATCCTTTGTGGTGAGAGCATTTGTCTCATGTTTTTAGACCTGTTGTGATTGAATCTTGGCTCAGGATGTCATATTTAGGCATCTTGGAATGTCATGGATTGAATGACTTGAATGTCAATGTGTCACATGCAGGTCGTTCAAGAGGAACTTTAGGCGGACCAAGTACAGAACATCACAGGTCATGCGCCAAGTCATTCTTAGCAAGGAGTGGATTCCCAAACCAGATTTTCCAAGATGTAGCAATAAACCATGAGAAGATGAGATGGGTCTTACAGTAGTTTTACCATAGTTGAGTGGTGTGTTTATGAGTGTATAAAAATAACAAACTGGCGCTTGCTTTCCCTAGAGAGTTGTAAAAATTCTTGAGCCAAACGATCCTGGGATGCTTCCCAGTTCCTCCTGGAAGGAGCATCTGTTGTGGTCACTGAAGAGGTTTGTTTCATGTCTTTACATCAGCATCCTGGGATGTCACAGAGATGGTTTCGTGAATGTCGATGTCTGGAGGAACTTCAGTCCAACCATGTCAATCCTCTTGGAGACGGGTTCAGGAATATTAGTAATTTTGAGCAATGGGTTGATTTCCAGATCCAATGTATAGCAATAAACCTTGAGCGGATGGATGTTACAAGTGTTGTACCACAGTTGAGGGGTGTATTTAAAAGGGTATAAAAGTAATAAACCACAAGAGGCCATGTGTTGACAATTTTACCATGGTTTAGAGGACATTGCTCTTCTACACAGTGCAAATGAAGCCAAGGCTACCTGCACAGGCACTTCATAACAAATGCATAGTAAGTACAGAACATAGTTTTGAAGCAATAATTGGATGAATTGAACTTTTGTAATCAATGATATTATATAGACCAAAGGGGCCATAAACTATGGATATGAATGTGTTCATTTTATAGCAAAGGCCTAGTTAAGAATACCACATATCAGTTCTGGAAGATTTGGATGCCCTTGAACTGGAGTGATAATTTCCCATGCACATTTCCCTGTATGTGTGATTATGCATATATGAATATGCAAATGTCCTGTCCTACTTGAGACATAAAAGTACAAAATTACTTCCATTACTGAAGCTACAGAATCCTTCTTATTCACATTGATACTTTTGTATTTTTTACTTTATTTTTTATCTTATAAGCTCCCTCACATGACAATAAAGCTTCATAACAGTGCAATAAACTGAACAAATTCTAATGTTATATAAACTTCTATATGTAGACAATTACACTGACATAGATTATTTGGGTTTATTTTTACATTATTTATAGTTTTACAGGTAGACACTCTCACTGACCACTGATTTGAAGTTTATTTGGGTTTATTCTAATGTTATATGGAGTTTATAGGTAGACACTCTCACTGACAACAGATTGTATGCCTACTTGGGCTTATTCCAATGTTATATAATAATTATACAGTTGGATAAATGGTCATAACTGCAGACTAACTAAAGAGCTCTGCAAGTAAGTGGTTTAGCCTGCAGTCTAAGTACTGACAGTGGACAGTAACTCCTTTGAGGCACAAATTGGAATATAAAGTCCAAGTTTAAGTTCTATCAGATTGCGATAAAAAGCTTCCAGTAAACATGTCCTGATATGACCTCACTCTGTTATCTCTTGTATTAAAATTTTGCAGCTTTCTAAATGCCAGACAGCCAGTTAGCCCAGCGCTGCTTAATGATTGCTGATTCATGGAAAACAGTCCGGTTCCTTGCGCCCATTAATTCAGTAACTACACTAGTCTGAAACGACTCAATTCAGAAAACATGCCAAGCTGACACATATTGCAGCCATTCTCTAAATTACGAACTCAGTTTAAAGAAGAACGTTATCTTTGATGTTTAACTTTCAGAAATGCTGACAGTATCTCTTCTACACTGAGAGTCCTCTGTATTAACACTACCTTCGGTCAACTGTGCCAGTGTACAGAGGCTGTAATGGTCAAGGTCGGTGTTTCTAATAAAGTGGCCAGTGAGCGGAAGCACAAGGTTGGTGTTTCTAATAAAGTGGCCAGTGAGTGGAAGCACAAGGGGGGTCTTTCTAATAAAGTGGCCAGTGAGTGGACACACAATGTCTGTTTCTAATAAAGTGGCCAGTCAGTGGAAGCACAAGGTTGATGTTTCTAATAAAGTGGCCAGATAGTGGAAGCACAAGGTGGGTGTTTCTAATAAGGTGGCCAGTGAGTGGACACACAAGGTCAGTTTTTCTAATAAAGTGGCCAGTGAGTGGACACACAAGGTCAGTGTTTCTAATAAAGTGGCCAGTGAGTGGACACACAAGGTCAGTGTTTCTAATAAAGTGGCCAGTTTCTAAAAGCACAAGGTAGGTGTTTCTAACAAAGTGGCCGTAAAGTGGCCTGTGATTAGAAGTAAAAGCTAGAGGTTTCTAATAAATGTGATGTATCAGCAGTGTGGATATGGCCTGAATCTTGTGGAACTTGCATGAGAGACAGACAGGATGAGTCACACTGATCCAGAGACAGTAGCACTCAGCAATATTTGGGATGAATCGGCTCGGCTAAAGGAACAAAATTGCTGTTCAATCCTCAAAAGCTCTGCTTACTCTAGCATTGCAGAGGTGTACCCTTTAACTGGGAGATTTGTGCCAGCTGTACCATTTGGCAGGGCTTTCCCCGAGGACACAACTGGCTGTGTTCCCTTTGGCAGGAAAGGATGGTAGGGTCCCTCTCTCTTTCTCGTTGCTATGTGACATTCTGCCCAATCAAGTGTCTACATGGCGTGTGGACATCTCCTCTAAATGTGTTGAGATGGGAGTTGCAGGCCACGGTCTGACCTTTTTAACACGGGTCAAGGAATGTGGGCCTTTCAAAGGACTATTGCCAAGTAAAGTGAGAATGCATTTTCTGACTTTCTTACTCTATTACCCGAAAACCCAAACCACACTGTTCTTAGCAGGACCAACTTGGAATTGTGATGGAAATGTAACATTCTGTCAAATGTTTTAAAATGTTATGGAATGAAATGCAGGAAAATTTAAATTACACTCACTAAACAATAGTTGCCTCCAGAAGGATTCAACTGACTGCAGTGGTGTTCTGTCAGACTACTGTCCCACTAATACCTTGGTGGAGACACCATGGTCCACCATTGGACACCATTAGGGACCTCTACTCCATTCCAAGACATTTGGCATGTTGCGCTACATCGGACACCATACCGAGAGACACAACTTCTGTATGTGTAGATGAATAAATACTGATCATGTGTCTAATATTTAACCATTTCTTGTTCCTGATAACCTTCATCTTACTTCCCTATAGCATTGCAGGTCAACCTCTTAGGTAGCAAAGCATGCTTGGACTAAGGAGCTAAGTGCTTAAGTTCTTAGGCAGATTAAAGTGGTTCTTCTCCTGGAGGACCCCATTTCCTGCACATTTAAGTGTTTATTCTGCTCCCAACACACCTGATCTAGCTAATCAGCTTATTCACAAGCCTGAGTTGATGGTGGTATATTGGAGCAGGAAACCTCTACAATGTGCAAGACCCCCCGGGATTCGAACCTGCGATCCTCAGATCTGAGTCCAGTTGGAGCCAAAAAGGCTTTTTTCTTAAGAGTGCACCATCTCAACAGTCTCTACTTGAGCTTGGAATATTCTGCAGTGGATTTAAACATTGTAATTGCTTCTAGACCACTGGAATGTCTTAGGTAGCAATGCCAGTTTGGTGAAGTTCTCAGATCACCGTGGTAGTATCTTTGTGGGCTTTTTTTTCCCACATTACTTTGATATGACTCTCCATCAGGCTTGGTGTGTCGTCGTCTCTCTAACCCCTGTTGACTGTTGCATTCTGTCATTATTACAGCTGACGTTTGCACTTTGATAGGTCTCAAGTGGCATCTCGCCACGGAGTCAGGATTTTGAATCCATTAACATTTCATTCAGTCTTCACCTGCTGCTGCCCCTTGATGGCATTTCCAATATGGTGACACGTACATCAGCAATAAGCATGTTAAAAGACCCTCCGAGAGAGAGAGAGAGAAAAAAAACAAGATTGGCACACCAGAGATCACTCGCTGAAATGAGGGATTATTTCATTTGGGGCTTTGCTAGCTGATGCGTTTTATATATAGAAAGCGAAAAGGAAATTACCTGCAATTAGTTTACAGTACATGCCCTGTCGTTTTCCGTCTTTCAGAGCCACGGAAAAGGGACGATGCCAGGATTGAAAAGAGGCATAGGAATGGAAAACTTATCTGGCACATCGGCAATTTAGGAGTCACTGATCACAGACTCAGAATTCACAGTTTAGCCTTAGGTGAGGGACCAACCGCAGCTCGGCTCATTGTTTATTTATCCATTTATTCTTTTTCGTATTAGATTGACTTATGTATGCACATGCTCCTCCCAGCATCTGTGCCTTGGGACATTCCCATCACTGTGGTCTTTGATCCTCCTCATATATCACATCAAAGTGGAGCCCCATTGAAAAGTAAAAGCAGTTTTTGCCATTCCCACCCTGACTCTTTCCAAACCCAACTGAATTCCAGTGGTTGCTCTCCACTGTTTTTGGTTCATGCTTGGCACTTTGAGAGGCAACGTCATTAGACAACCCCCACAGACTCCGGATGTTGAATAAATGACTGGATATTCCAATAGAGAGTAGAAATACTAGAATTTTATAGCCAACTATCAAGACAGATATGAGTCCGACCTCCACAATCTGTCCGTCATTTCTGTATTGTGAAGGTGTAATTACCCCACTGATCTGCATGATCTTTTTTACGGTGGGCAAACCTCAGCTGCATATCATTTTAATAACCTTTAATGTCAAAATATATAATAAGTTGCCAATGTATCCAACAGCCCTGTCAAAATTTCAGATTTAAGCCCAGCTGCTGGTGCACCGACCATTACTATGGAAGAACCCACGACTGTGTCCTTTAACCCAATACAGTCTGTGCCAACTTGTACCCATTGCTAACACAGACGTGCAAATGCACACATAGCTTGTCTAGTCCCTGTAGAGAAGTACTGCCAATAGAATAGGACACTCTGTAGTAGATGATATGAACCTATTAGCACCAAGTCTAATGCCATGCGTGGGCTAGAACAGCATTTCTCAACCCTTGTGTTTTGCTACCTTATAATCTAGAATTAAAATTGATTATTTGAGAGTTTGCATTTCATCATTTCATTTACAGAACATGCATACAACTTTGAATTGTGAGGTGAACAACAAATATGACAAAATAACAGAAAACCTCAGTGTGCCTAACTATTCACCCCCCTAAAGTCAGTATTTTGTAGAGCCCCCTTCTGCACAAGCTTGCCACATCTTGCCACTGGGATTTTTGCCCTTTCCTCAAGGCAAAATTGCTCCAGCTCCTTCGAGTTAGATGGTTTCCACTGATGAACAGCAATCTTAAAGTCTGACCACAGTTTCTTAATTTGATTAGCGTCTGGGCTTTGACCAGGCCATTTCAGTACATTTACACATTTCCCCTTAAACCATGCGAGTGTTGTTTTAGCAGTTTGCTTTGGGTCACTGTTATATTACTTTGGGTCATTGTTGAAAGGTGAACCTCCATCCCAGGCTCAAATCACTGACAGACCTAAAAGAATACCCATGATTTAGCACCATCCATCTTCCCTCTCACGTTTCACAGGTCCTGCTGCTGTGATGGTGTTCTCTGGGTGATGTGTTGATTTTGCACCAGACATTATGTTTTCCTTTGTGGCTGAAGAGTACAACTTTGGTCTCATCTGATCAGAGCACCTTCCTCCATACATCTGGGGAGTGTTCCACGTGCCTTTCGGCAAACTCAAAATGAGACTACCTATTTTTTTTTCTGTAAGTAGAGGCTTTTTCCAGCCACTCATAAAGCCCAGCTCTATGGAGCGTACGACTTATTGTGGTCATGTGGACAGGCACTCCAGGTACTCCAACTCTGCAGCTCCTTCAGGATTATCTTTGGTCTCTGTGTTGCCTCTGTGATTAATTCCCTCCTTTAGGGGCTTCATAGCAAATAGGGTAAATTTACATGTATTTTTTTTTCCAATTTGTTATATATATATATATATATATATATATATATATATATATATATATATATATATTTACTTCTGCAAAATTCAATTCAGATAACAAATACAGCTTGTAATGTACCCAAGGTGGGTGAATACTTTCACTGTAAATAATATATGTATGGTCCCCTTTATCTTGGTTCTTGAAGACTACTGATCTGCACAGTAAATAATCTTAAGCTTACACGTCTATACACAGCACCGTTAAAGTTCACGGCGGTCTGCAATTTGACTGGTTCATGCTGAGAGGGACAGCGCTTTGTCAGGGTTATTCCAGTTTCGGATACTTTGACTGAAATGACATTCTTCTATAGTCAGTACCAACAAAAGTGAAGCTGCCTTGCTAGACTTGCCCCTCGGCTTACTGTTTGGACTACAGTTTGACCCAGTGGGGCAGCTCAGCTATCAGAGGCAGAATGAAAGAAAGAATTCCGACTGAGCTGTCTAACTGTGATCTAAGCAGAAATAGTGCACACCTACACGCATTTATGCTTTTAGAGGTGCTCGTGGCAGTTGCATAAGGATTTTACTAGGAGCGTTGTGTTGCTCTGATTCTGTTTTCTTGAACAATTACAGCAAACACTCCACGGCTGTGAGGAACAGCTAATATTCATTATGTATTTTGACATGATGTAGATTTGACAGGCTTCAGCTCTGTGGGTTTCAGGAGTCTGTCAGTTATGGCCATCTATTATTCACCAGTCGTATATCCTTGGACTTACACTGGCAGTCAAGAAGAACTGCTCAGATGCACAAAATGTCATATACTGAGTTTTAGTTACTATTGTTGAATGTTGTTGGACTGTGTGAAGGGGATCAATCCTTTCGCTACGGTTCAAGAAGGGAAAAAGTGAAAGAGACTGGATATTCTAGCACAACAGAAGATGCCAAAACGTCTAATGTTGGCTTGGAAATCTTGCTGAGTATCTATCTTTTGAAGAGAATTGTAAAATTATGTAATAGTTCTTTTAGTGGTAGAACTTTGTCAGCAGCAGCACTTCTAATATTAGGCACTTGTGTGCAAAAGTCACTACTCAAAATGGTTCTGAAGGCAGCTATGTGTTTGGGTTGGGTATAACTGTTTACTCCACTCTTCTCAAATCCAATTGACCTTCAGTCAAATCCATATACTCCTTTGAAGGCTACCAAAGCCTGCAATAACCATGACTTTCAACAGTTGGTGCTCTACCAAAAACTCAAAGTAGCTAGATTTTTGTAATCCAAACTGAGCCATTAGTTACCATGCATAGTTTGAGGTTGGTCAAAACAAGAATCAGTATTGGCATGGCATCTTAAGCCATTCAACTGCCTGCCAATTTGGTCTTCATGTGATGTATCCAACATTCTTTTACAATTTAGCATTATGTATGTCTGTGCATTTCTACCAAAGTTCAAGTGAATATGAGAAATTGAGTTGATGCCAAGCATTGGTAAAAATAAATAAATAAATAAATAAATAAATAAATAAATAAATAAATAAAATTATAGTGTCTTAGGACATAATTCACAATCATACCAAATTTCATGAAATTCTAAGCAACTGTCCTTGTTAGCAATTCCATTAAGTCTAGTGTCACAACATCTTTAACCAATTGACGATTCCTTTGAAATTTAACATCAGGTGTGTCCGTGGTCTGTCCTAATAAAATGACATGAAAATCTGATGAAAACTGTAGAAGAAGTTCATGAAATTCCAAGATGGCTGACCTCCTGGGGGATGGAGCTAGTATAAGACAGTGGATTTTTGTGCATCATATGAAGATCTGTACTCAAGCCAAAAATCATGAACAATGAACAAATTAAGAAATATAGCAAAAAAAGGTGCTACAGAGCAGCTGAACTGCAAGAAATCATCGAAATCATTAAGAAGCAAAGACAGACCTTATTGAAACGTTATTAGCACCTCAAATCCCAGCGAGCAGGTTTCAAAGTTGAAAATTCAAATCAAAATGGCAGACTTCCTGTCTGAGAAGAAAAAGAGCCTTGAACATTATCATGAGCACTATGAACACAAAAAATCAGGTGCATATTTGAACACCTTCATCCAAATCACATTCCCAAGCATTGTGGAGGTGCTGAGCCATGCCCAAGCCCATTCACCATGAACATTTTTCATTTTTGTTGATCTTTAATACCCTGCCAAAATCTGTGAACATTCCAAAACCAATAGGGCTTTACATCTCCAGTGATCAGGTCCTAATAATAATTAACACAAACAGAGCTTTAGAAACATGCATCTGATCCTCAGAGCTGCATATCTCTCCTGCCCAATGAAAAAGTGTCATAAAAACAAAATACAAATATTTAAGTTCTTTTAATTTTAATATCTCAAAGGAACACACTTGTGAGATTGCCTGGGGTCTCCTGACAATAACAATATCTGGTATGTCTGTTTATTCTGAATATTTTTTTGGTGAATTAACGTATGTCTATGAAAACATCCTGCAAAATGAGCCTAGAGCTTCAAAGGTTAACACCAGTAGATATGGGCTTTAAGATGCCTTCACTTGCCAAGACACCATTTTTACAGAGTACGGGCTGTCAAGCGAGAGTGATTACACTATTGGAACAATCACCCGATATACACTCAACCGTAATACTGGGTAGGGCCTCCTTTTGCTCTCAGAACAGCCTTAATTCTTTGTGGCTTGAATGCCACAAGATGCTGGAAACATTCCTTTGAGATTTTGGCCTATGTTGACATGATTGCATCATTCCATTTCTACAAATTTTTCAGGAGCCCTTTCAAGTTGTGAACTTTCATCTCCTGTTCTACCACATTCCAAAGGAAGTCTATTTGGCTCAGATACAGTGACAAGTAAGACCACTGAACTCAATGTATTGCTCATTAAAGCAGTTTCAGACGACGTTTACTTTATGACACGACGCATCATCATGTTGAACGTTGCTGATGATGAAGAGGTAAACTGTGGTCATTATGAAAAGCACACAATACTCAAATGGCCTGTGGCATTCAATCGAAGATTGATTGGTATTAACGTGTCTTAAGGAAACCTTCCTCATATAATTACACCAACTCAACCACCCTGGACTGTTGACACAAGGCAGGTTGAGTCCATGCATTTATGCAACTGGCACCTATTACAGATATTCCACCCTATGGTATGTTTGGTATGTTGGACCCTGTGATGGACTGATGTCCAGTGGGTATTCCTGCCTTGCCCGATGGTTCCAGTTGGGCTCTGGATCCACCGTGAACCTACTCAGGAAGAAAAAGATGAGATCCTGACTCCCTGACCTTGTTGTTGGCCCTGTCATCGGTCAAGGTCTTGAAACATCTGGAAGGCATGGACAGCAGAGGTGGAACCAACCGCTTGGGTGACTGATGGGAACAGCTTTTAAAGACAGGAGAGGGCAGGTGATTTGTTTAGGAATGGGGGTGTAGCATTGGAGCCCCTAGCACAGTGGATCTCCATCCTGGTCCTGGAGTATCACTGAAGGTTTTAGAGTTTCCCCTAATTCCAGCCCAACCGATTCATATAATGAGCAAACTGATGACCCCTTGCTAGTCCAACATGGGTGTGTTACAGCAGGCAAACACTAACACAAGCAGAGAACCACTACTATAGAAATACCCTTCTGACACCAACAATCACTCCACATTCACATTCGCTCAGATCTCAATTTTGCCACATCTTGATGGTCGATGTGAAAATGGCCTGCTGACCTCTATCTGCATGGCTTCTTACCTCGTACTGCACCTGATCAGCTGATAAGATCATTCGAAAAACGACGTCTACAGGTGTTCACACAGTGTAAATGGCAAATGTTTTTAAGAAAAAATACAAAATTAAAAAAATCCAAATCGTTGAACAATATGGTTTTGATGTGCCATCAACAGTATAACATATAAGTCATCATGCCCACTGCCCTAAACCCAATGTCCTGGTTTGAATGCCTCAGTCAGCTGCCAACACTGCTCCCCCCTCCTCCCTTCCCTATCACAGCCTTTATAAATGGCAGCCAATCAGAACGCATGCCCCTCCGCAAACTGCATCCTTGTCTAGCAAAAGCAAGTGAGAGAGAGAGAGAGAGAGAGAGAGAGGGAGAGAGAGAGAGAGAGAGGGGGGAGAGGGAGTGAGCAAGAAAGCAGGAGAGAGAGAGGCATGCAGCTGGAGCCTCACACACAACTGTAGCCAGTCTTGGAATCTGAGCGCTGCCAAGAGGCAAAAAACAGGAGCCAGTGTCGCACTTCAATGAGAATGACATGCACTCAAAAGAGCAAGGGAAGCTTCTACTAAGGTAAAGAGACCTCTCCCTCTGTATCTACATGTTCTGATTACTCTACAAACGATACAAACCTGAACCTTGTGTATGCATAGCTGATATTTTCCATTTGGGCGAGTGTTCAAACAGAGCAAAGTGCATTACCCATCATGATGATGATGATGATGATGATGATGTCTGGAGGATTGTGATGTAAATGTCCTGCGCTGCTTGCTTCTTGTGTTCAGCACTTTCTAATCAATTCCAGAATGGGAAAACTTTACAAGCTTGCTGATATTAGTTGTATAGAAATCCTAGCAAAAATGTGCAGGTGCTGCACAATTCTACTGTGCATCTTTGCGGTTTGTTCCGTGAGGCTGGCTGTCTGGGACTGCCGTGAAATGATAAGAAAATGTGAGTGAAAGAAAAGGATGTTTCCTATGAAAGCTTTACCCCTGACTTGGCGTACGGATTGAATCAGCAATTAAGTTGCTCAGATCCACCGTATTAAACGGTGCCGTTGCGTTCCACGTGCCAGCTTGATTTCCTTCAGGTGTTGGTTCTTACAACTGCTTTCTTCTTTCCGAGGTGTGCGCCAAAACCTGTTTGATGTTTTCCGCTGGGGATATTAGGCTAGGGGGACCGCTTTGATGAGTCAGTCACTGCCTCCCTCTCTCTCTCTCTCTCTCTTTTCCTCTATCTCTCTCTCACACACTCACTCTGCCTCTCTCTCACTCTATGTCTCTCTCAGTGAGGCTCAGCCCAGGGTTTTAACTCGGGACGTACAAATGAACAGACACGCCGGCAAAGCTGTTAACACTAAACCTGCAGCTGTAGGCAGCATCTCTCTAAATGCTCCTGAGCGCTCATCTCCAGGAGGCACTGAGGGAGAACCGAGGAGGCAGAAGATGAAGAAGAAGGGTTCTTGCTGTTTGAATGTGGATGAAACTAATGAAGACAAAAAAAAACAAACAAAAAAAAAAAAACGAGAGACAGCACGGACAGTAATAAGAGTTGGTAGCTCCTTGATGAGGCTGCTTAGTGCTCTTATAGTGGCTTGAGTGTATTAAATTTGTTTCCCTTTGAAAACTACATACTGTTAAGTGGCCCCATTATATAAAACCAACCTCAGCCCAGTCCGTTTGGGCCCCTGTTTACGCTATTTGCTGTTCTATTTCACTGCTAGATGTTTGGCACAAGCTGCCAAGCCTTGGAGTCGGCCGACGCGTGATTTATACGTCCGGGCCCTGGCGCATAATAGCATGACTGTTTCGTCCAAATTAAAGTGCACATTTCCTCCCAGCCGGTGTCACATGTATAATTGCCTTTCAACGCAGAGATGAAGCATGAGACAAAGTCACTTGCACTTCGATTCCGGATAGCATTCTCTCTATCTCACTCTCCTTTCCCTCCCTCTCAGACTCTGTCTCTCACTCTCTCACCCCTCCCTGACTCGCTGTTATGAAGAGGAGGTTGGCAGTGAATGCAATTTGTCTCATAATGAGATAAAAGTCAGAGACAATCAATTTATTTCATTCGAAAGCAGTGCAGCGATATTAATACCACCCCCCCCCCCTCACCGCCGCCACCACCTCCAAGCTCCAGCAGTGGTACACATCTCAGTAATGTTATCCCTGCCTGATAAGAGGCCAATTCATAGTCTACGTTTTGAAAAGGAGACTGATTCATTATACTCAAGGATTTGCCCCTGATTGGCTAAATCTGGCATTAGTTTCCCATGGAGGCATGGGAATGGAGGCAGCACTGCCGAGTAATTATGGTGCACCTAACTAGGGTTTCCTAGATGCTGTAGAGTGCTGAACACCCCAGAGCCTATATATAATTTAGGTAAGTTTCTTAAACCAAAAGGCAAAAAAAAAAAACAAGGCCTCCCAGAACTTCTGGATTCATTAAATCCCAGCAGCCAACCGAAATGAGAGCAAAACGACAGGCCTAATAACGTGCGCCTCACAACGATGGCCTTGATTCTGTGAACCTGGCCATATCAAAGCCTGGTCCTCCAGGCAGGCAATCAACATGCAGCAGATTTGATCTGTATCAAAGTTTCAAAACAAAGAAGACAGGGCATTAATATTACAGAGGAGGCAGCAGCTGTGAAAAGTGTCCAGCGTGAGAGATGGAGAGATGGGTGAGCCAGGTAGGGAGGGAGAGAGTGAGTGTGCAAGGGAGGTAGGCTGGGAGTGCGCCCAGGAAAAGCTCTTGGGCTCCACCAAGTGGTTGTCTTTGCGCATGGTGCGGGGAGTTCCTGCTCCGCAACCTGGAGACACTAGTGTGCTTGGACATGTAAAGGCACCTAACAAAAGCAGCAGCCCAGCCTAACATTTGCAGCATCACATACTATTCTCAAAAAGTGCCTTGGATTCATTTGGATTCCAAGAGCTGCTGACGTTCTCGCCGCCACAAATTCCTGGATTGACAGGTTAGATTACGTGGATCACTCTCCGCTGGTTTATCAGTCCAGAAGCTTCCGGACGTATCTTTTCAGCTTATTATGCAACCCACGTCCAGGATTAATATCCACGATGCTAATGACATTCATTGAAAGGGTTTAAACTATAGCCCTAATTAGAACATTCAATCATAATAATAATCAAAGAGGTTTAATTGTTACAAAAGGGAGTTGGTTTCACACAAGCCTGAGGCCAAAAAGAGATTAAAAGTTAATGGTGCTGCGTTGTATTATGCATTTTGAAGGATATTTATACAAGCAGCCATTTAAAGCTTTTCGTTCTGTAGAAAGCCATTAGGTGACTGCTAGGCTTTCCTTTTTTTTCAATTACAAAAGCAATTCCAGCCTAATTTCTGGGGCTTTATTATTTCATCCTTCATTTTAACTGAGACGCACCAAACGTACAGTGCTATTGGAAATCTTTCCTAGCAAATGGAAACATTTGCTTAAGGAGAAACAGAAGAAGAGCGCACTGTTTGTGCTCTTTTGAACGTAGCTGGGTGTTCAATAGTGTTCAGTGTCTGGAAAAACAGGTGGTGGGAGTGAGGTGTGAGTGTGATGAATGTGTCAAAGCACCAACAAAGGTTACACAAGGCCTTGTGAAAGGGACAAACATCCTCAAACATTGAACTATGAAGACTGGAGTCACTGGAAACAAATGTAACACGACAGCAATGTTTCCCAAGGTTTGAAAGAACGGGAAAGGCAACAAATCACTAACTCGTGCTGTACTACGTTTACTTTCAATTCTTTTGGACTGAGAGAGAGTTTATTCCAGCTAGAGTTGCAGAGGTTAAAACAGACTTTTATATATGGCATGCTTCACTAGGGCCCACTCTCGTTGAGTGAATGTCTTGAGCTACCAACAGTCTCCACTGATAGCATAGGTCAGGGTTAGGCGCCGCTGGTCCTGGAGTGCCAGCTTCCTGTTTTCCCAGCTCTAACAGACCTACCTGCCAATTAACAGGTGTGTTGGATCAGGTGTGTTTGAGCAGGAGGAGCACAAAGCTGTCCAGGAGTCTGGCACTTCCAGGACTCAGACCCTGTAGGCAGTTGTTTTTAGATGAATGGCCCATTCAGATATAAATTGAGGCTAAATCTCATAAAAAAAAAAATCTGATTTAGAAACAGTGTTCCTCCAGGCTCCACACTATGGCCTGTTTTTGTTGCTTTGAACGTCTCACGCTGGTCTCCACTGAAGCTCAGACCCCGTGGGCACTTGTTTTAAGAAGAAAGTACAGTTTTGATCTATGAACGGAGGGCAAATATTGTCCTTTAGGTATGGCATGCCTCAAGGCTCCATCCAGAACCTGCTCCACGTTGAATGTCTTGCTCTGCGGTGCTTGAGGAAATGTGGGCAAGGAAAAAAGGGGAAGAGAACCTGCAGGAAACAATGTAGAAGTGAGATGAATGGTGTAAGTCTGTAGTTTTGCCTGAAAGAAATGCACATGGCCTGTCATGCTGAGACACCCCGTCTAAAGCCAGAGCAACAAGCGCAGTGGCAGGCCGCGTGGCCGAAGGCAATTACCGCATCAGGCAGGAAAGCTGCGCTGCTGTGTTTTGGAGTGAAAGGGGGATTTGAATCCAACCCCAGACACGCTGCTCCACATAATCAAAGTCAACTGTATCGATTGGGTTTATATGAGCGGCTTTGCGCACACTCTAGTGCATTTATGCACCTGAGCTTTGCTTTCGGCAGCTTAATCCGTGGATGAAAAACTAGTAAGCGAAAACAGATTTGACACTGGGGAAAGGAGGGTGTGGGGGGAGAAAGGAGGGATGGGGGATTGGCCTGTTGCTCGGAGAATAAGATTTGTCTTACGGCTTTATTGAGTTGCGGGGCTTGTTTTCTCGGATTATTCATTGTTAGTGCTCTCGACTCCCACGAGAGTTTTGCATGAGGGGAGTGCCGTCGATAGCTCTGACAGAGGATGAGGAGCAACCCATTTGGGGTGGGGTGGGGGGATGACTACAATCGCAGACCAAGGATTTAGCTAGAGACACAAAAACTCACTCGTGTAATCAGCGTCCTGTTTAATGGCCCTGACACCTGAATCAATACATGTTCTGTGGGGCCACGCCACAGGCTTCATCCTGAGTGGAGCCGACTACATATCAGGAGACTGTTGTATTAAAGTTTTATTTGATATCAAAGGGCTTCCATTGCAATAAATTTCACCATGAACCCACTCAGCTCTGCAATCGCAGCTTGTTTCCTGACCGAGATCAAACACGGTTAGGTGTGATGTGGTCGGCTTGACTGGAAGTCTGGGTATCAAAATGAGTGTTTTTTGCAAATATGCTTTCCTTTTCTTTCAGCGTGTGTTGAGTGGTTTGCGAAAGGCTGCGGGATATGGACAAAAAAAAAATCACACCCCAATATATTTTAGCCGAATAGCTGAATAAGAGGGTGAAGGCAAGCACATGCGTCCACTGATACATGTGAACCCAACCACCGCATCGTTTAAAACTGCCACCATTGCATCACTGCTGGTCAGCCAATGCACCCAGGTCTGATATAAAGGCTAACAGATGCCTGTGCCGACCAGCATTGCACTGTGCGTTATGGGGAGAGAGCATGACCCATTTAGCTCTCTCAGACTCTGGCTGGCGATGGCAAGCAGCATGACATGGGATTCAAACATGTGATCCTCAGGTCATAGTGCCCTGGCCCACCTTCATTACTTCTTTATACATACAAGTTATCTCATAGCACATCTCTGTCTTTTGCTCCCTCCATAGTGTGTTTATAAGAGCATGGATGGGGGCAGAGGGGAGCAGAGTGGAGGGGGAGCTATGAGCAGGGGGTAGAACAGCAAAAACGTGAGGCAGCCAAAAAAGTTTTTCTGAAGGAATGAAACAAGATCATATTCAAACTCAATATAAACAATATCGCTTCGTATCACACTGTTTCTCTCCCGGTATAGATAGAAATATCAACATATGGCTTTGGAAATTCACCAAAACCATCATTCTGTGGTCAACATCCCTTTCTTTCAAACATGTGCTCAATTTGTGTGACTCTCAACAGGCACTGGAACGTTCTCTACACCAATATGTTAGCAAATCGTACCTCTCAGAACCCGAGATCCACACTTTGGGGCTAATGGGGTTGATGATGTCACTGACCCAGATATAGGGTTACAGAGGAAAATGAGAAGGGACAGGTTGCTTGCTAATTGTTACAAATAATTCATCAAAAACACTCTTGATGACCAATTTCTAACAGCATTTCTGAGATATAAAGTGTGAGTTTATGAACAAAATATGGTCAAATTCATACATTTTTTTATATCCTGACCATAAAAACGCCTGATATGTCTCCTATAAAACCTGTTCTTTTCACAAGCCATCACAATAAATATCACACAAAATTGGCCTAGGGTTCTAAAGGGTAAACAAACACACCATTCAAGAATACAAGTGATTATTTAGGTTATTGTGGTTCTATTTAGAACCATTACTTTTACTAAACAAACCCTCATATACAAATCTAAAGAAATTGTGCTGCAGTTTCTTTTCTCTGTACAGGGACGCATAACAAACAATTACTGGATCTTTTATAAATATGATAAAAAATGAAATAAATCCTCTTTCTCACTTAACAGACAATATAATCCCGGTAATGGGAAAATGATTGATGGGCAAAACCGATAAATAGATTTAGGCATAAATAAATGAGCAATTGCTTCTGCTGCCAAAAAGAGATGTTTGGAGCAATGCCATGGAAGAAGCTGTTTTGTTTCCCTAAAGAACTTTTCAAAGGATGAATTTTTTAAAAACCCAACTGCAACCACTTAACTAAATGATTTGTCATGGAAGCAGCAGTGCAAAATCCTAATTTTGTTGGAGTAACTGTCTCTGACCACAGCAGGCTTTTTATTAGATATTGGATGGCCACTGCTCCACATCACCTCATCCCCAACTCGTTACCTCCTCACACTGGACGGAGCGCCATCATTCAAGAGAACACAGTTCCACTGCTCCACAGCTCCGTGCTGGGGGCCTTTATACCTCTCTAGCCCACACCTTGCATTAGATATGGTGCAAACAGGTTCATGTTTATTTGTTCCATAGAGTTCTGTCCTATTGGCAGTACTTATCCACATCGACTAGACAAGATGTTTGTGCATTTGCACATCTGTGTTGGCAATGGGAGCAACTTGAATTAGCTGAATGCATTCCATAGAAGGGGTGTCCACAAATGTTTGAACATCTCGATTTTTGCTCGCTGCATTTTTGCTTTTTTATCTTTTCTTCTATTGAAATAAATTATCATATTTTCTTTTGCTAAAACACAGCACCATAACCTATATAACACTAGGCCAAATTTGAGGGATGTTTTCATAGATTGATGAACGTTTATTCATTAGAAAGGTATTTAAAGTAAACACACATACCAGAAATTGTTATTTCCAGGAGATGTTAGGCTACTCAAATTTGTCTTCAACTGAGATGTAAAAAATAAAATAATTTAAATATTTCTATGACTTTGACCATGAAAATTTACTTGGCCTACATTTATTTGTTTTATATATATATATATATATATATATATATATATATATATATATATATTATATATATATATATATATATATATATATATATATATATATATTACTATAAGTATTATCCCTTCTCAGGACTTTTATTGTGAAGCTTGAACACTGTGTGAGCACAGAAAAATAGCCCCTCCCTTCTCATTTTCCTTTACAACTCAGTATCAGGGTCGTGTCATCAGCCCTGCCACTCATTGATCAGTCAGAGTCTGCATGCAGGTTGAGCATGTACATGGTCTGAGCAGTAAACATGCACTGGAAACTTCTTTGGTAATTAAACTGGGATTTAATTCAAAAAAAATGTTTGTTTTTCTGTTTTTTCCAACTGTTTTCTGAGTTGGATAACTCATAACAATGTGGTATGATGGAGTAAGTCTTGTAATTTGTTATGATATGTGCATCGTGTCTGTAGGTTCTCTGATCCTGAGATATGAGCTTAGAGGAACCAGAATAAGACCAGTATTTAATGTGTGGATCTCGGAGTTCTAGAGTTAAACCTAACTCTGATCCTAAACCTAAACTTGGTCTAATGCTGACAACTCTGATTCTCCTCAGAATCATCTGGATGAACTGAGTTAATAAGCTGAACTCCTGTATATGTTTTTTTGGGATCTATATTTGTTGCAATTACCATCCCCACCAAATTTGACAGCACTTGCAACATATGCCATGGTACTGTTGGCACAGAAACATCTTGATAGATGTAGTAAATGCCACAAAAAATATGACATCTGCTTGCTGTTTGATATCAGAGAGCTGCCATTGCACTTAATGGAATTTTCCCTCTTGACAGGAGTTGCTGTGACCTCTGACAAATTGAAACTTTTTCTTCTCTTTTTCCACTTTGATTTTTTCTCAGGAATCAAAGGAACATCAAATGAACGTCTAAAATGCCAGTTGCTGGTCGACCCGTTTAGATCATTCACCATTCAGCACTGCCTTCCTTATTCGTTATTCATCTGGAATTGTGCCTGTCCCGAGGATCAATTGGATACTGATGATGATGTTTTACTTTCCCTGGCTGTTCCTGCTGCTCGGCCTCCTCCCTCTGGGCTCGCCCGTCATGCTGGTGGTGCTGAGTCGGGCTAGTGTCCTCCGCCCCTCCAGCCAAACGCTGCAGCCGAGGGCAGGGCCTTCACACAGATCCAAACGAGACTGGATGTGGAGCAGTTCTTCCTGTCTGAGAGTACATGAGGGCAGCTACCAGTACGTCGGCAAGGTGAGAGAGATAGTGGGAAGAGGTCGGGCATCGACTTGCCTTGTCTTACAAACAAGCCTTTGGGGGGAAAGATGTGAAGAAATGAGGGGAGGAAAAATAACCTAACTCCTTTGAGGTTTTGTGTGGCATGGCATAATATTTGAATATGAGATGTACTTTGAACTTTAGCCATTATCAAAGCCACACAAATGTGAATTACACACTCACTGAGGCATGAATATTCAGACTGAGAGAAAGGCAGAACGACAGTAAAGATGGGGGTAGGTGGGTGTGGGGGATGTAGTTTGGTGGAGAGTTGGTATTTTGTACTGGAGCTTTGGGCTGGTTTTACTGTTCTCATTTCTAGGACGAAAGTAGCTCCCCAGAGACCTGACTGGAATCTACAATTATGGGCTATTTCATTGTCTCTCTCTCTCTCTCTCTCTCACTCTCTCACTCACAGTTTTTTCAGCCATTGACTTCCTACCCATCTGCAATGTGCTGTGTGAATGCGAGGACTTCAATTCATCAAGCTGCAATTCACCGATGTGCCACATTTATGCCACATTAACCATGAAAGAGAAGCCCATAGCGGTATCATCAGCATGCTGCCTTCTCCCGAAGTGCACTGATCATGATGTAGAACTCGCAATAATGGAAAGAAATGGCTGTCTTTTGTTGTCGCACTTAGCAATGCAACATTAGGATGCTCAGCTCAAGTGGCATAATGCAGCTCCTACTTCTGTTCCAAGCCCATATTTTAATTAGGTTGGCTGTTCAAACCCATTACATTCCAAGAAATATTAATTTATGAGGCTTCATATTCGGTAATTGTATTATTCAATCACATACATAGTCATTAGCCATCAGTGGGCCCTGGGCTTGAATGTAAGTGGCACATAGTAGGGTGCTGACCTGAGACAGATTTTGGTTCAGCATTCCTGAACCAATATGGGTGAATATGGGTGTAATATGGGTAGAGGCACCATTATGCCTATAACTGAGAATCACTGCATGAATATTCATAACAGCTAAAACAATTGAAGGAGCATACAGAGGGCATGGCTGGTAAGACATACAGATCCGTCATACTTATTAAAACCATGAATAAGTGAATAGAACTGATTATCTGGCTCATGGCGTCTAGAGTTCGTCCCACACCTTCATGTAATTGTGCGTGGACAGTACCTACCAAAGAAGTGGTCAAGCACTGGGTCAGGCAGCTTTTTTGCTTAATTGTCCCCAGCATTAATTGATCAGTATATGACAGAATGCTCCAAGAAAGAACATGGAAGCCCCACCTCACAACTTACAGGACTTAAACAATCTGCTGGTGATGTGAGTCTTGGAGTATCCATATTACAGTAGATGGACTGTGTATATATGGACACATGTGAACAATGACTAGGAGGAGCAAAACAGGAGGAAGACCTGCTCATGCTCTCATTCAAGACCATGCTTGGAGGCCATCAAGGCATATATGCCGGATTATACAGTGCTGTGTCCCTGGCCTCATCTAATATGCTTCTGTCTGATATATAAAAAAATGATATTTGTCCATTTCCGGGCAACAATTTATATTTGTACAATAGTGTCACTGTAACACACACTTGATCCCGACCCTGCTTGCTCTCCTGCTCTACATGCATCATCCTGCATACATACATTACAACTCTATTGAGTCTGTAGCTGACTAGCCAGCTCTGAGGATTACACCCTGACAGCCTCACAAGCACCCAACGTGTCCACTAGGCCAGAGTTTCTGAGCTGAGCTGTGGGTAATGATGTTCGGTTGTTGATTTCCCATCCACAGAATGGATAAGAGCAGATCTATGGGCTTGTGGACGTTTTAAATTTAATGCAGAGCCGAGTGCAGATCTCCGAGATGGGGGAATTTCCCCTACTAGCACTGTACTTGTGCCATAACCTGTAAATTTACTGGTTCTTTATCTTGAAGGGTGGGACTTCATTCAGTCAATTTGCACTTTTTTCTTGAAGGGCAGGCAATCATTCATTCGATTGGCTCTGGTTCTTGAAGGGCAGGACTTTGTATACAGACACTATGTTGAGCTTTAAAAATGTGCACGGTCAATAAGTCATCAAATAATAATAATAATAATAATAATAATAATAATAAATATATATATATATATATATATATATATATATATATATATATATATATATATATATATACTATATATATATAATATTTATTTATTTATTTATTTATTTTATTATTATTATTATTAATATTATTATTATTATTATTATTATTTTATTTATTTATTTTTTTTTCTGAAATTTGAACAGTGGACAAAAAGGTCACTCCCTTCTCATTTTAATAACTCCATATTTGGGTCAGAGATGTCATTAGCTCTGCCCCATCACTCAGTTGGAGTCAAACCTTAGCAAGGTGTTTTGTTGTGAAAGGTGTGTCGCGTCTGAAGGTTATATGATTGAGATACCAAGCCCAGAGATCAGCATGTAACACTTGAGCAAAGTGCAGATCTCGGTTAATGTATATATTACAACAAGTCCATTACAATGAATCACCTAACACGTATCAGGCATAGAAACAATGAAATAAGTGTGTTCTACAGTAATATATGAACTGCACTGTATTCTTTGCACAATAGATAATCAGTGACAGTATATCATTAGGCAGTTCTGTAAATCTCATACTGACACAGAAATCATCTAGTCTATAAACTATAACAGCATCATAGGATTCCTGAAATTCATTTATGGATCTTGGCTTTGGTGTGCTACCCCAAGATTTTCAGGTTACCCTCTAGACACCCTCATGAACATTTATTATTTGTTATCTGGTTTCATTGTGGCTAACAAACTAACAAATCAAGCCCAATTAGACTGTCTCTGTAAGAGGGAGGGAATCTGAACACGGCTGAGATGGGCTGGAAACTTGAAGGGCTTGAGTCTTGCCAGGGATACCTTGGAAAAAATGAATCAATTAATTGGCTAATTAACAGGTCCTGAGATTAAGTGGGTGTGTTGGAGTGGAAAAACAGTAAAATGTTCAAGGTGAAAGCATTCTAGGACTCCAGGGATAGGAGCCATTGATTTAATGGGCATTTGGACCAGGAGGTGTTAAAAATGTATATAGTGTTGCAAGACTGGACTGGTTTGCCTCATTTCTTGCACATCACAGTAGTCTGGGAAAGGGTTTGCTGGTCATTGTAAACACTAGGCCCAATATATGCCAGAGTAAATAAGCCAGTGTAAATACTTGAGTATTTATGAACATTGTTCAGGAAAAGAAATTGCTGGCCAATTATAAACATTAGGCCTAGTTTGAGCCAGTGTACATAATCCAGTGTAAGTACTTGATCTTATGCCAATATTCATAAGATGACATAAAACATGTATGAATGGAATGGAATTGCATCAACACGAGGGCTCAAATTAAAGTGAGATCTTTCCATTATTACTGTTCCCAAGCTGTGGATCCCATTGAAGAACCTCACATGTGCTGAGAATTAAAAAGAAAAAAATCACATTAAGTGGAAAAGAATAAAAACGGAAAACAAGGCATGAGAGCAATGATATATTGCTTTATTTATTTATTTATTTATTATGATTTCAACCTCTCTAACCTTTAAAATCCTAAGTCACTGCAAACAAATTAATGAATTATTTGTAATGGTTGATTGACAAGGATATTTATAATAATAGGTTTCTGAAATTACTTCACAATTAAATAAACAAAATGTCATTTATTTTATGCTTGTTCTTTAATTTTAAGTTAAAGAATCTGAAATTTGAACTCTGTGTGTGCCAAGAAAGAGAGCAAACAGCCCCTCCCTTCTCATTCTCCTCTATAACCCAAAAGGCTTTTTGGACTTAACTCAGCTCTGATTGTCGCCTGGCTTGTTTCGCCGGTACGTCACAGTGAAATACACTGTTATAATCTCACGAGACGACAGAGCTCAATCCTTCCACAGAAACCTGTAAGATTGGTTTTCATTACAAAGTGTAAAGCTCAGGTCTTTGGTCTTTGTTGGTCATTTAAAGCCTCTGAACTACTTTCAGCTTTTTAAATAACACTATTTTTTTGTCTCTGTAAGCTTTATAAGCACTGTTTAAAATGCTACACAAATAAAGGTTAGAACGGAGAGATTTCTATTTCATCCATGTTTTCTGCTAGAACACAAACTTTGTGAGATCCACCATAGTTCATCTGGGCTGCAGGGGGCGACTGCACAATTTGATGGCTCTGTTCTAGCCTCCTCCACCAACTGCAAAAGGCTACTCTTGCAGACCACCAAAGCGAGGCGTAATTCATCTCGAACAAGCCTCAGTGATGTCATTAGCATCTTCGTGCTGATCAGCTGGAGTCTGCAAGTCAAGCATGTTTACATGGACAGAGCAGTAAACATGCACTAGAATAAATTAAAATTCAGTCTAGGATCTCCTGAAAATAACAATATCTGGCATGTGCGACTGCATCCTATGTATACTTTCCTATTTTTAGGCAATTAAAAGTATGTACAACTACAGAAACATCACAGGGAAAACAGTCTAGCATTCTAAAGGTTACAGCTTATGCATATGTTAAGGAGCCTTCAGAGAAGGTGTTAAAATAATGAATTATCGCCTTTCCAACGTCCATTGCTTTGAAACTGGTTTCTGTGAGATTCACATTAAGAGTGAGTTCTGCTTACTTTGTTTTTCAAAGACCTAAATAAGCTTGGCTTTAAAGGCAAGCCAGTTTTAAACACTGCAGTGGCTAACCTTAAATCCAGACTAGCAGAACCACTTCATCTCTATTATCACAGATCCAGTGGGCTTACCTGAAAAGACCCTGAAACTCCTCATGTCGAGAAAGTTCTAATGACCTGTGACTTGCTGCTAATGACTGCTGGTGTAGTTTGGCATGCCATTTGCTTTGAGTGAGCTTGATGAGTGAGTAGTTGAATTGTACTGGACAGCTGGCCAGCAATTAGGCCAGGCTGGACTAGCCACTGGCTCTTTCTAAGAATAGTCATACAAACCAACATCATTTCATTTACACATCTGGAACACTGCAGACAGTCAGTGGAATCCAAACCTCTTTGTGCATGGGTCTGATTCCATTTTTAAGTGCCCACCCAAATCATAGAGAAGACCCTCATATGGAAATATCATATATGACCATACATGCATATATATATATATATATATATATATATATATATATATATATATATATATATATATATATATAAATATACATATATGAACATAATGAATTGTGTCTTCTGATATCAAGGCTATTAAAAAAGAGTTTATATGGAGCATTGTTGTGAGGGTTTGATTGCATTCTGTGAGGTCAGGGAGTTGGGCAGTCACCAACCTACCACTTTCGCAACTTTCTAACTCCTTAACTCCCTAACCCACCCCTTTAGCCCAGGCCTGGCATTAGGCATGGTGCCAATGTGTTCATGCTCCAGAGAGTCCTATTCTAATGGCATTACGTTTCCACAGGGACTAGACAACCAGTGTGGGTATGTGCACACCTGTGTCAGCAAGTGCAACTTAAGTAAAACAACCTGAGATCCACACTTTATTAGCAGTTACATGCTGTTTTCTAGGCTTCATATCTCAGGATCAGAGTAACCTACAGACATGATACACATATCATAACAAACTGCAAGACTGCATAACCTTGGTGGTCTAATCATCATATAATGATGCCCAGAAAACAGCTAAATTTCAAACATTTCCATCTGAAAATAATCCCAGTTTAAATGCCAAAGAAGCCTTGCAGTGCATGTTTACTGCTCTTTCTATGTATACATCGCAACCTGCGTACTGACTCGTTTTCACTTTTTCGACAGAATTGATCTTTACAATTTTATGATGAATGGACCACTAGAAATGCTCCAAAAATGACTTGGAATTTAATATTTTACATTAACATTTTAATATTTTTTTCATCTCCAGTAAAGTTGTCCAACAGCACCAAAATATTCTTAAATCACATATTTGAAATTGAATTTTTGCCATGTTTATACTTCCATATGAAAGTATTACAACACAGAACACCCAAAGCCCAAAACATACCATTCAAAGACCATTTTCCACATGACACTCAGAAGTGCAGAAAGCCATGAAAACAGAGATGACCAGTGACAAGCCCTGAAGGAGGTCTAACGCACAAAGGGCAAAAGGTGCAGGTTGCATTGCGGGGAGTGCAGGGCAACGGGTGCTGAGTGTACTGTCAGCAGGCGGCATCTTTTCTGTCTGTATTAGGGTTGTTTGTGAATTGGAGAGAAGAAAAAAAAACTGACCAGAGAGGAGCATTTGCTTCAACTTGCTTTAACCTCACTGTTAAGGAGTTTATGAGGTCACCGTCCTGGGTAGTTCAGTGGTAAAAGTTCTACAACTACTTTTTAGAGGATGCTAGTCAGCCATGTTTAAGCTCTTTCCACTGGTTCAACAACTTGAGATCTGCACTCTGCGTGCAGTTATGTGCCATTTTCTAGGCTTCATACCTCATATCAAATTCAGTTTTAATGCCAAAGGAGCTTCCAGAACATGGTTATTGCTCTGTCCTAATGTACATGCTCAACCTGCATACAGACTCTAACTGATCAGCAAAATGGGGTGGGGCTAATACACCATATTTTTTGGCAAATTTAAGGATGACAAACTAGAAAAAAATACACGCAAAGGGTTCTAAAGTTTAAATAGGGCTACTTGGAGACATCTTCTCACTGTTCTGTTCATACATGAGCTTAGTCAGAGCTTTGTACTGTGTACCAGGGGGCTTGCAGCTGATTTCTTGGTAATGTCCAGAAAGGTTCTGGGCTTTATGGATGTTTCAGTATGTGAAATATGGTTGGGCTATTAGCTGGGCCTCATCATAATAACTGGCCAACATGCATGCTGGTGTTGGATGGATGATGTGGCTTCAGCCCTAAGGGACAACAGCCAGGATTCCTCAGGTGAAATTCCACATTTCCAGGTAAACGGTGGGACTCGGCATTAAAGTATTACTTTAGAAACTCACAGTTTGCACTTTTGATGTGCTTTCTCTTTTGGGAAAAGCCAGGTCCCCTGTGGCTCCTCCTTATGCAGTGTATGAAAATGTAACTTCCAGTGTCAGGTCTGTTCAAGTCCAATTTGGCTCGTTTGAACCAGCTGGAGAACATTTTTGAAGACATGTTGGTAGTTATAAGATTCTGGCTCTCTGTAGGTAATACTGTATCAGTGATATTATCTAAAAAAATGCTATTTTAAGCCTGCCAGAGCACTATATGAAATTTGGCACTTGGTTTTGTCTCCCTGCTAAGGGACTGAGATGAGTTTGGTCTTCAGAGCATCTTCTGTCCATCTAAAGATGCTATTATATATCTTTTCTGAACCATTTCTAGCAGGAAATTGGACCATTCTTCAAGAAAAACTGTCTGGTTGGACAGCTGGGATAAAACACTATGGTTTTCTTTGGCTTTCTCAAAACAACAACACCACCAGTATGTAAATGTAGATTTTTCTACTGCTTGAAGGTTCAGGTCTTGATCTCATTACTTCAAGTTTTGCAACAACAGTGTCAACAACATTATTCTTTTTGCCTTTTTCTTCCCGTTGCATAAATGAACACCTGCAGAGCCAAGCTGATGAGGTCGGCTTTCTCAAACTGGGTCAAAGAGGTGCAAATTGACTTGAGTTGTAGTTCTCACGGAGCTTCTTCAGGGTTTCTTTTTAAAGGCTATACTGGTTAAATGTCTGTGAGTAGCTGTCAGTGAGCTACAACCTGAAGCCCGTGTCCCTCTGCAGAAGTTTCCTGTGTTTGGCCTGAGCTGTCATGATTTCCTCCATTTTCCCTCAGTGGCACATCACTTGATGTAGTTTCTGTCTGCCATATCTCTACCAATTTGGGCTCCAGCCACATGAAGTTTCAGATATACCAGTTTGTTCACTGTCTTTTTCTGAAATTTTGTGGGAAAGATGTTGGAAATCAGCGCTGAAGTGAATGAACTGGCCCAGAACTCTTCAGTACAAAGGTTCAAGCATCACATGTAACATCCCTCACTGACAAAACCAGTTTTATACAGGCTTTCTTAAATAGCTGGAGCTGAACTGAATGGTTCTATGCGGACACGTAGGCATGTATTCTTTAAGGCATGAAACAAAACAAAATGTACAGAACCAAAACTTCTTTATGGCATCATGTCTAACAAACACATACTGGCACCTTTATTTCTGAGGGTGGTGTTAGAGTAGTAACATACTGACATTCGATCTTCATTTGAACAACATTGAGAGATGGAGGTCACATGACCATACAAATACAACTGCAGAGATGTCTTTAAAACATCATTTGTAAAATATAATTAATAGAAATGTATTTAAAATTATGATTAGAACATGGTTAAAGAAGAGTTTGGAGGAGACTGTCTTGTTTAAACCTCAGACATTAGTTGGGTGTGCCCTTGATTGTTTGAGGGAGTAGGATCACCATGGCAAGATCCACAAAGCTCACAGAGGACTTTTTGTCAGAAAGACAGTTGTCGATGAATATGAGTTTGGGCAGGGATTTTAGAAACCATCAGAAATCAGCCATTCTATCTGCTACTGCCAACATGGCCAGGTCAGGTCATCCTAGCAAGTAGGACCAAAAGTAGACCACACAATGCATTAAAAGTCCAATCCTAACATTCCTAACAAACCTCCATGGCTTACTGATCTGTGGTGAATTATATCACTTATTCATGGTTATATCTAAATATGAATTTATATTTATAGTATTTGGTTGTAACTCCATGGACTCTTACTGGTGTAGTGTTGTGGGCTTATCCAGGAAACCTACAACAACAAATCACTCTTGAATTATCTTGCTCCCCTATTGTCCTGTTCTAAATAAAAACAAAGGAGTAAACTGTGACATAATTGTCTTGCTCCTCTAATTATCTCATTTCAGTGATGTTCTTAGCTGTGACCTCATTGTCTTGTTCTTCTATCTTGTTCCAATGGCTTTCTAAGCCGTGACATTAGTGCCTTGTTCCTCTAATCTCATTCCAATTACCTACTAAGCCATTGCATAATTATCTTGATCTTGTGAATTAATTAATGATCTTATTCCTCTTAATTGATCATCCAGGAAAAAAAAAAAAACATAATGAATGACCATGTAGATGTCTTTTCCTTGTGGGGGCAACAGATGCATCATCACAATGTCACCCATAAAACAGTCCATCAAAGCACTGAAGTGGTACTTTGAACACACACACACTGTCCCAGAAAGGAGTGTTTGGTGCTGCAGTGGAGGTTTGGGCACCAGTTATGCCCCAACGCCTTGGCAACTAGTCATGTCCAGCGCACACATGAGTGAAAACGTAATCGTGCATCAGCAGACAGAATGTGGCAGTTGTGGAGCTGGAGGGTGAATCAGTTCCCTCGAGTGGAGAATCAGGTGACAGGCAGTGGCGGCCCGACTTCATGCGCAGTTATAATTTCATACACACTCAATATTCAGGGCAAGCCGCATGCCAGAATCTTCCATGCACTGGTATAAGCTGTGCTTTTGCTCTTGAGTGAAATGCAGTTGCAGACTTAGTGGATTATATAACATGGATTTCGACGAGGTGTTTTGTCAGGCTAATCTGGTTATGATGCTGAAAAGGAACATAAATAAATAAATTAAAGGAAACTGTGTAGCATATTATCGGTAAAGACACAGTAGAGAGAATGTGGATGGAAGCATTTTCTTGCATTAAAAGACACTTTTTTTAAGGAATTACCCGCAGCAGTGCTGCCAAAGAGACAGAGGAAGAGAGGGGAAAAAATATATGTATGTAGGAATGAAAATGGACTAAAAGCTTCATTAGTATTTAATGGAATAAGTCCCAAAGACATATGCTCGGAAAACTCTCTCTGTGGCACTTATTAGCTGCTATTGTCTCTGGAGAGATTCCTTTCTGAAAGCTTTTTCTCATAAACCGCAACATGCTGCTCCACACGCCAGTGCAAAACCATCGCTGACAGTCCATCGGGGGATAAGGGAGAGAAAGGGAGTGAGACATCAAATTAGCACTTTCAACATTTCCTCCACAGTGGTGCAACTCAAACACAGCAAGTAAAATGGTAAATATCGGCACTTTGCCTGCTTGGCAGTGAAATGTGGCTTGCAGTGCACTGTGGGAGCCCACCCCCCCAACACACACCCCCCACACACACCTCAAAAACCACAACCCACCCATAAATCATGATCAGTTCTCATTTTGAAATGCCAAAAATATGAGATCTAGGCAAGTGAAATAGCCTTAAATGTCATTTAAATGTTGGATATTTCTCTTTTTTGCCTCAAGTCTGAGACTGAATTTTATGGTGAAGAGGCAGGACTTTTGCATGAAGGTCATATTTTGACTCCACAACCTCTGGAATCTGCTGAAACTCCCTGACGGTCTTTAGCAGTAAATCAGGGGTTTTGATTTCTAGCAATCCTGACATGCCACGAGTCATGCTATAGCAGTGTGTAAATACATACCAAGCAGGGCTGCTATGGTTGCTGGACACTGAGAAAGTGAAGGGGCCAGTTGACCAAACCGATCAAATAGGATCCACCCAACACCCACCACCCCCCCCCCAGCTGATGACAGAACACTGATCAAAAGATATCAATCAACGTTGAGAAGGGAAACACCCCCTTTGCCCATCCCCCAAAAATGAAACCGATCAAAAGCCCCTGTTAATAGTTAACGATCAAAAGGGAACAGTCAAACAGACCACCCCTCCCCCACTAGTTAGAAACCAATCATAATCATAAACCAATCATAAGACCCTTCAAACCGTCGACGATCAAAAGGGAAGCCCCCCCTACTGTTCAACGAAATGAAATCAATCAAACGAGACCCCTCCCCAGTCGATGAAACTGATCAAAAGCGGCTCGACTGTAAAATAACGGCTGAATTAAGTTGCAAGTCCTGCCCTTCCCTGCCCTTGTACAAAGAAATCCTGTGTTTTATGGGTGGAGCTTAACTGGTGGCAGAAAGTCTTGGTTCCCATAATGGTGTCAAGTGGAGATTAATGGGAAAATGCATTATCCAGATGCCTTCTCCGGTTATTTTAACAGCTTTTCGACAAAAGACAGGTTGTACTACACTAACAAGCTCGAAGCAGTGGGGAGAGGCTTCCTGACCTGTACTGGCCAGTTACGGTACCTTATTGGAAACCAGCCTACAAAAGAACCCAGTACAAATGACATTCTCAAAGCATATAAATCTCTTGATGTCTGCTATTTTGTACTTTGTGGTCATGTCCAGGACTTTGAATAATAAGAAGACCAATGTAGTGCCTAGTCAGCTCTACACAGCTTTACAAGACGTGGGCATTTATCCAGTAAAACAGCTGTGCACTGACAGTGAATAGCACTTGCCTGGTTGGGTTAGTACATCATTGTTTAATATTAGAACAGTGTAAGTCACTAGAACTACTGCCTGGGTGGGTGTGAAATATTTCTAGTGTGGTATAAATATTATTTCATGCTGGCTTATGTAGACCTGATAGGAAATAAGCTCTGCAGAGACACGGATTCCAGATGACTTCATCAGTCCAGTCTGTCCGTTTAATATAATTATAACCCGAAACATCTGTGTTTTGCCTCAAAGGGCATCTTTGACAATGGTATTGTATAAAAGAGTCATTTGTTTCCTCAATTTTGTTATTATTTCTCAGATCTTGAATATTCAACTCCACTTCTTCATGCCAGTTTTCTGCCACCACAACCCACGGTTCTGTGGCATGCTTCCCAAAATGGTCTATATGTGCGCTCATGGCAAGGCACGATAGGGGGTGTCAGATAAATGGGAAATTCCATTTCCAAACTTCTAGACTGGACATCACTAAGGGGGTATGAAGTTCATGAAGGGCTGTAAATGGCCACCAAGCAGTGGAGCTGTCAGCAGTCAATGATGTGTTTAGACACACTGCTGGACCCAAACCATGCCATAAGAACACACTTCATGTCAGTATGGAACCACCACCAACCTTTACAGTGCTGTGGTGACAGGTCCATGGTTCCATGAGGTCTTTTCCACACACAAACCCAACCATCAGCCTGAAACATTTCGTAATGTTATTCATCGGACCATGTTGCATGTTGCCAGTCCTCAAGGGTCCAGTTACTGACCTCACAAGTCCAGGTGAGGTGCTGTGCCCGGTGTCATGATGTTAACAGAGGCACACTGGGGGGCTTCTGCTTCCATATCCAGTGGAAGCAAAAGATGCAGGATATAATTTCTGTGGCTGATCCACTTAAACCAGTATAACATACTTTAACACACCACCACTGAATCAGTGTCACTGCAGTGCTGAGAATGACCCCCCACCCACATACCATAATACCTGCTCTGTGGTGGTCCTGTGGGGTCTTGACCATTGACAGAGTGGAGGCTATCAAAGTTTTCAGAGAAACAGATGGACTACAGTCTGTAACTACAAAGTTCAAAATGTTCAAACAGGGAGGTGGTCATAATGTTATGGCTGATCTGTGTATTTAGCACTAAAAAGAAAAACAGTACTACTAAAAGTTCAGTACTACTCCTAGAACTGTCTTGAGATGATGGTCTATGCATGACATGTCCTTCTTCTGTCTCCCTCTAGCTTCGGTCTGATAAGGATAGAGGGGATGGGACGGCGAGGTATGTCCTCTCCGGAGAAGGAGCGGGCACCATTTTCCGAATCGATGAAAAATCTGGTGACCTCCATGCCACCCAGAGGCTGGACCGAGAAGAAAAAGCGTCGTACACCCTGCAAGCTCAGGCTTTCAACAAAAACACAGGCCTCCCTCTGGAACCTGCCACTGAGTTCATTGTCAAGATCCACGACATCAATGACAACGAGCCCAAGTTTACCAAGGACATCTACACGGCCAGCGTACCTGAGATGTCTGACGTGGGTGAGGGAATTAACATTGCCTTTTCTGCTTTGTTTGTCATTTTTTTTTTGTTCCACGTTGCATTTGATGTCACCATGGGAGACTACTCCTGGGCACGACGACTGCCGTCCTCTTATCCCAAAGCTTTTAAGGTCAAGGATGGCTCAGCGCCTCTTGTTGTGAGGCTTTTATTTTTTTTGACAAGCCCATGGAGCATGAAGAATGTCAGCGAGTGCCGCGTCAGGACTGAAGTGTGATGCCGGAGTTTTGCAGCAATTTTCCCCTTCAAAGCAGCCTTACATCTACTATGAGCATGTGGAGTCCATTTAGTATCTCTGCACCACGACTTCAGCACTGCGGCCCAGTGATTAGGAAGTCAAAGGATGCGCATGCTCAATGCGGTTTGATTGTACTGATTGGGTTTCTCCTCCATAATAGCTCCAAAACTTTAAAAGTGACATGGAGTTATGCTCAATTTAATTCAAGTTACATGTTATTCAAATGAAGCGAAGAGAAATTATAGCTTAGTTGAAAAAGCAATGTTTCGCACATTCACTTTATCAGACTCTTAAGATGCTGAGCGGGCGTAACTCAGGATCAGAGTAACCTACAGACATGATGCACACATTAGAATTGAAATTGTAAACTGCTGAATCAATAGAAAGAACAAAAACTTAAGGCTGAAGAATAACATTTTTGATGACATGATCACATCATTACTAGCATGGATTGTGGTGCTTTTCGTAAATGTAGCACATTTGCAGGCTGTGCAGAAGCATTGTAAAGTGAGAATGAGCCAAGAACCGTTTATGAGAACCTGGGATAAAATGTGTTTAGTGTTTGTTATTCGTCCTCTGAGAAAATGTTGCATTATTTTCATTTTTAGTTTTAAAATTTTATTTCAGTGCATGAATAAAACAGGCTTTTGACCATCAATGACTATACAGTCATGTGAAAAACGTAGGATACCCCATAAAATTCTTTGTCTTTTTTAATATATTTAAACGTATGAACATTTGATCTTAGTTTTAACTGTATTGAAGGATGGAGGGGATATACCTAAAAACATAAAACAATTTAAAAAAAAAGCAAATTTACTTTAAAGTTACCATAAAGTAAGGACACCATCACCACATTTATTAATAAGATTAGAATCGAGTGCAGAACATCAGCTGTAAATTATTAGATTGTGATTAAATAGGACTTTGGAGGAGCCTGTCTTCTCTAAACCTCAGACATTAGTTTGGTTTACCTTTGATTCTTAAACCGAGTGGTATCACCATGGTAAGATTCACGTAGCTCTCTAAGACCTTCACAAAGGAGGTGCAGATGAGTCTGGGAAGGGAATTAAAAATATCTTAAAACAATAATGCATCAGCCATTCCACCAGTATATGATCTAAGTGGAGAACATTTTAAACATCTGCCAACATGGCCAGGTCAGGCCATCTTAGCCAGGTCAGACCAAGAACAAGCTGCAAGATGAGTAAAGAAGTCGAACAAGCCCCCCCAACAATCCAAAAATGTCATCACCGGCCTTACATACTGTAGTTCTTGCTTTTTTTGACAAAAAAAATCATGACAAGACTAAAGTTCCCCAGAGAACATCTAGACAAAGACCTTCAAAGACCAGGAGTTCTGAAACAATGTGCTTAGGACAGATGAATCCGTAGTTGAATTATTTGGGCACAGTAACAGAAGACATGTTTGGGGAAAACACAGCATTAAAGCATAAGAACCTCATGAAGTGTGAAGCTTGATGGTGGAAGTGTCATGGTTTGGGGCTGCTTAGCTGCAGCAGGGCCAGGAGAACTGTCCATCACAGAAACCTTTATGAAATCATAATTGTAGCAGAGGGAACTTGAGGAAAGTCTAAGATCACCAATACAAAGACTGATGCTGAAACGTCACATAGCTGAAAGACTTCTTCATGGAGGAGTAGTGCTTCTTCAGTCAATGCCAGAGACTGGCGGAGGTTTGGGGAAACATCTAATTCTCATGGCTTCGGCTAAAGGGTGTCCTAATAACGTTTCCTCACAAGAAAATTACAATAATTACATTTTGCACATGATATTTAAAACATATTTCTTCCGTTTTATTTGATTAGTTATTACTTCCGTCTCTCAAAATAGTTAAAATCAAGTCAGACCTGGAGGCATCTAAGATCACATCAGGTGGCTTCTCAACATGGAGGAGCAGCAGCACTGCTGAGCACCTCCTGGATGACAGCTCCTCACCCTATATCTTAGGGAAAGTCCAGCAACCCTGTGGAGAAAGCTCATTTCAGCCGTTTGTACCTATGATCTCATTTTTTGGTCACTACCCAAAGCTCGTGGCCATAGGTGAAAGTCAGAACGTAGATTACCCGGTAAATTGAGAGCCTTGCCTTTTGGCTCAGCTCCCTCTTCACCACAACACATTGGCACAGAGCACGCAACACTGCAGACGCTGCACCGATCCGCCTGTCAACCTCCTGCTCCATCTTTCCCTCACTTGTGAACAAAATCCCAAAGTACTCGAACACCACTTGAGGCATGAACTCATTCCCAACTCAGGCATTTCACCCTTTTCTGACTGAGTACAGATTTTAAGGTGCTGATTCTCATTCCAGCTGCTTCACACTCAGCTGCAAAATGATCCATCGAGAGCTGGAGGTCCCGGCTCGATGAAGCCAACAGGACGACATCGTCTGCAAAAAGCAAACATGAAATCCTGAGTCCACTGAATTGGACACTTTCCACCATTTGGCTACGCCGAGAAATTATGTCCACAACTATTAGCAACAGAATTCGTGACAAGTTCAGCCCTAACAGAGTCCAACTCCAAATGGGAACCAGTCTGACTTACTGCCTGCCAAGCTCTTGCTTCTGTCTGATGGCCCGTCGCAGCTTGTGCCCAGTCCTCAGTACTCCAGGGGCACCGCCCCACAGCATACCCCGAGGGACACCATTGAATATCATCTTGGGGTCCATAAGACACATGTGGTCAAGTTTAGCAAACTCCCATGTCCCCTCAAGGAACCTCAGAAGGGTAAAGAGCTGGTCCAGTGCTCCATGCCATAGACAGAACCTGCATTGTTCCCATTGTATCTGAGGTTCAACCATCAGCCAGACTCTCTTCTCCAGTACCCCTGCATAAACCTCGACAGTACCCCTGTCTTGGAAGCTGAGGAGTGTAATTCCCCTATAATTGGAACATAACTTCTCATCCCCCTTCTTAAAAGAGAACTACTCACCTGTATGCCAATCCAGAGGCACTGTCCCCGGTGTCCATGCAATGTTACACAGATGTGTCAACCAGGACGGCCCCACAACCTCCAGAGCCTTAAGAAACTCCATCCACCCCTGGTTCTACCAAGGAGTTTTCTAACTACTCCAGTGACCTAACCCTGTGTGATGCCTCTCTCTTATATATATATATATATATATATATATATATATATATATATATATATATATATATATATATATATATAGATAGATAGATAGATAGATAGATAGATAGAGTTAGATAGATAGATAGATAGATAGATAGATAGATAGATATTTATTTGGGTTCCCAGGTTCTAAGCTTTTGGTGATAATTATATATATATATATATATATATATATATATAGGCAACTGGGTCCAAGGGATTAAAAAGAGTCTTAGTGAAGCTTGAGGTTTCAAGATTATTTTTTTCTAAAAGCAATTGATTTTTTTTATGTTATTTACTTCTTTAAAATGACTTGACTTAGACCCATGTCTGTCTTGGGAGTTGTCTCTCACAAAGGGCAGAAAGACTTAGGGGAAAACTACTGGCTGTTCATCATTGTTGCAGTTGCTTCAGGGGGATTCTACTTGAGAAGAAACAGAATTACACCTCAAAAGTTTTTGTTTTTTTCAAAATGCTAAAGAAAATGATTACCTTTAGGCCATTAAACTTTCAGCAGCAAAGTTTCTAACCTGCTTTACTCCCTGTAAGATCAGGCATAGCATATAAAAACATGGGTCCTTAGAACTGGACTGATGTTTAACTGGCTACCAGCACGCTAGAGGCTATATTCTAAATCGGGACTTTGGCTGTGGGTGAATTTGATGATGACCAATGTTTGGTGGTAGTGCAATTTCATTAAAATGTACTGCAGGTGGCTAATGATGGCTCTGTCTAACTACACCCTGTAGTGTTCAGAGTAAACAGAAGTGAAATACAAAGACCAATATTCCCTTAGAACCCGAGATCCACACTTTATGAACAGTTACTTGTTGTATTCTAGGCTTCAAATATCAGGATCAGAGTAACCTACAGACATTTTGGTTAATAATAATAATAATAATAATAATAATAATAATAATAATAATAATAATAATAATAATAATAATAATAAAATAATGATAAAATAATAATAATAAAAAATAAAATAAAATGTCACCCCATGAAAATATCCCACGTCATTAGATTCTAAAAGTTAAATTAAACACAAGCCAGTCACCAGTTGCACTATTAGAAAACATACAAAAATGTGTACATTATTATAAAGAGCTTTGTTCCCAAATATGTTCGTTACACCGGAGCCACTAGTGAGCACGATTCGTGAGGCACTTGTGAAGTTACTGTGTAAATTGGCCTGCATCATTTTTATTATGCATGCAAATGTATGTATGAATGAAACCCAATTTAGGTGCAGTGGCCTCGTTTGAGCTCCAGTGCGCTGTGGTAGACTAAGACAATCCTATTTGCTTGTCTTATCACATTTTCTACTTTACATCTAATTTTAATTCCCTTCTTATCACCCCAGTGTCACACAATCGGGGGCCATGGCTCAGTGGTGACGTCCTGACGTACGACTCGGCGGCTTTAAAATTGCTCCAAGAAATAAAGCAAGGCATGCATATTCAAGAGCCCAGCAGCTTGCTGCTGTAATGGGACGGTAACCTCTGAGTGTCTCAGCCACGCAGTCTGTTCCCCGTCTTTATCCTGCGATTAATCAAGTGACACTTTCTCCTAACACCAATCTCGGACCCCGTGTTCTGAGGGAGGACCCTCGCCTAAAGAGCGCAACATTAGCAGAGAGGAACTTGTTAACATCTGGCCTGCAGTTCTCATGTTAATTTCCCCCATTAATCTTTCGTTAAACTGGGGATGGAAGTTGTCCAATTACAAAAATTAAACCACAGGCCACTGTCCCTAATGACTGTTAACAACCCAAACAAGAACACGAACAAGAAAAAGACTAATATTACAGCTGCTGCTACCGTTACTGCTATCACTACTTATACAAACAATAACAACAGTAATGATGATTATTGCAGTTAGAACAGTAACAATGACAATAACATGTTTATCTTTGAAAGCAAATACATTTAATTCAAACGAAACGAGGCAAATTATTCCAAGTAGAACCGAATGAACAAGGAGGAAAGGAGAACAAACAGCAGAACAATGACATCAATTAAAGCATCAAAAACAGGATGAGCATAATAAACAAGAAAGAAAGGAATGTGAAGAAGAAGAAGAAGAAGAAGAAGAAGAAGAAGAAGAAGAGGAGGAAGAAGAAGAAGATAAATTGATTAAAATGTATTAAAAACAGGTTAATCACAACAATATTTTGTGGCTAACTATTAGAACTACATGCTATTTTAGGCTTCATATCTCAGGATCAGAATAACCTCCATAGATGATACGCAGATCACATCAAATCACATGACTTAGCCTATCTAACAGCGGTGATTGTATATTTGAATAATTCAAAGCAGGTAAAATTCCCTTGTTCCCAGTTTAAATTCCAGTGCATGTTTACTGCTCTGTCCACGTGTACATGGTCAACCTGCATACAGACTCTGACTGATCAGAGAGAGGGGGCGGGGTTAATGATGTCACTGAACAAGATACTGGGTTTTCAACTTTTAGCAAAATGCTTTGAAGGACTTATTATTATAAATTTGTAAAATATTACTTATTCCACCCATCCATCCATCCATTTTCTGAACCGCTTATTCCTGAATAGGGTCACGGGTGAGCCGGTGCCCAGCCGGCAACTCCGAGTGCAAGGGCGGGAAACAACCCTAGACAGGGCGCTAATCCATCATAGGGCACACACACGCACACACACATCAATATTACTTATTAATAAACTTATTATTTTAAATATACTTGTCAATCTAATCATTACAAATAACTCATCAGAATTCTTGTATTATAGCTCAAAAGTATTCTAGAGGTTTTGAGAGAAAAATAAATTAACTAATTAAAAAAAAACAACACAAAATTTTGTAGGTGCAAGTAAACATCAAAACATGGTCAAACCCTCAACGTTGACATTCCCTGTTTATATTGATAAATGAACCACTAATGTTTCAGGCTCTGAAATGGAGTAAATTATCAGAGGATGTTTGGTAAATTTGCCAAATTTGGTAAAATATGAATGTGTTAATGTCCATGGCGATACATTAACATTCACAGCACTAATAATAATTATAAGAACAACCACAATGACAACAAGATGAAAAAACAAACAAAAAACAACAACAATGAAATACTTTGCTATTTTAGTTTTGATAATGTTATTATCTCTTTAATACACATTCTTCTCACAGCTTCACTGCTCCACTTTTTTGGGATATCAGTATGCAAATCAAATATGAAGTGGCATTGCCTCAGGACATGGCTTAGGGATACCCACACTTTTATAGTCTTGTGAGTGAGGATGAAGAGGTTGAGCTGATGAGCTTGCCCCTGACAATGGTAACGTGAGTTATCGGTGTTCTAACAAGGTATGATACGAGGTTCCAAATGGATTGGAAGGCATTTAACATTCCTCAGTGAGTTTTCCTCCTGAACACATGATTGGAGGCATTATAACCAACAGTAGACAGCATAGTGGCTGCCAATGGGTGCATAATGATCATCACCAGTTCAATCTTGCTGGATTTGTTTGTGTGAACAGACAAGCATCTCTTGCAGAAAATTACCTTTGCATTCAGTGTGGAGCCTCACACGTATATCCCACAGGTCAGTGCAGAGTTCCTTAGCGTCCATAGGATATGGGAGCAGAAGGCCCGCCGGTGTGCCAGTGTTAACACCACAAAACTGGACACAACGCCTCACCTGGGCTTGTGAGGCATGTGGTCCAATCAATGGTAGTGAGACTTGTTTTGGTCTGATGGTAAGGGGTGTGTGTGTGGCACAGACCTGATGAAGCCATGGGCCCCAGCTGTCAACAAGGCACTTTGCAGGCTGGTGGTGATTTGTATTATACTGGTGTGGGATGTATTCTCCTGGCATGGGTTGGGTCCACTGGGCTGTGTAACATATCATTGACTGGTACTGCTGTGTTTCACTGCTTGGTGACCATTTGCAGCCCATAATGGACTTCATACCCCCAAAAGGATGGGATATTCCAGTTGGAAAATGCAGAGTCCAAGATGTCCGGCTCTGATTTTATGATGTATTCCTGTGGATCCCATGACATATCAGTTCACCGCATAAACCAAAACAAGATCCTTCAAATCTACTATTGTGATATGTATGTTAATGTCTCAATCTATATCTAATTAACCATGTGACCTCCCTGCTGAAGTGCTGTCTTCTCTACTTGCAGGTACCTTTGTGATAGAAGTCAATGCCACGGATGCAGATGATGCCTCATATGGTAACAGTGCTAAGCTGGTGTACAGCATCCTGCAAGGTCAGCCGTACTTCTCCGTGGAGCCTGAGACAGGTGGGTCCTCTGAACATATGGCCAACGTTTGACTTACTCTTATGGTAATTGCGATTCCTCGCCTGGGCTAGTTTTTCTCTAGGGGATCTGCAGAAGGCCTTCTAGCTTGGCCATGACTTTCAAAGACACTGAATTGGTAGTGCGCAGTGGAATCTCACATATGCACTGAGTGCTGTGATATTAAGGAAAACATTCCTGGAGTACCGCACTTGACAAGAGCACGTCTGAAAGAGAACGAATGGACTCAAATGTTAACAAATACCTGCTGAACCGGTTGTAAAGCTGTCACTTTATTTAGACTGCTGTAAATGCCCAAATTCCAGAAGAACCTTCTCATACACAATTAAGGCAATACTTTAGTCTATGAGACTGGATAATGATAGACCTCTTTGCAGAGGCATCACTAGGTATGAGGTATGTGGCCCAGTAAATATTGCTGTGCCCCAGTAAAATGCTGCTGTGTCACGCAGGGGGGAAAAAGGCAATACGTAGTCTATCAAACAGGTACCCCATGAGCCAGGACCAGACCAATAAAAGGTGTAATTGAGTCAGCAAAGAAAAGTACCTATGCTCTAAAAAGAAAAGCTCTACAGCCATAAACAGATAGACCATTGCATCCTGCAGCAAAACTATTGGGAATCTCCCATTAGAGGAGAACAACAAGTCAAACCCAGAATCTTTATATCACTTGGGGGGCAAGTGAGTCAAACCCACCAGCCCTTATTCAGCATGGAGTGGGCCAACACAGAATTAAAAGCACAAGTAGGACTATCAGAATCACCATTTCAGTTTGGGACATAGTAAAACTTGGGTAGAACCAATCAGAGTCTCCACAGTAGTCCAACTCAGTGGCAGAACGGATCAGATGGGGGACAAGACAGAACAGTCAGTTCTAATGGTAGAACCAGAATTAATCAATTCTTTCTTTGACTTGGAGCCAGGCCAACAAATGTAGATCCACTCACTAGAAGAACCTATCAGAGCCTCCATTTCAGTAGAAGAACCTGTCAGAGCCTCCAATATCAGTAGCCTAGCAAAATCCCCATTTCAGTTGGGGGACAGGACAGGACCAGTGTTAGAACTAATTAGAATCACCATTTCAGTTACGATTGGCCTGGTGGTTTGGGAACCAGCCTTGCGACTGGAAGGTTACCGGTTTGATTCCCTGAACTGGCAGGACAAGACTGATGTGCCCTTGAGCAAGGCACACCCCAGCTGCTCCCTGGGCAGTAAGGATAGGGCTGCCCACTGCTCTGGGACTGTGTGTGCACTGCCCCCTAGTGTGTGAATTCATTAGTGTGTATGTGTGTGTGTTTTATTGCATGAATGGGTTAAATACGACCGGCAAATTGCCCTGAGTGCGGCACAGTGGATCTATATCAGCCATGTCTAATTCAGTGACAGAGCCAATCAGACTCTCAGTACCATGAGCAAATCAGAACAGTCAGAATAGAATCTTCAATAATATAGTGAAAGTAGAGTTAAACCCAAAGACTGAACCAATCAATATGTTTTATAATGTCCTGGGGGCTGGACAACAGACAGACAAACACATCAGAATATCCGTTTCAACCACAGGCAGCACAACACACAGTCCAGTCATATCAGTCAGATACATTTCATTTCACTTGATAAAATCGTGAAAGTAGAGTGAGACTGGGTTCAGAGAACCTGTCACAGAAATGATGTTGTATGAACAGTAGCCCACCTCATCCCCTTTTCCCCAACTCATCCCTAAATTTCTATGAAGAGCACCATTATTCCAAATACTGAATACAGTTCTACTGATTGATTTTTATTGTCATTGTTCAGTACAAGTACAAACAGTGAAATGACGGTGGTCTTAATACCACCCCTAACCTATGCCTAGCAATAAGCAATATGTCAGTAGGTTCAAGTTTATCTGTAGCAGAGAGTCCTATTCTATTGGCAGAACTTCTCCACATGGAATAGACCACCTGTGTGGATGCTAGCTTTGTCAGTTAGTCAGTCTGAGGCCTGGTTGTCATTTGTCAGTCAGTCACAGGAGGAAGACAATATGCAGAATTAATGAAAATCAAAGCAGGGGCCTTTTCTGGGCCTTAGAAACAGGCAAGTTATGCAAATTCCTTTGGCAAATAAAGCTACTATTTTTAAAATTTAAATGTTACAATTTTATTTGGTTGCTCAAAAATGTACTTTAGAAGCTGAACCTTCTAACTCATAAAAACCGAGATCTGCACTGTGCGGACAGTTACATGGATTCATAACTCAGGATCAGAGTAACCTATCATACAGAGTACATATCATAACAAACTGCAATACTGCAATATCTGGGTCAGTGATGTCATTAGCCCCACCCAGTCTGGCTGAAGAGTCAGTATCTGTACGCAGGTTGATCTTGTACACATGGATAGAGCAGTAAACATCAGAAGGCTGCTATGGCATTTAAACTGGGATGTAATTCAGTTTGAATAGAGTGAATTTTAGCTGTTCCCGAGCTTGATTACTCACTGATAATTCATCATGGTTATGGTAATTCATCATGGCTAGGGTAATTCATCATGGTTAGGGTAATTCATCATGGTTAGGGTAATTGTAGTTTGTGATGATATGTGTATCGTGTCTGTAGGTTAATCTGAATCGGAGATTCCGGAGCCTAGAAAATGGCTTGCAACTGCCCACAAAATGTGGATGTCGAGCTGAAAGAGCAAATCATTCAATTAAATCTTATTTTGTTAATTTTATACTCTCTTAGTCTTCCATTATCCTGATTGTTTTCCGTGTAATGATTTTTAATTTGTTCAATTAGTTCTTTTGATTTTAGTTTAAGTTGATTAAATGCTATTTATTTTTCCTTTCAGTGGCTTTTTATTGTCAATGCCCAGCTAAACTGAAAACAAGAGTCATTCTTGATGCATTTCTGAGTGAAAAGATTGATTGAAAAGGTTAATTGTGTGACTTTGAACTTTGTACTTTAACTTTTTTTTTTTTTTTCATGCAGTACAACCGGTTCAATTTCGGACATTCACTGTCACCTCAAACAAAATAAAAAAGTAATTATTAAAAAATAAATAAATAAATAAAAAACTTATCATAAACTACAAGATAATAATGCAAATCCTTTGGGAATTGCATTTTTGCATGGCCGGAAGAAAGAGAAATGCGTTTTCAGCCACCGGCGCAGAATGAAACTGAGCCACCTCTCTCTGAAGTACATTTAATCAATATTATTATGCTACATAATATTAAATGCATTATATAATGGCATGTTTAATTCAGTGCTGTGATATTTTCCTGCGCAGGCTGCATAAATAAAGCTGCAGTTTCTAAATCTACCCTTTGAATGTCTATCAATAAACCGTAGCTTTCACAGGAATAGGAAGCCGTGTCCTGAATGCAGGTGATTTATGTAGCTTCTCTACTATCATAATAATGCACTGACTGTTATTAGACTGTCATCAGTCAACGGAACTATTAAGTACCACTATGTGTTACACACGTTAGCACCCATCTCTAATGTCTGTCTGTGGTATAATGATAAACATATACTGAAGGATTTGAATTGAAAGATGCTGATTGACTGTGTAAGAATCTGATCTGATCTCTGTGCTTGTCCTGTTGGACAGGGATTGTGAGAATAGCACTCTCCAACATGGACCGTGAGGTGCGGAAGGACTACCAGGTGGTAATCCAGGCCAAGGACATGGCAGGACAGATGGGGGGTCTCTCAGGAACCACCATGGTCAATGTCACCCTCACAGATGTTAATGACAGCCCCCCTCGCTTTGCCTACAGTAAGATCTGACATCATATTGTATTGTATTGTCAAAAATGAATATGCATTTAAAAACAGAAGACATGTCAGGTGTCTGACACTTGCTCTCTTAGCTTTGTTAAAGCTTGTTGAAGTTGAAAAGCTTAGGCATTCAAGTGGTCATTTATTATGTTTGCACTGGAAGCAGTTGTGGAACAATCATGCAATGTTTCTTATTAGCCTCCTTTCACCCAATTCTTCAATGGTCAGAACCACCAGAGAGCAGGTATTATGTGGGTGGTGGGTCATTCTCAGCACTGCAGTGGTACTGACATGGTGGTGGTTTGCTAGTGTGTGTTGTGCTGGTATGGGTGAATCTAACCCCTCTTGTCAGTGCTGGACTGATGAGCTTCTGTTGCTGGTTTTACATCTCAGGTGGTCCAACTATGTAGGAGGGTCTAATAGATGACAGTGAATGGACAGTTTTCAAACCCTCCAGCAGCACTGCTGTGTCTGAAAGCTACCAAAGAATTCTGCAACGTGATGTTAGACCCAATGTCAGAAAGCTGGGTCTCCGTCAGAGGTCATGGGTCTTCCAGCAGAATAATGAATCCAAAGTGTACCTCCTAGAAATGGTTTAAGATAAAGCTCTGGAGAGTTCTGAATCTAAATTCTGTAGAGAGATCTAAAAGCAGCAGTGGGGAAAAACCAGGAGCAGTAGGCAGAACTCCCTTCTAACTGGCCTTCCTATGCAGACCCTTACAACTCATCCAGAATGCATCAGCATGGCTTGTCTTCAATGTCCCCAAATTCAGTCATGTAACTCCTCTGCTGCATTCCCTTCATTGGCTTCCTGTGGCTGAACGTCAGAATCAGAACCTTGATGCTGGCCTACAAATCCAGAAATGGACCAGCACCTCCATACATGATGGCAATGGTCAAAACTCGAGCTGCACCAAGAGCCCTTCAAACTTCAAGTACAGCTCGGCTTGATCCACCATCAATCAAATCGCAAAGAAAACATGCATCCAGACTCTGTTCTGTTCTGGCACCAAAATGGTGGAACGAACTTGGGGTCCGAACAGCTGAGTCCCTCACTGTCACCAAACGCAGACTGAAGACTCATCTGTCTCAGGAGTATTTAACTCCATAAAGACATTTGTGTTCAACAGGATCTAAGCGTGAGGAATCTCTGGATTCTAGCCTCGTCTACTAGCTAAGGATACTTTCTGAGTGAACAGCAAAGCACTTTTGTAAGTCGCTCTGGATGAGGAACGTCTGCTAAATGCCATAAATGTAAATGTAAACGTAGGCAAAGAAGAGTGGTCCAGAAACTCATTCATGGTTACATCTGGAGACTGATTTCAGTTGTTCTTTCCAAAGGTTCTGCTACCAAATATCTAAGTTGAGGGTGTTATTTTGTCCAGTCCGTATCTGGAGATCTGCGCCGAATGATTCAGATTTTTATCGAAGGAAGCGCACGGTCGCCAATATTTTTGGCTACGACAGGATAAAGAGGCATGAATCATCACACAGTCACCCCACATCATAATGGTTGAGTAAGTTATCATTAATAGACCTACATGTGCAGTTACTCACGCCAACCAGGTGGTTGCTAGTTCTGTTCTTATGCAATGCTGATGATAACTGAGCAGCAACTGGAGGATTCATACATCTTTCGATGTTTTAGGCGGGGACGAGGAGATTCACCATTAATGCAGCACTGGTTGAGAGAAATCTCGAACAGAACAGCTTAAACTTATAATTATCCAAGTCTCCCCAGGCACCCTCTTCCCACTCACCAGTCTCTTTGGCCTCGCTCACTGGTCTGTTCACAGCTCCTTGGGTGCTTGGTGTCATGTCCGTGCATGGCACAGACTTGTAACAATAGTGCTAAGTAGAACTATAGAGCTTGTTAGAAGTTTCTGTCCGGGGCCCATTCACAAGAGGGACAAAGCATTTAACCACTCACAGAACCATTGTATCATTCAAATTCAAGTAGTCCTGGCACAACGTAGAACCATCTACCAAAGAAGCCCTGAGGAACCCATTGTATGTGTGTGATGATTAGTTTATTGGTTGACATTCGAGATAAAGGTTCTTGCTATGTGTAATGATTGGGTATGAGGCAGTCCTTATTAGGGCTAAACCAATCATTATTGCCCACAGAACAACCAGACATTTAGGGAAGTGGCTTAGAACCCATAAAGCAGAACTGAGGACAAATTAAATGTATTTCTCCAATCAGATCTGTTAAGATGACTGTCGGCACTGTTATTTGCAAATGATCAGATCTGGTTTTCAGCATCACAATTCTATCTGCGTGGGTTGCTGTGGTAACGATGTACAGTGGCAAATAAAGTTTGGGCACTACTGGTCAAAAGTATAGTTACTGAGAACAGTTTGGCATGTTGAAGATGAATTGATGTCCTAAAGAAGTTAAAGATGAAGCACACTTTTCAGGCACCCTGTCCAGAGGGTCTTCCTGCCCTCCTTCACCGCAAAAGACCTTCAGGAAGATTAAGCAGACTGTAGAATTGTGGTATATTGTTCTACTGTTGAGCAACACCTGCTCAAATATGGACTTCATACCAGAGTCATCAGAAGAAAATCTCGTCAGACGCTTAAACAAGCCTGATTAATTTTGTACTTGTCACATATCTGTCTCATCCCTCTGGTCTGTCTTTGTTTAGTTTACCTTCCCATGTGTTTTTGAGCACGTCATGTCTCCTCCCATTCCCAGCCGTGTCTAATGTGATAGTGCGTATATAAGTCCCTTGTCTTTGTTGGTCCTTGTCGTCTTCTTGTTTGCTTGTGTGCGTTGGCGTCTTGACTACTCGTCTCTTCTACTTGTATTTATGGTTAGTGTACCTTATCTGTACAAGTCTGTTAATAAACTCAACCCTGCAAGTACTTCCGCCTCCTCCTACCTCCTCTGTGAGTCCAGAATCGTTACAGTACTAAAGTTCTGTGGGCCGATGAGGTTAAAACAGAACTCTTTGGCTGCAATGAGCAAAAGTATAATTGGAGAAAAAAGGCACAGAATATCATGGAAAGAACACCTCTCCAACTGTTAGGCATGGGGTGGATCAATTATGCTCTGGGGTTGTGTTTCAGCCAGTGGCACTGGGAAAATTTCACAGGTAGAGGAAAAATGGATTCAGTGGAATTCCAGCAAATTCTGGAAGCAAACAAATAATCAAATCAAAATGCACAATAGACTACCTTAAAAGGCACAAGCACAAGGTTTTACTGTGGCCCTCACAGTCCCCTGATCCGAACATCACTGACAATCTGTGGACAGACCTGTGGATAGTGCATGCAAGACGGCCCAGGAATCTCAACGAACTGGAAGATCTTCCAGTCCAATCTGTCAAACAAGAACTGAAAGACTCTTGGCTACAAATACATTTACAAGCTGTGATACTTTCCAAAGGGGGAGCTACTAGGTACTGGCCATGCAGGCTGCCCAACGTTTAGCAAATTTTTAAAATTTAAAAGATGAAAATTAAAAAAAGAAATGTTTTATATTAAAAACAAAGGAAATGTGTATATTTAACTTTATTCCTTTTGGAGATAATTTCATCTTCAGCTTGCTTAAGTGTTACAGTACAGCCATTTGATTGTTATCAGCTTTCAAACCATCTCAGAAAGTGGTTCTGATCTGATTTATGTTTTTTTTTTTGTACAGACTGTCTCAAATCAATCTGGATACAACCTAGGCTATGTTCAGACTGCCAGACGAAATCTGATTGTATCCAGAATTGTTTTTGGTAGTCTACACAGAACAAAACCACATGAAATTTGATTCATGAGAATCTGATCCAAACCACATTTAGAGTTAGTTTGACATTTGATTACAATCAAAGTGTCCCATGTGTCTCAGTCTGGACACTCTGACCACTCAAACTGCATTACTCGCAACACAACAAACAATGACCACATTAAATCCAAGAGCAGCATGGCACCAGGGTGGCTATGCAGTTACTGACATACAGGATCTTTACCGCAGCAACCCATTCAGATAGGTTTGTTAAGTCTGAACACACAAATTCGGTCACTTGCAAATGTGGACAGTCATCTCTGCAGTCTGGATGCAGCCCAGTGATTTGTGCTGGCAGTCTGAACATATCCTGTTTGTCTGAAGTCTGAACATCTGTTCAACTCAACTTGACTTAGGTTAAATCCGGAAGCTGAAGATTATCCAGAGATGGGAGTCAAAACCAAGTCCTCCCAAAAGGGGGAGACATTGGGACATTATATTTAATTGCCTATTATTTACCTTTATGGCATTTGGCATTCTTATCCAGAGAGACTTGCATGTAGAATGTTAAGTATGTTGCTGGACTCTAGGTCTCTTACTGTTACGCGTAGTGTTGGTACCCACTACACCACACTAATCTACTAATCAAAGCTTCTCACTTTAAAGGTTCCTACCATCTAAGTGCTTATGAGTCGGCAGAAATCGGTTTCACTGTGGGTCGAATCAAAGCCAATGATGGGGATGAGGGCGAGAACGCCGAGATGAAGTACAGGATTGTGGATGGAGATGGGAAAGACTCGCTGGATATTATCACAGATGAAATAACCCAAGAAGGTGTCATTGTGGTCAGAAAGGTAAACATGTTAAATGTTACTTTTGTACTTAGTTGTACAAATTTTCTTAGTTGACCTTATATTTACATTTCTTTAAATTCATTTTGTTTGAATGTTTAAAATCACACTTATTTATGAATGATAAAGCTGGTTTATTATTATTGATTATTGATTATTATTATTATTATTATTATTATTATTATTATTATTATTATTATTATTATTATTATATTTTTATCCCTCCTTGTTAAATCAGTAAAATATCAGTAAACCAATACTGCTGCTTTCAGTTTGATTTATTTATTTATTTATTTATTTATTTATTCATAGATTTTATCACTTTGTTTGGCTGCTTATACTTTTCAGTTTTCTTATTTAATTTTACTTTTCTTTTGTTTGTTATTTATAATTTTATAATTTTGTTTGTTATTTCTTTTGTAGGAATTTATTTTAAAGTTAATTTTAATTGTTCAAAATGTTTTTGTATTTATTTTTCACCCTTTTATCCCTTAACTCTGGTTTATGGTTACAATATGAGTTATTTTGTTTCATTTTTATATATAAATATATATTTTTAATCTGTAGCTTGTTTTAATTCTGTGAATTAAAATGTTACTCTATTTAAAAGTAATTTTAATTAAAAATGTTTTATAGGTTACTTTTTTATCTTTTACATTCTGGTTTTATTTATTTCATTTGATTTTATAATTTCTCTGATGTATTATCATTTTACCTCTAGTTTACTATAATACTATATATGAGGTTTATCCAGTAACCATAAACATGGAATGGGGGCTTTTTATCTTTACTTTATGAACAGTTATTTTACTGGTTTAACAGACTACCTAGTTAGTAATTTTACTGTCCACTTCAGTGATCAGTAATTCTATATGAACACTATTCTTTTCATAGCAACTTGACTATGAGAGCAGAAGGGTGTACACCATCAAAGTCGAAGTGACCAACACGAACAAAGACCCCAACTTCCTCCACCTAGGCCCGTTCTCCGATACTGCAACAGTTAAAGTCACAGCTAAAGATGTGGACGAACCCCCGGTCTTCAGTAGACCTCAGTTTGTTATTGAGGTCAATGAGGACACACCGAAGGGAACTATTATTGGGACAGTTACAGCGTGGGACCCTGATGCTACAGACTACCCTGTCCAGTAAGTCTGGATTTTAATGGTCAACAAGTCCCCCAACATGGACCCCAACACCATCCATCCAGTCATATACTATGTATAATCTATACCTGTACCTGTGGTTCCCAATCCTGGTCCTTCTGGTAAATTCCGGCTCTAACACATCACCTTGAATTTTAGAAGGGATTTGTTAGTGAGAAGATCAGGTGGTTTGGGAACTGGGGAAACACTGAAATGTGCAGGGCAGAGGGAGGGCTTTTAGGAGCCGTGTTGGGAACCACTGTCGGAATTTAACATATTTAAATATATGGATGATTGATCTTCATTTCAACTATATTTATGGATGGAGGTGATATAACTCTGATTACTCTATAACGAATAGAACTGAAAACATATGTTTTGTAAAAATCATTTTAAACAAGTTTAATACAAACAAAGCTTTCTTGAGAGGGAAAATGTAGGACACCCTGCATTCATTACTACATAAAATGACTAAAATTGCAGAACATCAACTGTGACTGATTAGACCATCATAAGAAAAGACTTTGGCTGTGTTAATTAAACCTCAGACATTAGTTTGGTTTGCACTTGAATGATGTAATGATTGGGATCAACATCACCAGATCCAAAGCGCTCTGTGTGGCCTTCAGAAGGAAGATTATAGCTGGAAAGGGATTTAAAAAGATCTCAAAACAATTAGAAATAAGCTGTTCCACTGAGCAGAAAATAATGTACAAGTGGAGAACACTTAGAACAACAGGCAACATGGCCAGGTCAGAGTGTCCTAGCACGTTCACCCCAAGAGTAATGCATAAGGCAGATAAAGCAGATGCAAGATGCATACAGAAGTCTCCAACAATACTAAAATACCCTTAGGATACCTACAGGTGGCTCCTAACACAGTTGAGCTGAAGTGCAGCATCTACCATGAGAAAGAGACCAAACAAATTTTGATGAGCAAGGAGGAGACACTTGCTGTCAAAATAAATAAATAAATAAATAAAAACCCACACTAGACAAAGTCCAGGTCTTCTGGAGCAATGTGCTTCGGACAGTTGAATCCAAAGTTAAATTAATTGGGCACAATGATGGAAGACGTGTTTTGTGCAAACGGAACACAAGCTTTTGAGTACAAGGACCTCATATCAACAGTGAAATATGGACAGAAATGTCATGGTTTGGGGCTGTTTTGCTGCAGCAGGGTCTGGAGATCTCTCCATCATAGAAACCACTAGTCAAAAACTGCTCATGGGGTGACCGTGTATAGTATGAAGAAAGGGGCCTTTGACTCAAATCAATAGCGGAACCCTTTCTGGTGCTGCATACACTAATAAAATGGATCCTTTCAGGGTTCTTGCAAAGATCCATGGCTACTCAAAGAACCAATTGGATGCATAAATGGTAGAACCTTTAGCAGAGGTATTACTAAGCAGTCAAAAAAGTTCCACGATCAAAGTCTGGGTTGTCATTGTTCTATAACATCATCGTTAAATAATCATTTAAATCTCCTTCTATAAACTAAAAGAAATGTGTCTTTATGTCCTTTCATAATCCTATTATAATCTAATTCTTTTTCATGTAATCGTAACCACTCTGCACAGGTTCGCAATAGACCAGCACACAGACCCTGACAAACTCTTCCACATCGACCCCAGAAACGGATCCATTACGACCTTGAAATCTCTGGACAGGGAGGTGTCAAAGTGGCACAACATCTCCGTGCTCGCCAGTGAAATAAGTGAGTTTACTCATGGGAGCAGAGGACACAATCATGGCATCATCATAGAATCATTTCCCAAGCGGGAATGTTTTTAAAATGCTGCCTGAACTGCCAATTTCTCTCTCTTCTCCAGATAACCCTCGTCAGAGGAGCCGTGTCCCGGTCTTGATCAAAGTCCTGGACGTAAATGACAACGCACCCGAATTTGCCATGTCTTATGACACGTTTGTTTGCGAGAATGTGAAAGCTGGGCAGGTGGGCCACATTCCAAATCTATGCATGGCCATCATTTTGGTGGGAGATGTCCTATTGTTATAATCAGGGAGTAATTGCAAAGGACCTGGATATGGTAGTATATATATATATATATATATATATATATATATATATATATATATATATATATATATATATTGTATTTATTTATTTATTTATTTATTTTATATATTCACTGCTTACACTACCGTATCCAGGTCCTTTGCATCCATTTTATTAGTGTACACATTAGGGCTGTTTCACTGGAAGTGCAATAACTGTCCATGTGCTGAATCTATCATAATGGCACATTTCCATTAGTAGAAGTGGAAGCAGATTTGCAATTGATGAAATGTGACCAACAAACAAAGCCAGACAAATGGATGCTCGATCTGAGAGAGTGATGCCCTGTGCCCTCAGACCTAATTTTATCAAACGTGCACAGGCAATGTACACGCAGGGCACAAAACCAGTGTCATGCAGGTGGGAAGAAGACGTTTCCCACATACTGTAGCAGGACGTCTCACAAAATGCCAGTATTTAAAAAAAAAATGCTTCAAATGTCTGGGATTTCTCAGGATTTAACATTTGTGTTAGCCCAACTTTGCGGGATGTTTTCACGGTTTGATCAGTCCGAGTCTGCATGCAGGTTGAGAATGTACACGTGGACAGAGCGGTAACCATGCACCGGATGGCTGCTTTGGCATTTAAACTGGGATTTAATTAAATTGGAAATGTGTTCATTTTAGCTGTTGTCTGAGCTGAATTACTTACTGATGGTAGCAAGTCTTGTGGTTTGTTATTGTATGTGTGTATCATGTCTGTAGGTTACTCTGATCCTGAGAAATGAAGCCTAGAAACTCTTCTTTTCACCCTCTCTTCAGAAGTCAACCCCTCATTAGAATCAGATTCCCTAATGTAGGCGCGAGGGGCTCAGGACAACCGAGTCAAATCCAGAGTCAGAACCAGTCCTAATATTTATTTTTGAGCAAGTGAAACCATCTGAGGGGGTAGGGGGGGGGGTCAGTATGAAATGGTGTACAGGCACTTTGTTTCTCAATTCAGGCACTGGTGGGCAGCAACTGTGTGGGAGGAGATAATGAACTCCTACCAGCAAAGGCAGCATGATGCTGATATATTAATACACATAATCTGTCAAATGTCAACTCAAGACTGCACTTAACATCTGCCAGAACATGTTCATGGGATGGTTGTGTCAATGGCATGTTAAGTGATCCTTGAGCATTCTTAGCTTCTTGCTGAATGACTATACAGCAGCATCTCCTGATCTGATCTGATGGTCGTCAAATTATGTAATCATGCTATTATTTCTGATATCATAATATTTGTTTTTATTTCATGAATAATTGATAATAACAGACGTTAAAGATGTGTGAGAACAAAGAACCTTCATATCAAGTGAGGGGGGGGGGGGGGCGTAACTAAAACCCAGGGCGTTTGAGCTGGAGTTTGGGTGGTTTCTCCTTGTGGCAGCAAACCAGATGCCCCAGTGGAGCCAGGAATGATGGAGCCAGAAACATTAACCATGTTAAAAGGGTGGAGATGGTGTGGTGGAGGGTTGTGAAGATCGTGGTAGACACGTGAACAGAACAGAGATCAAATTTCTAGGATGTTAGATTACATTTTGTAAGCTTCCTTTCACCTCATTCTTCAATGTTCAGGACTCCACAGAGCAGGTATTATGTGAGTGGCAGGTCATTCTCAGCACTGCAGTGACACTAACACGGCGGTGGTGTGTTAGTGTATTTTGTGCTGGTCTGTGCGGATCAGACACGGCAGTGCTGCTGGAGTGTTTAACCCTCAGTATCACAGCTGGACTGAGAATAATCCACCAACCAGAAAACATCCAGCCAATAGTGTCCTGTGGACAGTGTCCTGCGAGCACGGATGAAGGACTAGAGGATGACCAACACAAACTGTGCAGAAACCGATGAGCTTCAGTCCAACCTAGTAGAACTAGGTTGATGTGTCTAATCGGCTTATTTAACTGGCAAATGCATAGATGTTAGTAGAGAATTGGTTTGGCATTTAAAAAGAAATACAACAAAAAAAAAAAATGAAGGGAAATTTGAAGAGAATAAAACTTTAAAACCCAACATTGACTAAGAATGTAAGAAGAATTCTTCAAACCGTGAGCTCTCTAAGGCCTCATTAGACCTCAGAGCCCCGAAGACACTGAATTCAGTTTAAGCTTCTGAACTCAGCAAACCCAGCAGGGCAGGTCTTTGAGGCCTGCTCTGGGCGGAGGGCCAGGGGCACTGGGTGCAGATCGCAGTGGCCTTGAATCTTTCAACTCCGAAAATAAGATGGCACTGATCTTAACGTTATGACGTCAGGCCGCCTTCTGTACAGTACATGCAATACTCTCTCTCTCTCTCTCTCTCTCTCTGAATAAATACTCTCTGTGAGCTCTGTATTCTTTTTGGGTTGCATGAAGCTGGTGTGAACTCTCCATTTAAAGAAGACGAGTTCTTAGCCACGATTTATTTATTATTATTTATAATTTATTGTTTATTTATTCAACTTTATTTTAAGCATGGTTTTATTTTATATGCATTCAGAAATAGTTCTATTCCTGTATATCGTTTTGGATGGTACTTATTATAATTACAATTGGACACATCAGCTTACATTGGTCACTTGCCAGTGCATGGGCCCCATAGTTGCTGCCAAAAAGACTGTTCATTAATGCAGAATTTGCACTTGCTTTTTTTTCTTTTTTTTTTCTTCTTCCAGATAATCCAAACCATCAGTGCCATAGACACAGACGAGCCTCTCATCGGTCACAAATTTGTATTCAGCTTGAGCACCAGCAATCCAAACTTTACCATCTTTGACAATGAAGGTGAATCTGTATTCTCTCTGATGTCTATCTTGGTATTCATGAAAAATTCATTGACCATAATACTGCCTTTTTTCCTCTCTCGAATCGCAGGGGTGTGTTTATATTTTCTCGTTTTCAGCAGACGATAGCAGTCGGCACTCACTGCTTGAATATTCTCTTTCACCCCTCCCAGATAACACAGCTCGCATTCTGACCAGAAGGAGTGGGTTCAACAGGCAAGATGTAAGTGCCTACTATCTGCCTGTGGTCATTTCAGACAACGACTACCCCATCCAGAGCAGCACTAGCACACTGACCATCCGTGTGTGTGGCTGTGACAGCACGGGGAGCATGCGATCCTGCAGCGTGGATGCACTCCTGCTCTCTGCTGGCCTTAGCACCGGAGCCCTGGTGGCCATCCTTCTCTGCATTGTCATCCTGCTCAGTATGTATAAATAACGGGCGACACGATACAACTCACTATATATGGGGGTCACAATTTCATATATGGTCCTGATCCAAATCTTAAGACTTCAGAAAATTGCAAGAAATCGTATCTTAAGAAGGTTCTAAGTAGAGCTTCACAATTCTAAAAGAAGAAATGTGAGCAAGAGACAGAACTAATGAGTAGCTCCACCGTTCCTTTTGATCACTTCAGACAATCGGTTAGGCAAGTGTTTTCCAAGACGCTGGAGAGAATGTTGCTCCAAGTGTTGAAGATGGCTTCACAAAAAGGCCTCGGTCTGGAACTGATGTCCGTTTTTGTAAACTTCCCTTGCCATCCATCCCCAAATGTTCTCAATCGGATTAAGATGAGGGGAACGCACAGGCTGGTCCAAAAGAATGACGTTATTTTTTCTGGAAGAAGTCCTTTGTCAGGCGGGCATTGTGAACTGCAGCATTGTCCTGTTGAAAAACCCAGTCATTACCACACAGACGAGGACCTCAGTCACGAGGGATGCCCGCTGCAACATCTCCACATTGCCAGCTGCTGTTTGACGCCCCTGCACAAGCTGAAGCGCCATTGTTCCATTGAAGGACAGAGCTCCCCAAATCATGATGTCCCCCCCCCCCCCACACACACACACACACTCACACACTGTACTGTGTAGAAAACATCCTAGCTGGGATCTCTGTAATGTTGGAAGTTGGAAGCCATCAGGACTGTCAAGGTTAAATCATTTCTCGTCAGAGAATGAAACTTTCTTCCACTTTTCAATGTCCTATGTTTGGTGCTCCCTTGCAAAGTCCATCCATCCATCCATTTTCTGAACCGCTTATTCCTGAATAGGGTCACGGGTGAGCCGGTGCCCAGCCGGCAACTCTGAGGGCGGGAAACAACCCTAGACAGGGTGCTAATCCATTGTAGGGCTCACACACACACACACACACACACTAAGGGCCACTTTAGAG
>CM067502.1:6149376-6319376 GCA_034509495.1 Acestrorhynchus altus | reverse complement strand
ATCAAGGTTTTTCTCATTAAGTGAGAACATAGATAGACAGTGGGTCTCAATTCTACACATTTCAGAAGTTTCTTGCTCTAATAAAGTACCTTCAACTCATGAAGGGCTTGTTAACGAGCTGATTAACTAGATGAGGTGTGTTGAAAACAGAGGGCAGAAAGTCCTTCATGAACATGGTTTGGAGCCACTGATCTAGGACTTAATTACTGCCAGTTCATTGCAATTGAATTATGCCGAATTATGCATTATGCCGAAGTATCATAAGTACCATAGTCCATATGGACTTTCTGGAAATGTGTGGTACAATTAAATGAAGTTCTTGGCACTTATCAAAATTCCTCTCTTTTTGAGTTTGGACACAAATTCCACACAACAGTGTGCCTGTTTAATTTCTGAGCAAGTAGCTCTCCAAGCAATAACAAACACTTCGGTTCTGTGCCTACTGTAATACAGGTTTTGCATCAAGTTGCAGAGCACAAAGGACCACAACAAGAACACACTCTGGTCCACTTGATCATTGGTTGTGCTCACTGCATGTGGGCACGGCATCTCCGAATCATGCCTTAATTGTAGCTGCGTAGGAGGGGTGGAAATTGCTCTCTCCAAATATAGTGCATTAATAATGCACTTCAGAACATCAGATGTCGGTTATGAAGGGTTCTTCCCAGCTGTACACCCCCAGGAAAACACTTTAATCATGTTTGATGGTTTAGGCAAGAGCAAGAGGCCTTTTGGAGTGAGAGTCACTCCATTTGATGTAACATTTCGGCGGCTTTGGTCTTTTGCGCGCTGTCAGTTTTACGGGATAAGTGCAGAAAACACTGCTATGCGAGTGTCAAATCTGGAAGCTAAAATATTCAGCATTTGCTGCATGTCTTCAGTGTCTACATTTCGGAGAGCAGATGTGAGGAACACAGTGCAGAACTAGCTTTCATGACTGGTAGACAACTTCGGGAAAAACATCAAGAAACGACTGAAGGAAAATGGAGTCTCCAGTTTCTGCTATGAAGCAGTGCTTCATGCCAAACTGTCATTAAGGGGAGGTTTACTTACACATGTTCACTCTTATTGGTCCAGAAAATAGGTGTACAAACTGTCACTCATCGGTCAGCCACCTTAAACACCATTTGTACAGTTGCTGTAGTTGAAAAATGGATGGTGGACATGGTAGTTGCATGGTATTGTGTGAAATGTTAGCATCTGGTGTTAGCGGGGTCACTAGTAGCTCTATGCACTGTGTCCAAAACTGGGTGTTCCAACCACCATCAGCACACCATTCTGGGCCAAATACAACCCAATTAATACAGCCCAATTAAGGCACTTACGGGTCAGATATGGCAATAGCAAGCGTATTGATGCCTTGCTGCCACATTTGAACCCTTTGGGCCACATATGTCCCACATGATTAATGCAGGGCACCAGAACAGATATGTGCAGCAGAACAAGCCCATGATATGCTTGCATTCTGCATGAGGCAGTGGTGGATCAGTGGTTGGAGGGCACATTGACAAGGTTGGTGGTTCAAAGCCCATGTTTGCTAAGCTGCCACAATTTGGCCCTTCAGCAAGGCCCTTAACCCTCTCTGTTCTATAGATGCCGTTGCATGGCTGACCTTGAGTTCTGACCCCAACTTTCTAAGCTGAGAGAAGAATGTAATTCTATATATATATACACACACACACACAATTTATTTATTTATGTTTATGTATATGTTTATAAACACCGAAAGTGTTATAAAGTGAGTAAATATGCTTCACAGCAGGTGTTTCTCCTCATTTCTTATTGTGTAAAGAATGTGACATGAGGCAGCAGTAGAGGGCACTACTGACTTGAATGTTGGAACAATTGCTTTTCCCCATTTTGGATCATTAGTCAACAAGGTGAGAAAGACAGCACAGGTTTGACATAAGTGCAATAAGTTCCTCTCACTTCGGGTGTATCACTCATGTGCAAATGTTTAGACCATCATTAGAGAAGACTCTGGAGTTTGGTTTGCTCTTTATTATTGAAGTGGGTATGGAGGGATTTCAGTAGATCTCAGAACAATTACAAATCAGTCTGGAAGTGGAGAACATTTGAAACAGCTGCCAACATGTTTAATTTGAGCAGGCCACAAGATGAGTAAAGAACTCTCCAACAGTCCTAAAATATCATCATGGGACCTACAGGTAGCTCTCGCCACAGCGTCTACCATCAGAAAGAGACATCAGGGTAAGACTAACATTTGCCAGAGAACATCTGGACAAAGGACCTAACCCTAACCATAAACCTAACCCTAACAATAACCTCAGTGTAGAATGTGAAATTCAGTTTTAAGTTTATTTGATAATGGAAAAGCAGCCATGCCATTCCAGATGCCATTGTCTTGTATCTTCTCCTACATTCTGAGCTGTTGCCTCAAGTGAACGTGAGCTCATTAAGAATCGTAATGTATTTATGACATAATGTGTGAATATCTTGCACATAGTGCACAATTCTCAGGGTGTATTTTAGTATTAGTAGTGTTCTTTATGAAGGAAACCTTACTTTTGATCAAAAAGCTGTAGGCAAACCCAAATCCAAGACATGAGGGTGTAGGAGAAGAAATGTGTGACGAATGCACAAAGCATGTGAACCTACTTTAATACTCTTATTTTAATGTCAACCATTCATTTCTAATGGTTGGTCATTTTTGACCTCAAACACAAAGGGTGCAGCTTAAATGTAACACACAAAACGGAATTAAAAGTTATCTTAATTTATTTTGTGTGTTCAGAGAAAGTCAAGGAATCTCATGATAATCAGATTAAATGAATGATATGGAGAGTTAAAATGTAATTGTTTTAGATGAAGTCTTAGTTTTATCCACAAGGTGGCAGAATTGAGCAAACCTGAAAGGGAGCAGTACATGCATTGCTCTGGGCTCTTTGGTCTTTGTGTTGTTACTTGTTTCTCTCCTTTTTTATTTAATCCTGCATTCATTCAATTTCTTATATCCACTTTGTCCTGTTCAGGGTCATCATTAGGCCCATGGCAGGAACACCCGCTGGATAGGGTGCCAGTCCATCGCAGGTTACCGCACACACATCCACATCCACACACACACACACACACACACACACACACACACACACACACACTTACTCACACACTAACACCCAGGGGCAATTTACCATGGCCAATTCACCTACCATGTTCATTTTTGGAGGGGGAGAGAACACACTAAACTCCTCACTGACTTGACCCATGCTGAGATCAAACACACAACCCCAGGCCCTTGGAAATGCATGACACACAACCTGTGGTGCACCATGCCACCCTTTCATAAATGACATTAAATTAAATTAAATTAAATTAAATGTAATTGTTACATTTAATGGCTTAACATTATGCACGAGTATACTGAACTTTACTTCTACCGTAATGAAGTGTATTCATCCATTGCACATCTTCATATTAGGTCATTAATTGCATGACCAAACCCAGCCAACCAGTGCTCGGGTGGGGCTCACATGGGTGGGATGTGGGCTACGTTGGTTCCAGGTGGACTCTGAATGGGTTAGTATATGTTGTTACTCGGATCCAAGTTGGGGTACCCACAGAGGCCCCACATGGAGTTGTTGCCCGTGTAACTTCATAAGAACATCACAATATATCGCCGCCGTCCAGTGAAAAACATGTATCTCCATAACGATGACTTTACAGGAGAAGGGAACACATTTTTAACTTCTAATGGAAATAAATAATGTTAAATAGAGTTTTAGAGCATTTCTGTTGGTCTGTTCATCCAGAATTGTTTACCCAATGTACAGAGCAGCTACAGGGTTTGAATGATGGAGAAAACAGAAAATGTGATATGAATAATTATATATTACTAAATATGAATAGGCTGTGTAATAACTAGTGCATTAGTGCAATACTGTATATACATACAGTCACACATGCACAATGGCATTTTGTTTTCAAATATGGACTATGGGTGGCAGTATAACTTCACAAGCATTCGCATATTAACAATCCTGATACATAATTCTACTAATATGCCTTAATAACCCACATGCCATTGCTAGGGAATATCTCACATCAAATTAATATCACAGCATAAAAGCCATCTCTAAAGCTGAAAACGTGAGCTCTGTGCTGAAAGGCTCATAAAGCTTTGAGTTGAAGCCTTTGCAGTTTATGGCATAAAATAACCTGCATCTTGATTTATGGACACAAACACTCAGTAATTTGCATTTGAGGTGAGAATGATATATATGCCCGGTATAGGCCAGTGTTCTCACAAGACGCTGAACCTGTGAACATCTCCGTATGAGCATCTATCACGCCAGAAATATATTTATTTATGAATTTAGCTAGAACAGCTTTCTTCAAAGGAAAAAAAATAAAATAAAAAAAGAGTCCAACCTTACCTAATTAAGCCTAACATCACCATGCCCAGTGTCACCATGCTCAAGTGTCAGCCAGAGGATTGTAAAACCCTGCAGCACTGGAGCACTAAGTTGTGGCACTGCCTTCTCTGGAGATATGAAGCTCAATTCACTACATAAGGGATGAACAGCAGTGGCAGAACTAATCATCCAACTTTAATATCTGACCTAACGAATGCTCTCCTGTGGCTGTATGCAATCACGTCCTCCTTAAAGCAATGCTACAACATCTAGAATAAAGTCTTCCCAGATGAATAACCCTCCATATTAATACACTTGATTATAGAAGAAACTTTGGATAATCATGGGGTCTACAAACTTTTTGATACACAATGCACCTCGCAACCACAGTGCAACCCTCAAACCCATAGAAGCTCTGTGTGTATAAAAAATAATACAATATGATAAAACTTAATGTAATTATTCAGCTCAGCTGTCAGCATTAAAATATCTATGGATATTTTATATATATATATATATATATATATATATATATATATATATATATATAACACCACCCAACTTCAACTCATCCATGAAGTTAATCACCATCTCTCTCGCTCTGTCTTCTCTCTCTCTCTCTCTCTCTCTCTCTCTCTCTCTCTCTCTCTCTCTCTCTTAATCTTAATTATCTTTAACCCCACTAGTGCAGTGGTTCTGATCCTGAGCACTGCATTAGCTCACCTAACCCGCCTCCAGCATACAGCATATGTCTAGCCCTACCGAAAACAATGGAAAATAAATAAATAAATAAAACAATTAATTAGATAAACAAACAAACATCCATCCATCCATCCGTCCATCCATCCATCCATCCATCCGTTTTCTGTACCGCTTATTCCTGAATAAGGTCACGGGGGAGCCGGTGCCCAGCCTGCAACTCTGAGCGCAAGGGCGGGAAACAACCCTAGACAGGGCGCTACTCCAAAGTAGGGAAGCAAACAAACAAGTAAGTAAATAAATAAATAAATAAATAAACATACAGTTAGGTCTTGGACATGTACAGGATTACAGGTGTGTTCTGATTAGACACTGGGTCTTGACACAAGAGGGTGTTAAAATGTTGCCCTGCTGATCTATAGGAAGGCTCTCAGAGGCGTTCTTTGGGTAGTGTTCCTCTCGGTTTGAGATCTTTGACTGCTAGACATGCCTCGACAACACACTCATTGTGACTAATTTCCTGCCATTTAGCCTATTGCTGTCACGGCAGTGTCATATTTGCTATGATGTCAAGACTAACATGGACTACAACACACTGGAAATGTTTAATCATTAGCAAAAAATCCAGGGTTGTTTGGGGTCCAACCATGGTCATGCTCAGTTTGGAGGCCTTGGGAGTCATCACATACAACAGATCACCCTTAGTAGTCATACGAGAGACAGTTCGGCGATATGCACAGGACATCCTGCTTGCCTTTGATGGCAGGGTTCCCATTTGGCATTTTTCAGCTGGATAGTGCTTGCACACATGCACACAAGGGATTTCCAGGAATATCTCTAGCGGAACACTTCCTTGGCCTACCCAGATTTATCACCAGAACTGAAATTGAAAAAGGCTTAGGGCTGATATTTACAGAATGCTAAATTCATTAGTGCAGCTTATTCATATATACTCACCATCTGCTACTTCACTGGACATGTTATGAGCTCCACACACCTTCTCCAGTAGCTTCAGCATGTAGAGGCTGCAGCCCCCTTCTTCCATTCATCACTGGATTGTGTTTCGGATAATAGGGCTGCTGCTGTTCAGTACTGAAAGGGTGTGTCCCTCATGCATATGCATACCAATGCAACCCTAACGACGTTACAAAGCAACCAGTGTGGTTACATTACATGAATCTACATCTCAGTGGGTCAGCAGTGGTCAGCTGCAATGCACAACTGCAATGGTGTTGTGCCACACTGTCATGAAGTCACAGGACACCATTAGCAACCTCTACAACTGCGTTCCAAGGTGTCTGGCATGTTGCGCTGTACCTGACATCACACCGAGGGACACTACGTCTGTACGTGTAGCTGAACTAATATTGCTCATATCAGTCATCATATATTTATAATCACGTATTGTTCCTGGTGACCTTTATCGTCTTTCCCCATACTTCCTTCTGGGTGCAACTATTTGTGTTATAATGTTTTGATGATGTGTGTGGTTTCCGGTGGGGTGGATTAAAGTTGGATTCCAAAGTCTCTCCAGGAGAAGGGTTGGAGACCACTGGTATGAATGTATGATGCATTGCATTTCTGCAGCTGTTGGTGATTTATCCTCTCAAACTGAGTCTGGGAAAAGCAAGTTTCTGCTCGCAGCAGGCCTGCAGTGGGGGTGATGGTGTGGGGGGATAGTTAGCTACTATAGCTGGGTCTATTACACACCTGTGGTATAAGTCACTTGGCATGGGACTTTAGCCATCATCGATCAACACAGTGGCAATAAAATATGTCCTGGTGTTTTGGGGAGGAAAGCCACAATCATAAATAAATAAACTAGCTGTTGGCTAAATTTGACCGATGGCCAGTATAAGCCAGGGTGAAGACGATTGAAGATGGTTGAAGATGAGATTTTTTATCATCAAAGCCCTGATTTTCTTTCATGCTCTGCTGTTGTGAGTGACATGGAAGGAATGACACCAGAAGCCAACTGGTCGAATGAGGACCAGCCTTACAATATGCAACTTTGAAGACTTTTTTTTTTTGTCAAAAGGATGAGTTTATGAAAGAAATGCCAGGCCTCCATTATTTGATGAGAACTACAACATGATCAATTCATTTTAAATGGCCATATATATCGATGTTTACTCCCTTTCAGTTAAATATAAAACTGTAAAAGTTTTAAAAGCAATTTTAATGGCGCACAGAACAGCTCCTTGAACACTGAATCTCTCCACCCTTTATGGATGGAAATGATTTTATACATTGAAAAAGAAATGGCTACATGTGGACAGACTCTAAACTGTAGTTGTAGGACAGCTAGCTGTGTTTATTCCATATGTAATATTTATGTGCAACGTCTGCATTGTAGTTTTGAGTAAGTGCATCGCAGACTACATTGACTTTGAACAAGAGGTTTAATGACTGAGATGATTATTGTGTTTATCGTAGTCCTGAGAGACTTTTAAGTATGACTTTATGAGGCCTGCTCCCCACTAGCTTACAAAATAACATACAAGGGTTGGACAATGAAACTGATACACCTGTCATTTTAGTGGGAGGTTTCATGGTTAATTGAAGCAGCCTGGTGTCCAATCTTCATTAATTGCACCAGTAAGAGCAGAGTGTGAAGGTTCAATTAGCAGGTAAGAGCTCAGTTTTGCTCAAAATATTGCAACGCACACAACATTATGGGGGACATACCAGAGTTCAAAACAGGACACATTGTTGGTGAATGTCTTGCTGGCGCATCTGTGACCAAGACAGCAAGTCTTTGTGATGTATCAAGAGCCACGGTATCCAAGGTAATGTCAGCACCACCAAGAAGGACCAACCACATCCAACAGGATTAAATGTGGACGCAAGAGGAAGCTGTCTGAAGGGGATGTTGGGGTGCTAACCTGGCTTGTATCCAAAAAATGTGATTCCCAAGATGAATTGACACTGTATTGGCTGCAGAAGGAGGCCCTAGAACACCATACTAATACATTATTGTGGTCTAAAACCAGGTGTATCAATTTCATTGTCCAACCCTAGTACAATACTGGTGTTTACAAAATCACATACACCACCTTCAATTACCACTGGCCAGACTGTGACTAAGGCAGGGGTGTTAAACTGGGTCAGAAATGGGCTGGTGGGGCTCTGAATGGCTTAGAGATCTAATGCTCTAGCACTATGACCTGAGGATCACAGGTTTAAATCCTGGATCATGCTGGGAGTCTGAGAGCACAAATGGCCATGCTTTCTCTGTGTGGGTAGATGGCACTCTCTCCCCATATCACACCCAGTGCAACGCTGGCACAGGTGTCTGTTAACCACTGTATTGAACTGGTAACCCAGCACTTTCCTCTGAGTGTGCTGGCTACCCAGTAATGATGCAATGGTTTGAAAAGTTTGAAAAGAGGTGGTGGGTGGCTTTACAAGCATCAGAGGAGGCACATGCTTGTCTTCACCCTCTAGTTTCAGCAGCATCATATACGATAGAGGGAGAGGTTTTCATTGCAGGAAAAAGGAAGCTCATATGATCCATTTTTTGAAGCCCAATGGATTATTTGATTGAAATCAGGCTCCAGGAACTGCATATACTGTATCTCAACAGACATAACATCCCAACTGAGAAGCGACCTGAGCCTTTTGTATTTTTTTTTAAATCTTATTCAGGATTAATCTGTTATTTCCACCTAACCGACTTAAATTTCAGCCCACTTCATATTTTTTTTTGCTCTCAGTGACATACATCTGTCATGAAAAACGAACGAGAGTGGATGTTTCCCCCCTGAGTAATGATGGTGCTGCGTGTTATGGACAGCATGTCCACCGGAATCATATGCATGTCGATGATAATGTTAAAGGTTACTGCTTCAGTGCAGATTTTAAATGTCTCCCTCACTGAGAAAGACCTGATCAGCGAGCCAATGTGGAAGAAGTCGCACATTTGCTCACTGGCATTTGGACCTTCATTGGTACATTGCTCCTGTGTTATCTCCAGGCCGGTGTTGACATTGCCCAGTGTCTTCTAAGAAATCCATATTTTTCTGGGGGCAATTTATGGTGCAAACAGAGCGGAGGAAGATTTGCTGTAAATTGCTATACAGGATTACAGTCAGTGTCTTTCAGGATTTACATGAGGAATCTGCATGCATGTCAGTGTATTTAATTAAGGTCAGGAATGGAAATCCAAACTTGTCTGTACAGTACGATTTTCCTATGAAGCCTTACTGCTAAGAAGCGTCTGTACTGTTGCATATCCTTGGACTGCACAACCAGATGCTTCTTGAATTGACAACACAAATGTGGGCAGAGTAAATCTCTAAAGAAGAGGTTTCACAAGGACATCCAACAATTTATTCGCCCCGCAGTAGCATGGAGAATTAAGCTAATGGACCCAATGCTACCTGCCGAACAAAAGGAAGATTTAAAAATGTCAGTCATATCAAACCATAACGAGTACACTTTATACCCTCAGTTCCCTCGGAATCTCTCTGTCAATTCTTTCACACTCTGTTGATGAAACGTGATCCATTGAACATTCTTTAAGCACTGCTAGCAGCAATTTCCATCAAGAATTGTGCAGCAAAAAGGTTTTTTAACAGGATTATGTTTGTCACTGTTAACATACTAATGGGCTTAGCTGTATATAATTGATGTTTGATGTTATACACTACGCTTTAAAGCACCCTGTTGCAAAAATATAGTACCTGCTGGCTTGCCTGCCTTAAACTATTTCAACAAACAAGTGCATGAGTTGCACCCAGAAGGAAGTGTCGTGTTGCAGTGCCATTGGGAAGGGTGATAAAACGTAGCAGGAGCAGTCAATAGTTAAATATTTAGACTGATATGGTCACTTTTAACCCAAATCCCACATATCACATACTGTCTCTCATAAGTCACCAACGCTCTATTTAAAACAACATTATGGAGCTAACAACCTCTCAGGGTTCCTACACAAACCTACCTCCTATAAATGATTTCCTTCCTCAGAGTCACTTAAGTCTCAGAGTTAGTTATTTAGTTAGTTATAATTAATTTTTTCTACTCATTGCACATATTTATTCTGTTTATTCTGTTTATCCTGTTGACCCTCTCCCCACCTTCTCCCTTCTCCCCTATCGATCTGTGGGTGCAGTCAGTTGTAAAAAGCATTTCACTGCATGTTGTACTGTATATAACTATGTACATGACCAATAAATAGAACCTTGAACCTTGAACCTTGTGTGGAACTGAGTATAATGCAACATTCTGGACGTCTCAGAATGGAGGTTTACAAGTTCCTAATGGGGTCCTACAACTATCCGTCCCATGCAGCTTGAATATTCTTGAGTGATGAAAGTGCATCCAATGGCATCTCACATCTGTTCAATCAGAGATAGACAGCAGTATGCAGATGAGCAACGTCCTGTTGGAATAGTGCAGCAGACAGAAAAGGTAGGTCCACTGGTTTAAGGTCCACTCATTAACGTAAAAGACCTGAAATGGCGTCCAAAGGTGAATATGGCGTTGTACAAAATTGCCCCCCAAACCATGACAGGCCAGGCCTTTTGAACATTTGACATGTGGCAACAAATGTCTCCACACATGGATTCATTGGTCATCTCCACCAGGACAAAACTGAAGACCTCTGCCATTCTGCGTGACTCCATGACAGTCTGGCACGACACCTTCGCAGTTGTGCATTGCAATCAATGGATTCCTTAGGGTGCCACTGAGTTGTTGTCTAACACAGGCCAAAATCATGTTTCAGTCACATAATAGGAAAGAAGTATTCTGAATCCCTGTGATTAACAGTACATATAAATGTTCTGTTCACTTCATTTCACAAGTATGAGCACATTATGCTTGGCAGGATTGACACATTATGCTCTCCAGCAGTTCTGCTCCAACATCTGGCAGCGACAGAAGGCTCTCACTCTGTAAATATGTACTGAAGGGTAACCCCATCACCAGTGCCAAATCTCCAGCAGCACACTTTCTGGTTTTAAGCAGGGTTGGGTTGATGTTCACTAGAGTCTCTGAGCTGCTAGAAATGACTGAACATTTTATACTTTTAGTTTGTGTGTGTAAGACAAGTTTACACTGTAGAGTGGATAATTATGAGATTAAACTGAAGCCCCTCTTGCCTGGGAAAATGTCCAAATTCATATTCAATAATACATTTCAAATGCAACATGTTCCGGGAATCAAAAGATGCTTGTATTATGCTAAACCTGATTGCTCTATCTGATGTCTATGAAACACTAAACGAGCAAAACAACAACAAAAAAATGCTTAAAATGTGCCCGAGAACTGCCTGAACCCATTATTATAATTAACATGGATGTACATTCTAAGACACACTGAACAAAACAATCCAGATTGCTAATATTATTGCTAGAAAGCCAGACTTATTTATGCAGCCATGTCACTGTGGTATCCATCTTCAAATCATCATTGTGTTTGGAGAAATCAGCAATACGGAAAACTGAATGTTTCAATGGAGACTACCGCGGAGGCATCGTTATTAGTGCATCTGAAAAAAATTAAAATTGAATGCTGAGAAAAGCATTCAAGCAGATAAAAGGTATATTTTATATATTTTATATTAACTACATTTAATATAATGTTGATTAGTATGTGATGATGTCAGGGCCCAACACATCACTAATACCTATACACAATATACATACATGCACACTGTATACTTCAACAGAGTATGAACAGGACTGCAATAATGATGTACAGACAATGTATATGTATATGTGTGGACAGTTGTACATAAATACTGTATGTATAAGATGTAATGGTCCCTCATAGGGGTAGTGGTGTTGGTTACCCCGACAATCCATATAAAAAAAATGAAAGAAAACAGGCAACGAGCAAACAGGTAAGCAAGTGAGTGAGGGACAGACATAGAATGATAGAGATCATCCTCATTGGTCTGCCTTCGCGCTCACTAGACCTATAAGTGTTCTCTGTGGGCGGGAGTTCCACTCTGAAAACAACCCCTCTTTGTCTCATTTCAGTTCAGATCAGCGGGCAGGAGTTCAAAAACACAGCATAAAGGGTCAGAGTAATGACAGTGCTGCAACAATGTTTTATCGCCCGTGGTGGTTAAATGACTGTAAAAGACAGGCTGAGGTCAGTTCATAGGTGCCTTTCTTTCAGTAGCAGAGATAACCTTATGTAAACTAGCTGCCAGCTGTGCTTCTTAAATGACCTTCCTCAAAATCAGACCATTTCCGATAGACTTGTTTAACACTTATATTAAGATATATACAAAGATATGAGTCACATGTCACGACAAACTACAAGACCTACCCTATCCTTCATTGTGTAATGAATTATTAGTGAATAATCCAGCTCAGAATATATTTTAATTTTAATTTTAATATATCTAATCATTACAAATAACTTAATAAATTAATGCATTTTCAGCTGATTTTGTGTTTTTTTGTCCTTAAAAGAAAAAAGAAAATTGATATTCATTCAGATATTTAAATTCTGTTAATATTCATCCATCCATTTTCTGAACCGCTTATTCCTGAATAGGGTCACGGATGAGCCGGTGCCCAGCCGGCAAATCTGAGCGCAAAGGCGGGAAACAACCCTAGACAGGGCGCTAGTCCATCGTAGGGCACAGACACACACTTACACACTAAGGGCTACTTTAGAGTCACCAATTGAACTGTGGGGGAAAACGGAGGACCCAGAGGAAACCCACACAAACACAGGGAGAACATGCAAACTCCACACAGAAACTTCCCAGGTCCGTCTTGCTGTGAGGCAACAGCGCTATCCACTGCGCCACCATGCCACCCTCTGTTAATATTTACATCTCAAATTAAGACAAACTTGAGTAGCCTAGAATCCTCTGAATAAAGTGAATAAAGTACATCAAACTATGAAAACATCCCTCAAAACTGGCCTAGCGTTCTGAAGGTTAAAGAATTACCCACCTTCTTCAATCGGGCAGACGTTGCATTCAGAATGGAGTAATTTCACTAGTCTATTTAAAATTAGGTGTAAACATATCCTCTCTATATTAAGATATCAGTTGGATTATTTAAAGGTTGTCAGGCTGCATGGAAACAAGCCTAAAATTCTTCCTGCAAACATAAAATTCTCTGTTTAAAAATGCAAAAATAACCATTAATAAACAGATGCTATGAGCAGTTATCATGGTGTAAGGCAGTAATTCTCGCTTTAAAAATAAGTTTGGCTCCATGTCTGTTGGAGCACTTTTTTTTCCTGATTAAAAGTATGAAGAACTGCTGTTTAAAATCCACTTTGCTGGAAGTGTGGGTTATGTTCATTATCCAGGCACCTTTGGCATTCCTAAAGTTGGAGACATTTGAGTAGAACCAGTATAGGGTATACTGGTTTTAATTCATGAAAGATACTGTACTGTGTTATTGAATACAATGTAACACCACAAAATGCATACTAGGGCGATATGGACAAAAAATCATATTCTGACATTTAGCTGAATGGCAATATATAATATATGAGATGATTTAGAAAAAATAGGACACCCAATGAAATCCATTTTTTTACTACAATACACTTCTTTATACATTTTAAGTTTTATACTTCCTCCATTGTTTGTATGTGAGATTGCAAATGGGAGCAGAAGGAAGCAGAGTAGAGGAGGAGCTGATAATATGGGAAGGAGGAAAGTGAGGAAGCAAAAACAAAAGGTTAAACAGCGTGTTATTTACAAAACTTTAAAACTATAAATGATATCACCTAAACCCATATCCCGCTGTTTATATCCCTATATTGATATAAATATCTATAAATTGCCCAGCCCATATTTGCTCTGTTAATTTTCCAATATGGATAAAAATATCTCTGTACTGTCCAGCCCATGTCTTGCTTTGTTTATACCTCAATATAGATATAAATATCAATATATTGCCCAGTCCATAAATTGCTCGGTTTATACCCTGATATTGAAATAAATGTCAAAATATCGCCTCATCCAATATCTTGCTCTGTCTATATTGATATATGGCCCAGCCCATATTGCACTTTGTTTATATCCTGATATTGATATAAAGGTCTAAATATCACCTCAGCCCACGTCTCGCTCTGTTGACACCTTGATACTGATATGAAGGTCGAAATATCACCCAGCTCTACTTAACACTAGTAGCATTGTCTCCAGTCTTATTTCTCTTCATTTTCATTAGGGTTTCTGTGCATTAATGACATTCTGCCTCACCTGAAAATGTTACTGCTGCCATCCCTAAACAGCCATGAGCATTCATTTAGCATTGTGCAAATGAGTCCAGGCTAATGACTCCTCTTTAGCTTTCATTTGCATTTTGTTTCAGACGCATTTGCCCTTTAAAATTCCCTATGTAATGAAAGCGACTAGAACTTGAGTGGTATAAAACATGACTCATGGCAGATCAGCTCACTAATAAGGCCCTGCTATATTAGGATTGTGACACCTAAAGATTTTTATTTCCCATGTCTCTGACATACACATTATTTCACTTGGGTCATTTGAATTTTCCTGCCTGTTAATGTTCTTAAACGTGATCCAGTGAGATTTTAAATAATGTGAAATTATGCCAAACGTTGGGTCAATTTCAGAAATCAAAGCTGAAACATAAAATTGTTTTGGTCTACCCCAGCCCTGAACTCAGCCCTCTGAATTTAAGAGAGGAGTTAGGCATCATTCTAGCACTTTGGGTCTAATGCATCTGGGCTGCAAAGAGCGTAGACAGACAGTGCCAGCAGTCCTGTGAACTCCAAAGCGATCTAGAATCTACTTGAAATACAAAAAACTGCCAGCAGGGAGCCTGAAATTACCTACATGAAATATGCATATGAAACTTTAATATTTCTCTGGCTTGTTTTCAAAGATAAGGGGAAAAAATAACCACTCGAGTCAGGTGGGAGTTAATGTTTTATGAGAGTAGCCCTGAGTGACCCGGCGTCCCGGCAGGCTGAGTACAAGGCACCTGGTGGGTTGACGAATTCAAAAGACTGTGGAACAAATAAATAAATAATACATCTGCAGATACAGATGCAAAACACTCCAGAATATCTGAAACAAGCCCTTTCTTTCCAGCTGTGGGGAGCATTTCCTTAGACAGTACTCAAATGTTCTGTGCCACCAATAAGCAAGCTCAAAAACTTCTATGTATAAGAGTTTGGAATGAACACTGAATGCATTATGTTTTGAAGAATTTATCACTGAATAATTCAAATTTATTTTTTTTCTAATTTATTTATGAAGTGATTTCACAACCTTTTGGATTAGTGAGTGTGGGTTTAGGAACGTGCCTGTAATGAAGACCAAAGCTGATCTGGTATCATACAAAATGACACCCCACACTAGGGGTGTATTGACATTAGACCTTCTGGATATGAGATGTGTGACAAGAAAACATTGATCTGGGAGCTCACCACAATGTCTCCAATCATGGATTCATTGATCGTCTCCGATTTCCCTGGAGTTGCAATTTCCCCCTGGGATTAATAAAGAAATTCTGATTCTGATTCCAAGAAAAAAATAGGTATTGTCACTGAAGATGACGTTCTACCATCCTGAGTGACCCCATGACAGTCTTTCACAACAACATTGCAGTTGTGCATTGCAATTGATTAACCACTGTTGGCCCATTGAGGTGCAGGTACAGTAAAGGAATTAGTTGAATTGTTCTTGGTGCATTGTTTGTCTGTCCATCAGCGTAAAAGCTACACGTGGCCACTCATTATCACTCAATTTCATATTTGTTACACTTTTTGTAAAATTCGGTTACTGCTTGCTAGCTCTCCGGTCTGTTTGCACACGGTAAAAAAAAAAAAATCTGATGTTCAGACTCCACCTTGCCATTGTCAATGGGGAAAAAACAAACAAACAAACAAAACAGAAGAGTCTCAGCTCGACTATTCCAGCAGGGGGTGTTCCTACTTGTGCACAGGTGGAGAAGTGGGGAAAGGGACTATGGACATGTTATACACACAAGTAGAAATGGCAGAGAAACAGCTGAAGAGTAAAATATCAGACCATCAGAACTTTCTTTTGATCTTTGACCTTGGCAACGAGTGCATGAATTTGGGTGGTGGAGCTTCTGAAGCAGCAGCTGTTTTCTAGAATTGTGCACATTTCCTTTGAAAAAAAAAATTACATTTAATATTTCAGTTCCTCCAACACCAGTGAGGCCACCTCGTGCCACAAAATATATTCCAACACCTGAGGACTTTCTATGGCCTAGCATCACCCATAGTGCAGTTATGCAGTCATTTTTTTAATAATCCCAATTAAACCAATATAAACTTGTTAATCACAGCAGGTTTAGAAGGCTGAAATAGGATTACTGTCCAAATTCATATGTTAAATTCCCTCTTAAATGCTGCAACTATACCAGTTACAGTTGCATTCAGCTGTGTTCAGCTTCTTGGCTATTTCTCCTTCCATAAATTGTATTTCAAACAGTATAACAGCATACAACTAGCATAATATGATTTCACACAGGAAATACAGCTGTTTTCCATTATCTCAGAGGTTCAGTGTTGGAGTTGGGAATGATGTCAGTTGCCTGTGTTCTGGGTTAGCATGTTAGCATGTGTTATGCAGTGTTTTGCAAATCCAAACACCATCAAACACATCTTCAGGTAGACGATGAACAGTACAGATGCATGACTGATTTAATGGGACACAAATGGGTAGATGTGCCAATAAACATTATAATACTGCTGCTTTTATTACAGTTGAAGTGATGGCAGCCATCTTGGATTCCCAAATTTCCGAGTAAGACATTTGATTTGAGGGGGAATTCCAGTTTTTTTCTGGAATTTCCAATTTCTTGTTTGTTTGTTAAGGCGAGTGAAGTCGGACTCGACCTAAAAGACATTAAAAGCTGTTTTTTTTATTTCTATATATTTTTTTGTCTCTAGTTTTATCTATCATTGTTTTGTTTACAATGGATACTTTTGTCATTGTTTGGTAAATAAAAATGTCTATGAAAATGTCCCACAAAATTTTCTAGGGTTCTAAAGTTTAAACCATGTCTGGGTTCTTTTTGAATGCTTTTTGAGTCACTGTCCTGTTGAATTTTTTGGCCTTGACTTGGTGCCCGAGTGCAATGAAATCTCCTGTTCTTTTGTACTATCTAACAGATGATACTTTAATACTGCCTGCTGAAAATGAAACCTACTAGGCTCTCACCTCTCTGGAGAAACAGCGGCGGCAGCCCAATTACGTCACTGCAGCTCACCATACAGCTGAATCGCTAATGCAGTCATGGAACCCATTCTCACCTCCTGAAAACTATGTTAGTGTGTTTCTGCGGCTGCTGAACACTGACACAGTCTGGTGATGAGAATGTGTTGGTTCGTTTATTTATTCATATTTTAGTTATTAGTAAACTAAACAGTTCATTCCTACATAGCACAACACAAATAGGGGGTTAGGTATCTGAGCCGTGGTTCTCACTGGCCTAATTTACCAGCCGCTGTACCTCAGGTTTCCCTTGGTTGACCACAGCACAGACAGTCATGTGACAGCCAAGTGCTCCAGCACTCCCTCCTGGAATATAAAATTCAATTATGATTCCCTTTATTTATAATCACGCATTGAAATGTCCCCTTTTTGCGTTTCTGTAAGTTGCTATCTGGTCTATCCTGTTACTCTCAGGAATGTAATGATCTTTTTTTTGTGTTTTTTGCATTTTAGGATCAAGATTTGGCCCAAATGTGTCTGCTGTCTGGGCACTAACCAACCAGCAACAATCTCCTTTGAGGAAAAAACACACGGCTTCTGTGAGGCATTGACTTTTAGAATCCTTGAACCATTTTTTTGCCAAAAGTATTTATAGGAGACAGTCACACCTAGGCTGATCCTAGGCTACTCAAATTTGTCTTCATTTCAGATGTAAATATGAACAATATTTAGATATTTGGATGAATTTGACCATGTTTTGATAAACAATCTACTTGCACCTACATTTTTTTGTTGTGGTCTATAAGATCTAAAACACAATACAACATTTCTGTTGGAAATTGATCATCCAAAGTGTTTTTGAGATGAAAATGCAAGACATTTGAAGAGTTATTTGTAATGATTATATTGAAAAGGATATTAATAATAATATATTCTTCAAAATACCTTAAACAGTGGTCCACATATAAAAAAAACAACCTGAATTATATATATTTTATTATTATTATTTATGTATGTATCAGGACTCTTGTTTAAAAAAAATAAAAAATGTACACAACCCCTCTGTTTTCATTTTTGTCAATAATGTAATATCTGTGACATCATTAGCCCTGCCCCCTCTTGCTGATCAGTGAGAGTCTGTATGCAGTTTGAGTATGGACACTGATTGCATTTCACTTTCTGCACATTTTGTTACAGCCTTATTCCAAATTCACTGTTGTAATTAAAATTCTACACACAATACCCCATGATGACAAAGTTAAAAAAAAAAGGTTGTTAGAAATTAATAAAATGTAGCATTTAAATGTATAAAAAAAAATAATGCACAAAAAAAATTATAGCCTCAAGTCTTTTTAGAGGACAATGCAACAAGCTTAGCACCTGTTTTTTGGGAGGTTTCAGAACTTCTCCATCAGATTGGATGGGGACTATCGGTGCGCAGCCATGTTTAGATATCTCCACAGATGTTCAAACAGGTTCAAGTCTGAGCTCTGGTAAGGTCACTCAAAGACATTCACAGAGTTGTCCTGAAGCAACTCCTTTGTTATCTTGGCTGTGTGTTTACAGTCGTTGTCCTGTTGGAAGACCTTTGTCCCAATCTGAGGATCAGGTTGTCATCAAGGATGTCTCTGTATATTGCTGCAGTCATCTTTCCCTCAACCCTGACTAGTCTCTCAGTTCCTGCTGCAGAAAAACATCCCCAGAGCATGATACTGCCACCACCATGCTTCACTGTTAGGAATGGTATTTGCTAGGTGATGAGCAGCGTCTGGTTTCGGATGATGGAGGCCACTGTGCTCACTGGAACCTTCAGTGCAGCAGAATGTTTTCCCCAGATCTGTGTCTCTATACAATCTTGTCTCTGAGGTCTACAGACAATTGTTTGGACTTTATGGCTTAGTTTGTGCTCTGTCTACTATGTGACCTTCTATAAACAAATGTGTCTTTCCAAATCACATCCAATCAACTTTTATTTTGAATACATTTGCAAAGTTTCTCAGTTTGTTATGGTGGGGTTTTGTGTGTAGATTATTATTTTTCATAAATTGTGTGAAAAGTGAAGCACTGTGAGTAGTTTCCAGATGCTCTGTCCATGCACACAGATCATTTCAATGCCTGACATTAACACCAAACCAGTGGCGCCAAAGACTGCAATGGTCTCATGGTGCATGAAGTCTCAGGGTGGCAGTGGGCAATCTTCAATGACAAGTCACACTTTTATTTTGTTGGAGACAACCAATGAATCCGTGTGTGCCCTGTTCCATCAGTTGCATCACCAGACCTATGAAAGTGTGTGGGATGCTATTGAACACGCCATCAACACTCCAATAGTGCTCATCCCAGCCTACAGTTTTAATCATTTATTGTTCCTGGTAATGTGCTGTATATCATTTGTCCATATAGCATCCCACACGTCCTGCAGACGAGTGTTGATTTGATGGAAAAACTCAATATTTTGACTGGTTTCATGCAATTGGAACGTGTACACTGACCATTTTTAAATTCATTGTTTTTGTGATGTCACCAGCTCATTTGCATAAACCCACCTTTTCTATTTCAGAAAGTTAGCCCAGGTCATTCACACTGAAGTTATAAGCAATGTTTCAGCCTGGACTGAATTTTGAATGAGGTTTAATAGTGAGGGATAAGTAGAGGTAGAAATATGGTTACGTATAAATGAATTATAGCATAAAATCATACATATGTCAATGAAAAAAATTAATTAGGAATAAAAATGTAGGATATGGACTCTTATTGTTAGGTATAGGAGCCCTAATATTTAGCACTAATAGGTTTGCAGCTAAATCCAAGAAAATCTCCTGGTGTAAATGCATTACATTCAAATCTCCACTGTGGTTGGAATTCAAGTTCGAGGTTATATCCTATATAAACTAAAAATATTTTAGTATAAATTACTGACATTGAACCTCACTTGGGCTGATTAGGAGCATTTTGGCCGGTGAAAAGTTGCCATGGGAACGCAGAGATTCATCAAATTGACACTGTGCGTCAGATCTATTCATCATCATAAACTGCACTAATGGAGAAGAATATTAGTGAAAATAAAAGACACACCAGCGGAGTTTCACACCAAGAAATAATGGGCAGAACTGCAGTCAGGTTATTGGAGAATGATGTCTGATGGTGTGGTTACAGTGTGGAGTCTGATAGAGGCCTTGAAGCAGTCTGCGATTTTACGATGCTGGAAAAATTAGTGTATTACTTCATTTTGAAGATACTAAATATTTAACTTACATACTATATATTCAAATTACTTTTGATCTGTTAAATTAAAAAACACAGCATCTATAGATGTATCACAAGCTGTTCTGTCTGGTTTTTCTATTTCTACCTGACTACAATATTAATATTGATTATTTTTTTGATAAATATTATTATAATATATAAATATTTTTTTTATTATATTTATTTATTTATTTAGCTTTTCCTCTGTTGAAGATGAGGTCCAGCGCAACTAAAGCTCTCTCAAAGTGTGCAGAACCCATATACTAACTGTGAACCCATATACTAACTGTGATCCTAATTACTCTAATTAGAATTAAAATAAAATGAAAAGTTTGAAAGTTTAAATGAATTGTTCAGTTCTAGACTTCTCTAAATAAAAATATGTCTAGAGTTCATAAACTTTACATAAACCAAATGAAATATAAAATATACAAGGTTCTGTATAGAAGTATTCAGCTGCAAACCCAGTTCATTTTAGAATTGTAGCCATTTTTCCTTCATAAAGGAGGGAGTTATTAAGGGATGTTTTTTCTAAGCTTCATAACTTAATATCACAGTAACCCACAGATATGATACATATCATAACAAACTACAGATAAATATATTATAAATAATCTCAACATTAATAATAACTCATAGTTTAGCTCAAAAACACTCTGAATGATCAATTTTAAACAGAAGATTCTGAGATTTGATGTGTTTTTTTAATTCTTACAAGCAGAAATAAAATGTCAGTCAAATTCATATCAATATTTAAATTCTTTAAATTTTTGCATGTTAAATGAAGACATTTGAGTAGTTTAGGATCTCCTGAAAACAATGTGTTGCATGTGTGACCCCTATAAATACTCAATACTTTGTAATGTGCTATATATATATATATATATATATTTAAAGTGCAAAATAGGCTTGTATGATGGGTGTTGCATTAGGAGGAGCTCGTTAACGTAGTGTGCACATTCATGTGATTTTTTTTGAAAGAGCATTGTGAAATTGGCATTATGTGCTTGCTTGACAAGAATCCAGCTGCAATTCTGTAAAGGGCTATTATAGTTATTTACATGTTGTGTTAGTCTTGTGAACTGCATGCGTATTTAACAATTATGCATGTTCTTTGTTAAGTCTGGGTGATAAATGTGTCTTCTAGCCGTGCATTGATTTACTCCCATTATACATATTATGTAGTAGTGTATTGATTTACTCCAATTGATTTACTCCCATTGTAATACAGATTACAGTTCCATTGTCACGTGCTGTTGCCATATGACAAAGTACCCCATCCTAGTCTTTGTTTGTTTGTTTGTTTTTTCTGTCATTTTCAATAAATAAGGTAATACATTCATAAAAAATATGCTTCAAATTGATGCCAATGAAGGCTCCATGAAGAACTGTTTGTTATAGAGATGTATAAACATGAATAACCTTTACATCATACTCACACATCTCTTTTACAAATATGACTAATGAATTGCAAGTGTTTTTTTCTATTGCACCTCTCTGTGCATTAGAGACCAAATATGGAGACAGACACACCTACTTATTTGGTTACACCCACCCCGTTCCCCAGACCAAGGGTATTTTAGATATCCTTCACTGAGCTTACAGTAATCAGTATCTGTCTCTGCAGCATCACGTGGCAGACGGGTACAGTGCCCCTGGAGTGGCAGACAGTGGTGGTTCCCCTGTTTAAAAAGGGGGACCGGAGAGTGTCTTCCAACCACAGGGGGATCACTCTTCTCAGCCTCCCCGGGAAAGTCTACGCCAGGGTACTGGATTCAGGAGGAACAATGCAGTTTTTGTTCCGGCCGTGGAACACTGGACCAGCTCTACACCCTCTGGAGGGTGTTCGAGGTTTCATGGAAGTTTGCCCAACCAGTCCACATGTGTTTTGTGGATTTGGAGAAGGCATTTGACCGTGTCCCTTGGGGTATTCTGTGGGGGGTGCTCCGGAAATACGGGGTCAGTGTCCTCTGTTAAGGGCTGTCAGGTCCTTGTACAACCGGAGCAGGAGCTTGGTTCATATTGCTGGCAGTAAATCGGGCCTGTTCCCGGAGCATTTTGTTGTTTATGGACAGGATTTCTAGACACAGCCAGGAGCCAGAGGGAGTCCAGTTTGGGAACCACAGGATATCATCTCTGCTTTTTGCGGATGATGTTGTCCTGATGGCATCTTCAAGCCAGGACCTTCAGCAGGCACTGGAGCGGTTCGTAGCCGAGTGTGAAGCAGCTGGGATGCGAATCAGCACCTCCAAATCTGAGGCCATGGTTCTTGACCGGAAGAGGGTGGCTTGCCCTCTCCAGATCGGTGGAGATGTCCTGCCCCAAGTGGAGGAGTTCAAGTATCTCGGGGTCTTGTTCACGAGTGGGGGTGAGAGGGAGCGTGAGATTGACAGGTGGATCGGTGCTGCTGCTGCAGTCATGCAGTTGGTGTATCGGTCCATTGTGGTGATTTACCAGTCAATCTACGTTCCCATCCTCATCTATGGTCATGAACTGTGGGTAATGGTCAAAAGGACAAGATCACGGATACACCTTTTTTCGGATGCCCCCTGGACGTCTGCCCGGGGAGGTGTTCCAGGCATGTCCCACCGGGAGGAGACTGCGGGGTAGACCGAGGACACGCTGGAGGGACTATATCTCTCGGCTGGCCTGGGAACGCCTCGGGGTCCCTCCTGGGGAGCTGGCTGAGGTGTCGGGGGAGAGGGAAGTCTGGGCATCCCTGCTTAGACTGCTGCCCCCGCGACCCGGCCCCGGATAAAGCGGAGGAAGATGGATGGATGGATGGAATAATAATTGTGTCCAGTCACCTTCATGGATGATGATAAGATACAAAATGGTTGGAGTGAGTACAATTTCACAAACCTTTAAAATGAGCCAAGGAAAATAGGCAGAGACAGAGGAAAGTTTCAGTGTAAGTGTATTCTATACATGCATTCTGGAATTTAGTGGGATGGATGCAATTGCAAGACAGCTTCGATTTCTGTGTCCAGTGGAGCTCTCGAAGGCCAGCAACGATGCACTAAATGAATCTGCCTAGGCATTAGCTCTTATTTACAATGAAGATCTTTCACCCAAGTTTCCATCACAGTTACTTTCATTCTAAAATGCTCTTGGATCAGAGATGAAAAGTACAATTCAAGGTCTGATCAAGCTTTTGCACCTGAGGAATTCCTCAGTTCTGTCTAGTGTCATGGACATGACTACTACTCTGTTAATTAACCATATCTGTCACTATGGCAAGTACAGAAATCATCAAAAACTGACTGATAAGTACAATGAATCAAGACAGACTTTCTGGAGTACTCAGCATTGAAAGCCAACGTGCTTGTCAGAGGATCTGACAGACATCGTTAGGGATCTGTACATAAAAATTCAAGGAGAAAGGGATGTTTTGGGCATCGATAAAGTGTTTTATTGTATCATATCTCCCACTATCCCGTAAGATGCTCCTGACACTAGGAGGATGAACACAAGCACATGCTTCCTATAGTACATTTGAAGACAGCTGCTGTCTCTTCTCAAACTGCTGCCATTACATCATTGCTGGGAGGAAAGCCAGCCAGTTTTGCATTTGCTGTGAGGTGGGGCGAGAGCACCATCTACCCACCCAGAGAGAGAGAGAGCACGGCCTGCTCTGACTGTCGATTGCAAGTGGAATGATCTGAAATTCAGACCTGTTAGTGCAAGCACACTGGAGCCACTAGGAGCCCTGTCAGTGATTTGCTTTTAATTTAGCCCACATAGGGGCCTCCACCCTGGCCCTAGCAGTGGGGCCCCAGAATACAAATACTACCAAATCCAGCATATCAAACTACAGTAATGTTAGTTCCTGTCTAACAAAGTAGATCATGTTGGCCTTTGTTTAATCGAACCAACTACTGTAATCCATAGGTTTGAGTGATTGAAAGACTCTGCAGGTGTAGTTTAATCTGATTTATAATATATTGTATATTAGTAAATATGGTGTACGTATTTGCTAATATACAATGTTTTTATATTTGTGAAAAATACAATGTGGTCAAATTAGGACATCCCATTTTTAAATTATATTTAAACATATTGAAATTTGATCTTCTACTAAGTCTTATACCCCCTCCATCTGCAGAGGGGAGCAGAGTAGAGGAGGAGCTGAGAGCATTGGCCAGAGCAGAGTGTGGGAGCAGACAAAAGGTGTTCCACAGCCCTGAAACAGAACACTATTTAAAAACCTTAAAACTAAATATAAATAATATAATCTCAGCCCACGTCTCGCTCTGTTTATATTCCAACATGTTTATTAATATTTGTATGTCACCTGAATGAGCCAATATTAGCCCCTAGACGGACAAGTAACAAGATGAAAACACAGAAAAAAGTAGATGGAAAATGAGCGGTTTGGCCTTTGAAAAATAAGGGGATGGGTGGAGCTACACCTCACACTGCAACCAGTGCAACCATACGTCTGTTCTTTTCTGTATTCGTTGGTTCTAGCAGTCTAACTCGTCAATGTACAGACCATGCTTTCCTATGATTATACAAGCTGTGTGTGGGCAATTGAGAGCCAATGGACCTTAAAGCAGCTGAAAGTACTAATTAGAAGGGGTGGAGAAATCTGAGTTTCCGTGTATTGTTAGCATGAACTGTTCATTACAGTGAATTATAGAGTCCTAGAAAATAGCCGCAGAATTCTGTAGCACTGTGTGTCATGCTCATGCTATAAACGAGTGAATCTCAAGATGCCAGCTGATTGACGGGTGGCAGCAGCAAATAATCCAAATATTTTACTCCTAAAAATTGCTTTTGGGCTGACACTCAGCAGCCCTCGGCTGGAGATGGGGTATTTCCAGCATTATTACTGGAGTTGCATGGTAATTGCCAGCTAGAAGCAGCTGGGCCTTCCAAGAGAGATGAGAACGGGATTTATGAAGGGATGTCATATTTCACACATATTTATGCGCAGCATCACGAGCAGCCAGGAAATATCAGGGCACTTCAAATTAGAACATGTTGTGCAGTTTAATAGCATGTTTGCAGCGAGGTGCCACATTTAATTCCAGACATTTCCCAGCTGTTAGAAGTGGTTTAAGTTGTCACATGTCTCGTGGTCACTCAGTCAGTAAGAGCCCGGAGCTAAAAGTTGTCTCATACATAAAGGCTTTCTAAAGGTCTGCAGATATGCTCGACAATATTGAGTGAACTTGAGGAGAACAGCTCAGAATCCAGAATTAACTTGAAGAAATTGTAAATACTTATCACGTCTGACCCTGACTGCTCTCTTAGCTGCAATATAATACACGCCGATCATGCAAAGTAAGCTCTGAAACTCTATATTTTACCCCTTCATATCTGTCTATAGTATATTGACTCAGAGCATCTCCATTAAAGGTCACATAAAGGGTTCTGCATACAACAGAAAATGGTTATCTGACTGGATTTGCAACAACGTACAACCGTTTTAAAAGGTGTTCAGCCACCTAGCTATCTAGTTATTATGTCTCTAGGTAAAGTCAAATACATACTGGTTAGCATTAGTTGATCGGTTTATCAATTACTTTGGCTGACATCTGAAATATTTCAGCGTTTATCATTTGTACAGCAGTTACACATAACATTTTATGTTGGTTGTATTAAGTCATGCTGTTCTGGGTCTCCAGCTGCTCTCGGTCAGAAGCCAGGCTGGAGTCCAATGACCAATGTTTTGATAAAGCCAACCCAAAAACACAGAGCGGACCGCAACAGGTATGGATTGGCATGCATGTGTACCGCTCCTGCCCAAGTTTAATCATAACAGTATGGAATACAGTTGGACTGCGGCTGTAGTCAATCCTTATTCTGAACCGTTTGGCCCATTTCCACCAATAAAGAGAGGTAATGGAACCTGAAAAGTTTCTTTGCAGTGGGAACCAAAGATTATTACGCAGTGGGCATCACAGATTGTAAGGAGCAAACACCAGTTACATGCTATTTATCTCATATGCTTTAGTCTTCAACATCTTCATTGTCTTCCTATTTCCAAGATGACCCACACCTGCCTTTTGAAGGAAAAACAAATGTCTCTAACAGCAACGCTGGTCCACATGCTCAGCCATCTTTTCACTGCTGTGTACTGACTAATGGAGTTTTTTGCTGATCTGAAATATGAGCCGATGATCTGTTCTGAACACTGAGTGACGACTTTGTTTAAGAACAGTGGTGTAACTGCATTATTATGCTAGAGCCACTAACAGGACAGGCTCACTGTTCTACCTATACGTTAGAACTGACACTTTCTCTATCTAACACTTCATCTGTCTTTGTTAGCAGTATCTGCCGTTTCATTAAAACACAGCTGAGGTCCTGACTGAAGGAGGGGGCAGCTCGCTAGTCTGTTACAGGTGTACACACGTTTCAAAAATGAGCTTTACAAATTACAAATTACAAATTACATTACTACTTCTGGTGCATTTGTGTTTAAGTCTAAATGATCAATTATGTTCATTAGTGTATCTGTGATACCGATCATCATAAGAAGAAGCCACACGTCCTAGAATCCACTGTACAATATTTTATCTATTTTATTTATTTATTTGTTTGTTTGTTTGTTTATTTATTTATTTTCTGTGCAAAACACCCCGGTCGGGACTCAAAATGACATTTAAAAGCATGTCCAATGAGTGTTAACCTTTCAGGTGTAGTAAGCAATGTATTCTGATTGTGTGTGCAAGACTTTTGTTTACCTGGGCTGAACCCATTCCTGCCCATAGCTACCATGGTACCATGGTGCACTTGGTCTTAAGGACAATGCTCTTCCACATACTGCTGCCATCTCAAGATCTCAGATAGTATGCTGTGGTCAGTTGCATCGCCAGACCTAATTCTGATTGAAAATGTGTGGGATGCTATTGTACGCACTATCAACACTCCACCCCTACCGCACCATCTGCAGAACAGAGTGAGAACAATCAGTCTGCATGAGCTGGATTACCACAGGACACCATTAGGAACCCGTACAACTCCATGCAGAGACGTCTGGCATGTTATGTTAAACCCAACACCATACTGAGAGACACTACTTCTGAATGAGGCTCAAAAAACATTGCCCATATCAGTCTAAAATATTTAATCATTTGTTGTTCCTGGAAACATTTATCCCCCTTCTGAATAGCACTGCAATCTCACACGTCCTTCCAGGTGCAACTATTTGTGCAACAAATATAATTACCATGAGTGTATGTAGATATCGTGAAGCTTTATGAATTTTCGGCATTTTCACATTTCTAATATGTTCTTTTAGAAAGACATTCTATTCACTAGACAACGTGTTCCCTTGAGTTTCTCCTCAAATTTCAGCCTTTCCACTACTTTAACCCATTTTAACCCCAAGAAGCTCTTATTAATGAGATGATGAGTTGGGTTAAGTGTGCTGGGAGCAGGAAAAGCACTAATGTAAATCGTAGGGCGACTCCAGGCCCGGTAGGTTACTGAGCAGCATTGCTTTGGGGAGCACTTCAGCACAACACACCTAGAAGCACAATCATCCCTGCTGAAAGCAAAGCGAAGTTTCCCCTGGTTTGTCCTTGATTGAGTTAATAGAGCCTGACAGTAGAAATGTGCTCTCACTGGTGCTGCCCTTTTGTAGCCACAGGCCAATGAATGGTAATGGCGCACTGTTGTACTCCTAGTCTAATGCACTGCTACGCACTTATATATTCATGTAACACCACAGTTCAATATTTATATATATTGTGCCCTCTCTCTCTCTCTCTCTGTCTCTCTCTCTCTCTCTCTCTCTCTCTCTCTCTCTATATATATATATATATATATATATATATATATATATATATATATATATATGTTGTGACGGACAAGTCAAAATTGCATTTTTCAGCAGTATACTCAAGCAGCTCAGATACTTCTACTGTGTATATATTTATTTTTAGAATAACACCCTCAGGGCCACAGGCCCTGAAAGAAGAGAGACCGTTATTGCATTCAAAATTGAAGAAAACAGCAAGTGTTACACTAGACTTCCATGTATCCAAGAAGTTGAAAACGTCAGTTTTTGAGTTTTAGGATTTGAGAGTGGTTTATTTTGGTGGTAATATTTTAACTGAAGACATAACTTTTCCAGTTGCCTCACAGCAGTTGCCTCACAACAGTTGCCTCACAGTTGCCTCACAGCAAGAAGGACCTGGGTTCGAGCCCCGGGTGGGGCAATCTGGGAAATTTCTGCATGTTCTCCAAGTGTTTGTGTGGGTTTCCTCCTGGTACTCCGGATTCCCCCACATGTGTACTCCGGATTCCAAAGACATGTGCGGTAGGTGAACTGGTGACTCTAAAGTGGCCTTTAGTGTGTGTGTGTGTGTGTGTGTGTGTGTGAGCCCTAGCACCCTGTGTAGGGTTGATTCCTGCCCTTGCGCTCAGAGTTGCCGGCTGGGCACCGGCTCCCCCGCGACCCTATTCAGGAATAAACGGTACAGAAAATGAATGGAAGGAAGGACACAGCTTTTCCTGGGTATTTAGCACAGATATTGAGATGCATGGTTAACATGTCAAAGCAGTGAGTTTCTGTTTGATTCTGAATATACACTACATGTCCAAATACTTGTGGACACTCCTTCCAATGAAAACATGCAGCTACATTCATCTTTAGAACTCTAGGCCAATTTTACGATATATTTTTTGAAATTTTAAATGCATTTATTCACCACAATTTGTTTAAAAAGTATTTATAGGAGACAGTCACACATTCCTGATATTGATATTTTAAGGAGATTACATCTCATTTGAGAAGTAAATGTGAGCAGAATTTACATATGTCTATGTATTTGATCATTTTTAATTTTTTTAATGATGATTTATTTGCAATGATTAGAAAGTTTCTTAAAATGCTTGACAATAGTCAGAATAAAATACAATAAAATCTCAAAATGCTCTTTATTATTTTTATTTATATATATGTATTATCTCTTCGCAGGACATTATTCTGAAATGCGAACACTGTTTGAGAAAGAGAGTAAACAACCTGTTCTCTTCTTGTTTTCCTCTATAACCCAGTGATGTCATTATCCCCCTTTCACTGATCAGTCAGAGTCTGTATGCAGGTTGATCATGTACACTTGGACAGAGCAGTAAACATGCACTGGAAGCTCCTTGACATTTAAACTGGGATTTAATTCAGCTGGAAATTAGTGAATTTTAGCTGTTTTCTGGATTGGAATAATTCACACAATGATAATTCCTTGGTTAGATTTATAGATTTGAAACACACACACACACACACACACAGCTTGCCTAGTCCCTGTAGAGAAGTACTGCCAATAGAACAGGTCTCTCTGGGGTAGCTAAACATAAACGTATTGGCACCATGCCTTATGCCAGAGGGATATGAAGCCCCCCAGCGTTGAGCTGTTGAGTAGTGAGACTGTATTCTCTGGAGGGATGGTGCTGCATCCAATACTTCTGTGATGAGTTGAAGGGTTGGGCATAAAATGTGGTGGTGACTGTTGCAACTCTATTCACATGCCCTATCTAGTTTGTGCTGAGCATGCACATCCATGAACTCCGTATTCACACTGGCCAAAAGACACATATCTAGGGATGCTATTGGATGAGCTATTATCACTCTACCTCTAAACTCCAAACTCTGCAGGAACCAAGTATTCAAGCTGCATGGGCTGGATTATCACAGAACACTATTAGGAACCTCTACAACTCCATTCTAAGACCTCTGGCATGTCGAGTTAAACCCAACACCATACTGAGAGACGCTACTTCTATATGTGTAATATTTTAAATAATTTATTGTTCCTGCAAACCTTTCTCTCCCAAATGTATCATGCAACACCAGGCTCTTCATTGGGTCTCCAAATGGGGCAGGCGATGTGAATCAGGTAGTGGCAAGACACATCTATCACTGAATACGATCAAATCCTCACAGCAGTGCCTTCTCTGGACAGTAGAGACTGTTACTCCAATCACAGCAAGACAAACTCTTATTAATACTCTCGTTTTCAGAAGAAACAATGAATGAGCAGGTGTTCCAATACTTTTAGCCATATATTGAATCTCAAAGAACCTGTGATACATACCAAACACACACCAAAAAGAGTTTCAGACAGTTCTGGGGGAGATTTCTCAGTGAATAATAATTTAGAAGTGTTGTTATACGTTTCATAAATGAGCAAACGCTGAACTTTCCTCTGTTTTCACTCTTAATTTTGAGAAGACTGGGATAAAATGGACACTTCGGTTATTTTTTTGTAAGACATAAATCTGTGACTCACTAACATTGCTTGACTCCTGGTTCATTCGCTCCTCTGAGAAGCTTTTCCATCATGTTATGATTCTCCACTTTTTTGCCCCCGAGTCCTTTGATTGCGTTGGCAGTGTGGGGGATTTTTTTTTAGGTCATTATCCTTCTGCGTGATTAAGCACCAGCAAACGACTGTGGGGGCCTTTTCCAGCACATGAGCAGTGAAGACGTTTACACCTCGGAAGTTCTTCTGTTCGAACACAATCGTTATTTGTATCTTTAATTAAAATAACCACTGCCCAGTGCTGCCACACACATCTAATCCACAACACCACTCGCTGTGGGCCAAACAATGCAAATATGTAAATAGTTTCTGTTTTTCTAGATTGTACTTACAAATATTGGCTCAGTTCTGATGTGAGGGAATAATACATTAACTGTAAGGTCCGCACTCGGTGGACAGTCGCATGCCGTTTTCTAGCCTTCATATTTCAGAATTACAGTAACCTGCATGAGAACCAACATATGGATACAACCAACCACGACTCCTAACACTACTCTGGCTCGCCTGTGTAATATGAGTAACCTTGTAAGTTGATATGGATAAGAGTGTCACCTAAATACCATAAATGTAACAACATGAAACACATAACAAACAACAACACTTTATCTAAACATAGTGGTTTCATCATTGTGATGGATTTTCCAAACTTAAAAACACTAACATTCACTCTCCATCTAAACTAAATCCCAGTTTAAACGCCAAAAGAACTTTCCAGTGCATGTTTACTGTTCTGTCCATGTGTGCATGCTCATTCTGCATCCCCTTACCCTATATATGAAACATGGTGGTGGTAGTATCATGGTTTGTGCCTGCTCTGCTTGAGATCAATGTCCTGTTGGAGCGGCATGTCTGTCTTTGGACGGATGCTTGTTTCTGCTGAGGTGGACATCTTCTGCTCATCTTCTCTGACCATCTGCAGTTTAGGGGTGTTCTTAGGTATGTTTCCTAAAACGGAAGAGGTTTTCATTTGAGAAACACGAGGGGATCTTCATCCAATTAAACAACGAGTAGTGAATAGCTCATATGATTGTTGTGGCAGGTCTCTGATGAGCTTTGTGGAGATGAGGATTTTGCTTCCTGTGGTGTCGCCATTTTAACAGTGCTGTGCAAATCTTGTGCAAACTGTAGATGTTGACTGGATTATTGAAGGCTTTCACTAAGCAACAGACCTCAGGTATAAATAAACAGGCCCTCAAAATGTCAGCAAGCCTTAGATAAGATCTATCTCTGCCACAGTAATACGCAAGCAAAGTTTGGGGTGATGCTGTGGGCGGTCAGAAAGACTAGATAAGGTTTGGGTGTATCTTGCATTGTGATAAGGGGGTTTAAAGTGAACATACAGCACACGTCGAGTTTTGTCTGAAGATTTGGTTTGAACCATTTGATGGAACTTTAATCAAACTTTGAACTTTAATAAACCCTCACTTGGTCTCGCCAGATCGTTCCCTTTAACCTTGATTGAAGTGCAGCCGAACAATCCAACAATGGTGTGGTAGAAGAAGCAGCAAGCTGAAGTGAGCCATTAGTAATGTAGTGTCATGAAATACACATAAGGTACTGTATGTTCAGCCATTGCCATTGAATTATGCACAACAGCTTGAAACTACTATGTAAGTGCAATGTGCAGGTTTACAGTTACTGTAAGTCAATGGTGGCTTGGTGGTTAGTGCACTGGGGTATTAATCACAGTGTTGTGGGTTTGATACAAGTGTCTCTTAAGCTGCCACACTTGAGCCCTTAACCCTCTTAACCCTCAAGATTGCCTGTAGGCAGTAATGGTCTGGTGGTTAGTGCACTGAGTTATTAATCACAGGGCTATGGGTTCAGTGCCCATATCTACTAAACTGCCACTCCTGGCCCTTTACCCTCTCTAGTTCAAAGCTGCTGTAGTCTTTCTGCTGTAGTCCCTCTAGGCAGTAGTGTTACAGCGCGTGATTTCTGACCACACAGTTGTGGGTTTATACCAGTGTCTGCTAAGTAATGCCCTTAAACCACTCCGCTTCAAGTGTGTGGTAATACCTCATGTTCTTGTAAGCAGTAGTTGCTTAGTAATATAGGGCTATTAATCACAGGGTTGTTGGTTCAATGCCTGTGTCAACTGAGCAGCCATTGTTGGCCTTTAACCCTTTCTGCCCTTTAAGGGTATTGTAGAATTTCAGCTTCTATGAAGGTAGCAGTGGCTTGGTTGATAGATTACAGGGTTATTAATCAGAGGGTTGTTGGTTCAGTACCTAGGACAGTTGAACTCTATTAACATTCACACTAAATAACTAAATTCACACTAATAATAAAGACCACACGACAGTAAACATGCACTGGAAGGTACCTTTGGGATTTCTGCAGGAACTGATTGAAACAAATCAAGCTGCATGAGATGGATTATCACAGGACACCATTAGGAACCTAGACGACTCCATTCCAATATGTCTGGAATGTTGCGTTAAACCCAGTACTGTACTGAGAGACACGACGTCTGTATGTGTAGCATGGTAACTTCCTTCCCAATAGCACTGCTGTCCCACACTATTGTATGATGGTTGTATGCTTCTCTAGCTACTAAAGCCTTCCTACCTCATACGACGAAACAAATTAAAGTCCAGTGGACTGATGGAGCTGATGAGGTGGCAAATGGTATTTATGTAGAACAGGACTGCTGTATGAATGTAGAGCAGGGCTGAGGCTCCGTTATCAACGTTTTGCAAACTAGGCTAGATACATCTGCGCCAGAAGGCTTTAGAATTACTTCAGATTTCACAGTTTGCTAAATTACTTCAAATTTGTACTACTGACTCACAGCGCATAGTATCAGAGCAAAACTGTGGATCTGTGGATGTGGAGGTTCCTGGGGACTGGTTTGAGAAGTGCTGATCTAGGCTATGTAAATGTTGAGGCATAATGAATGTATTTAGATTAAAACAACATCAAACAGAAGGAAATATTCATATACAAACTTGGATGACTTTGAGACTGAGAAGAGGAGGAGACACTTTCACCCAGATTAGTTTTAAATTTAGGCTTGAACTAAATTGTTGAGCTAATGGCATATTTCGGCTTTATTTTTCATAGTTTATTCACCAAAGCATTCAAAAAGTAGTTATAGGCAGCAGCCACAATGCCCAAATTGTTGTTTTTTTCCCAGGCAATCTCAGGTTAGGCGTTTTATTATTCATATAAACTAGATTTGATCAAATAATGCATTAGATTTTATATTAGGTTTTATAGTTTGTTATATGTGCATCATGTCTGTAGGTTAATCAGATACTGAGAACGTAAGTCTAGAATATAGCATGTAATTGCCTGCAAAGGGCAGAACTCAGGTTCTAAGAGTTAAAATACAGAACTTGAACTTGGTGCTTCTGATAAAACAGCCAACGAGTGAATGTTCAAGTTCTGAGTTTCTGATAAAATGGCCAACAAATGAATCAAGGGGTTTCTGATGAAATGGTCAGTGAGTAAGTTAAGTGTTCTCAATATTATGGTCAGTGGGTGAATCTTAAAGGTTGGTATTTCTAAAAAAATATATGTCATTATATATATATATATATATTTAAAAAGTCACTGTGAGCTTGATCCCTACATTGTCCCCAAATACACTACTGGTCAAAAGTTTTAGAACACCCAGTAAGGACGTTCAGGACAACACAGCAGCTATTATGTGGGTGGTGGGTCATTCTCAGCACTGACATGTTAGTGTCAGTTTCAGACAGTCGTGTTGTGATGTGACCTTTTGATTGACTGCATAACATTTGTTCACTACCAGCCAAAACTTTCAGAACCACTACTACAGGTGAAGCCAAGCTTTCAAGGGAAATCGGTGTAAAAAGGTTTCTGTGTTTTTCCTGATAAAATGGTTATGTTTCCAAAAAGCTGACAAGTGCACAGCTCTGAACCAGAAAGGGCAATGCTGGCATGGCTTTGATTTATAGTCGGTGTAATTAAAAGAAAATTTCTAAAGAAAGGCAATATTACATTATGAATTCGCAGAGCTCAGCTTTAAAACCATTGGAAATATCCAGCCTGAACTTCCTCGCTTTAATATTTATACACTCCTGGAGATAAATCATTAGTATGGCTTTAATAAAGAGTAATTGTATTCACTTTTCACACAGCAGCTCTTCATGGTGAGCGTGCATTCAGAGAGGAGTGTCTGACCTTGGAGGAGGCACTTGGTGTCCATCGGTATTCCGTTACATTTGCGTTCCCATTTTCACACTGATGGGAGCGCATCAATCACATTTAAAATTCTAACACTCTTGCCTCACCACCGTGGCTACAAATGAAATGTTCGTGCAACCTCGCTGTGATCTTCTCCGGAACATCGAGGCCAGTGCATTGAGGGTAGTCGGCTTTGTATGTGTGTGTGTGTGTGTGTGTGTTTGTTCAACCCTTTTGCCAGCAGAATATGAATGTTGTCAGAGATGAATGTCACGCTGTTTTCTTCTGTTATGCTGACCATGCCGCTACGCATGCGGTGCGGAACAGATTTTTAGAAGATGATAAAGCAAATGATAGCAGTCCCGGTGAAAAGCCCTGGGTGTGGGGAGACTATTAAGCAGAAGTGGCGGATCAATGCACGTGTTTGATGGCCTTTTTCAAAAAGCACAGCAGTGATGAATGATCTGACCCTTGAGAGGTGATGTGCTTCACATTTGGCCTGCCAGTGGCGATTCTACAGGGTGCCTTGTTTAGGTCTGACCTGAATGAAAGGACTGGTCAGTTTGCAACTGTGAATGGACGACACATTTGTTGGGCATGAGCAAAGTGATGTGGAGAGCTTTTTTCAATATATGCAAAGGAGATGGGCTGTTGTCTGGACTACTGTAGCTGTGGTGTTTGGTGCGGTATAGGTTGTACCAACACTGCTGGCACTTTCCGACTGCATGGTATCTACACTACTTGACTCTACTCCATTTCTGATACCTTGTTTGTTTATCACGACCACAGCTCCATCCTGAAATGTAGCTGATGATGTCAATAAAAATCAAAGCAATAGATCTGTTTATGGTTAATGGAGTCTAACAATATGAACAGGTTAACCGGTTTCTGGATTTAAAATAGTTCTTTAACCAGTGATGGTTAAACAGGTACTGACACCGAGCAGCAACCAAAATCAAACAGCTGCTCCACTTTCTGGGTCCTGCAGATAAAGCCTGAAAAACCACCAAACAGTAAACAAATTCCGCGAACGCAAACAGCTACTCCAAGCTAACTTAACAAGGACTGAGCAGGAAGCCCAGTTTCCCAGTTTAAATGCCAAAGAAGCTTGCAGTGCATGTTTACTGCTCTGTCCATGTGTACATCTTCAACCTGCATACAGACTCTGACTGATCAATGAGAGGGGGTGGGGCTGATGATGACACTGATTAAGATATTGTGTTCTAGAGGAAAATAAGAAGGGATGGGCTGTTTGCTCACAAAAAAAAAATCAGAATAAAAGTCTCGAGAAGGGATAATACTGAATGAATAACAAAAAAAAATAAAGGACATTCAGGTTGTCTTTTGGACCACAATCAAATATTTTAAACAGAATACACATTACAAATAACTCACCAAACCTATAGCATTTGCAGCTCAGAAACACTTTGATCGTTTTACATGATTTTTTTGTTTTCTTTTTAGTCCTTAGAAGTAAAAAAAAAAAGGCTCAAACATAGGCATTTTTGATTAAATGTACATTTTTGATTAAATGTTTCAATCCATACAAATATTTACATTTTGAATAAAAACAAAGTTAAGTAGCCTAAAAAAATAAAAATAAAATAAAATAAAATAAAATAAAATAAATAACAGAAAATAATATCTGGTATGTGCGATTGTCTCCTTTAAATACCTTTTTATATTTACCTTATTTTTGGCAATTAAAACTATGCCAAACTATGAAAACACACTCACAAAACTGACCTATTCTAAAGTTAAAGTAACTTTGTTAGGAGAGTGAAGAAAAGGTTAGCTCAGCACTATTTATTATTTTTAAGTAAGATAGCAAGAGCAGGATAAAGAAAATATAAGAAACACAGCTTCACAATATGACACAGCAGCCTAAACAGCATGTAAACATAGTGCTGGATGGTTACATGCATAGAGTGACAATTCTGTCTGGCCAGTCAGCGTTCTGCAAGGTTCACACGTCATGTTTTTGTCCTTATATAAAGCAAAAAAAAAAAGCAGACAAGAGCTGAGTTGAGTAGTGCAGGTACCATGCATTAACAAATGCCAAAAGGTTTGATTCCTTGGACACCTAACACTATATTCTCCTGGTTAATATGATTCAAATGTCAGCCGGTCTAGAAAAAAGAGTCAATCAAATGAGTTATTAAAGGGGTTCCCTCTGTGCACAGTTCAATATATGAATGAAATACATTTAACATTCTCTACAGGTTTTAAAAACAGTGTAGAATAGAGCCAACATATCAATACTGTCACACAAAAACATTGTATCTCCATTTTGTTCTCGTTGTTGTTCTTGTTCTTAATGACAAAATTAGATTTAATTTAAATGCCATTAGCCAGACAGTGAATATGAAGGAATGCTATGGAAATTAATGCCAACGAGCATTTTAATTCTCATACAATTAAACTGTGAAACACGGGGGTGGTAGCATCTTACGGTGGGGACGTCTTAATTCAGCACAGGATCCTGCCAGAACAAGACCTTTTGTCAAATGTTCAAGATGAATGGACTAATAGAAAATGCTCTAAAATGAATTGGAATAAAGTAGTCTTTCACCTACTTTCACTAAAAGTTGGACGACAACTCCTGCTGCAATCAAAGTAAAAAACAAAGAGAGTCTGACAGATGAGAAAATGACCGAATGAAGTGAAAACGGTGAGGGGGTGGACGAGGATGGCCCAGGCGATGTGGAAACAGACACGGAAATCAAATGAGAGGCAGCAGGATGGTAGGATTAGCAACAGTAAAGAGGGAGATAAAAGATTACCATTAAATATCTGTTGCCAGAAATGGTATATGTTCGGCGGGAATATATCGAGCTTTGCTTTTAATGAGAGAAACACATTTTTCCTTCACTGCTTTTTAGCAAAATCTGCTTCACGATTTATTTCCCTGCACAAGACTGAGCTGAAAAAATAAATAAATCAGTCTAAAGCGATGAAGGAGTTTATGGTACAGCATACATGATGGTATTTTTAAAGATGAATAAGCCAAATAACAAATCATCATCATAATTCTTGTATTTCTTGTATCAATATGCTGAACTGTGTCTTTTGTATGGTTTGTATAATCATCAAAAATGACCGCAGATCCATAAATGTCTTAAGTTACAATAACACGTGAAATGCATGACCATCTAATATAATAACTGTTATTTATAATATGCCACTTTACAGCTACAAAAAGTAAAAACATTCTCTTAAAAAGCCTTCTCATTACCATGACTTACACATTTTATTTTTCTGTATGCTTCCTTATTTTGAGTTCATCAATATTTTGTGATGTCTTTGTGTATGAATATATATATATATATATATATATATATATATATATATATATATATATATATATATATATATATAAAGTTTGAATATCATTTATAATCAAAAAGGTAGACTGTCATTTTATATTCATTACACATGAAGTCATATTTCCAAACTTTTTTTGTTTGTTACACTGTTGATCAGTTTGGCATATAATTCATAAAAAAATTAAAAAATAATAGTCTCATAATATTAGTGTCACGTTCGGGCAGACAGAGCAGACGACTAAGGGTGCGGAGGCAAAAGCAGGGTTTATAACTTAACGAAATAAAAAAAAAACAAACCTGGGACACTAACAAACCACAACTGGGGAATTCAAACCAACAAAATACACTAAAACTAAACCTAGAAAAACAAAGGAACCAGATTTACAAACAGGATCTACTGAAACAAAGACTACAAACAAACCAAAACAAGCAACACTTATACAGAGAGTGGGAAAACAAACAAACAAACAAACAAACAAAGGCAACGATCAAATACAGGGTCAGTAACAAAAGGACTGACAAACACAGACTGAAACTAAGGGTCTTAAATACAACATGACATTGATCACACCTGGGACACGATAAGAGGGGGCAGGGTTACATATCAGACAGAGATGGGAATGGGCGGAGCAAGGGAGGAGACAAGGACAAAACAAACACAAGCCATGTGCTTAGGAGGAAGCATGGGGAGAAACAACAACAACAACAACAACAAGACCACAGGAAGACAGAGGTGAACAAGACTGACACGTGACAATGAGAACATTCAAATTCAATACTGAACAGATTAATAATCACAGCATTAACTCTAAAACAGAAATGCTTGAACTATATCAGTTAAATGTAATGATTATTAAATTTTTGACATTTTCATGTTTTAATGCCTTTCAGAGCAGCTCTTACAGAGGATTCTTCTTGGTGTGAAGCCTGTATATTCTGTGTGTTTTATAGCGCTTGGTTGTATCTTCGGGTTCTTTTTCTTTTTCTTGGATATTAATAGATTCCACAATCATCACCTTATCTTTTTGTGTTCTTTCATCGCAGACATCTAGGGCTTCAGTACAGTACACTACTCACTCCTATCTCCTGTCTCTTTGTGTCCTTGGTCTTGTGAGAAACCGTGTTTGTTGCGTTAAATATCTGTTGGCAGAAAGGATATATGCTTTGATTTTAATGAGAGAAACACACTTTGTTCACTAGTTTTTAGTGAAAGCTGCTTCGTGATTTATTCCCCTGCAGCAGTTAAAAAATCAATCTGAAGCGATCAAGGATCCTATAGTGCAGCAATCGTTATGCTAATCATTACGGTTTCATTGTTTTTTCTTTTATCTGTATGTCTGAACTGATGTCTTTTTTATGGTTTTTCATCAGAAATGGTTGCAGGTGCAGTTTTTGATGTTAAAAGATGGGCATGTTCATAAATATCTAACGTCTCCTGAAAATATGATATAAACACTGTTTACTACGTAATATGTGACATAAGTTACATAAATAGTTTGGAAAGCTGGTTCTAAAGTATATGATAATCAATCTGTTACATTGTACTGGCAGACCCCATTACTAATCCTAAACCCATTCCAGAAACTTAAACAACATTTTTCCCATTATTTTTTCATGAATTCCATTTCACTACCTCCATACTGTGGATCCCGGGTTCTAAAAGTTTAAGGTTCTCCTTTCAGATCAGCTTTTGGTGTGGAATTCTTCTTGGTTTGAGGCCAGTGTGTTTTCATCTCTTGTGTTTTCTAGTTGCTGGTAAATTTTGTATTTACTGGTTATTTTTCTTTTACTTGGAATTTCATGGATTTGTGGATTAAAATATATATTTCTGATGTGATCAAGAATTCTATAATTCATCACATCATTTATACATACAGAAATTCATTAAAAATGATGGAATGGCCTTAGGAATAATAGTGTGGTCTACCGGCACAATGTGACATTACTCATTACGCCTGTCTCGATTTGTCATTAGTCTAGTGAGAAAACTTTTTACTTCTCTATGCTTAGAAAACCCCAGGCATCATTAAAAGTGAAGACATGATTTCATCCAATTATTAATTACTATTGTTTTATTAAATGCTCTTTATGGTGTTTCTGGGTTTCATAAAGAATGGACCAATAGAGAGTCTCCAAAGTGATTTGGAATAAAACATTTACAATGACTTCCACTAAGAGTGATGAAAGAAGTTATTATATATATATATGTAAGTTGGAGAGCACATCGTCTCTCAAAAGTGAAGCCACCACAGGTCTAGTGCCACTGCTGGCTGGTTGTGGCATGATGATTATCTCCATCCATTCCCGTTCATCCATTCATCATCTAATTTTTCACCTCTATACTGTATTTCCAGCTCCACTCTCCAAAACCAGCAGTTAATTATCCCTGTGTAAATATTGGCATGTTATTTTTCTTTATTCATAAAACGCAGGGCTGTCATAAGAAGGCAGGATTATGCTTAAGAAAGTGATTGACAACCTTGACACACAGAGACAATGTGATTTGAGAGGACTGTCCCAGGCTGCTGTGGTCTATGTGAGGCTCTAATAAATCCGTGTGTGGAAATGTTTTCCTGCATCACAGGTTCCGAAGGCCTGGTGTCACGGTATTGGTGCACTTTCGTATGATCCCAGGTTACCTTTGGTCTTTACAGGCACTTCGACAGTCCTGTGTGTAAATGAGGTCCTGCGACCGGTGATCCTACCTAAACGAACACATTCCGGTGTGTTATTTCAACAGGACGATACTTGACCACATACTGCTGCCGTCTGAAGACATTGCCTTGAAGACACAGATACTATGCCATGGCCAGTCACATGTCCAGACCTATCTCTGAATGAAAAGGTGTGGGGCGCTCGATCAACACTCCACCTCTACAGCACAATCTGCAGGAGCAGAGAGAGAATATTCAAGCTGCATTAGATGGACTTTATACTCTCTCTCTCTCTCTCTCTCTCTCAATAAATATAATGCAATACATTATAAGCAATAATATGTACTATGCATACACACATATATTACATACATGCCTGCATGAAGCAAACACACACACACATCATCATTATCATCATTGTCATCATTGAATATCAATATCATTGTTCACACACACACAAGTGTGTGTGTGTGTGTATATGTGTGTCTTCATCTGTTATTGTTTATTTCATTGCTGCAATATTTAGTCAGAACTGTCCTGGTTCACGCCCACACCATAACAGCGAGGTTATGACCCACACCACCGTAGCCTCCTGACGAGTGGAGATGTGGCTCCACAGATGAGCTCAGGGCATCTCGTACACTGCGACCTCTTTTTGTTTAACAGGAACATGCAGAAATCCGCACTGCTGCAGCGAAGGAGGCCTGTCTTCAGCCTGTGGGAGGATTATCTCATTATTTCTGTATTGCCTCCTTTTTTTCTCTACAGTCTTGAGTGCAAGGCAGGGCCAGGATTGGTTGCCTATAGGTCGATTTGCAGTCTCGGCCAGATCGCGGATGACAAGCGAAAGACAGGTGGAGGTGTTATGAAGGGATGGTCTCAGACTCGTACATGACAGGTGAACTCATGCTTAGAGAAAGACATAGCCGATCACTGTATGGCTGAGAGAGCCGCTTTAGGCTGCTCAAAATACAAATGATCCACGCGTCCACGCCTCTCTCTGCCCGCTTTGACGAGCGTGGCATCAGCATTATCTCGGCGTACACAGGAACAAAACAAGGCATAAAGCAAACAAACTGATTAAAACCTCCAGCAAAAAAAGAATAAAGCATTATTTTTATGAGATGAGGATGAAGCTGAGCTTGGATAAACTGGGCCACTGTTAGCTGTCAGATTTGGATTATAGATTCCACATTTCTAGTATTCGAAAGAAGTTTATTGCTTCTTTTTCCAACTCAAATATAATTCATGTGGACCTGGTGACACAATCACAAAAAGAACACGGTAACTTATGGTAGCAGTTAGCTAGTTGTTGCAGTGAATTTTATATTATATGCATACTACATTTCCATCACAACACCCTATAAAATACTGCATTTTAATTACAGGGAGCTCTTATAATTATTACACAACATCACAGTAATGTGTAACTGTTATTACAGTAAGAATTCAGTACTTTAAACTCATCACAGCAAAAAAAAACAGTGTTGTAACTGTTAGTACAGACAAAATCACTGCATTGTAACTGTTAGTACAGTCAAAATCAGTGTTGTAACTGTTAGTACAGTCAAAATCACAGTATTGTAATTGTTAGTACAGCCAAAATCACAGTATTGTAATTGTTAGTACAGTCAAAATCACAGTATTGTAATTGTTAGTACAGCCAAAATCACAGTATTGTAACTGTGTACAGTCACAATCACAGTATTGTAACTGTTAGTACAGTCAAAATCACAGTATTGTAACTGTTAGTAAAGTCAAATTGGACAGTATTGTGTAACTGTTAGTACAGTCAAATTACAGGTATTAACTGCACAGTCACAATCACAGTATTGTAACTGTTAGCAGTCAAAATCACAGTATTGTAACTGTTAGTAGTCACCTGACAGTACAGAACTGTTAGTACAGTCAAATTGACAGTATTGTAACTGCTAGTACAGTCAAATTGACAGTATTGTAACTGTTAGTACAGTCAAATTGACAGTATTGTAACTGTTAGTACAGTCAAAATCACAGTATTGTAACTGTTAGTACAGTCAAATTGACAGTATTGTAACTGTTAGTACAGTCAAATTGACAGTATTGTAACTGTTAGTACAGTCAAATTGACAGTATTGTAACTGTTAGTACAGTCAAATTGACAGTATTATAACTGTTAGTACAGTCAAAATCACAGTATTGTAATTGTTTTCACCGTAAGCACTGCTGTATTTTATATCACAGTAAATATTACAGTTATAGCATGTAGCTGCTGCTCTAATCCAGAGTGACTCATGTTACAGAGGTAGGACACAGTACTGTGAGTAGCCTGGTGTCTCTAATGGTGCAGCACATGTTGCTCAGACCGGGAACTGAAAAACCAAAGTCTCCCAGAAGGTGTAGTAATTCGCTGTGCCACACTAAATCACTATATTAGATGTCTTACAGGGCCTTACTGGGCTTCCCCTTTAACTCCCAACAAATGACTGTTTAAACAATAGACTGTTCAGTGAAGACGTTATTCTTGTGATAGTATTGTTTGTAACATTTTCTTTATAAAACATTGTGAAAATACAAACAAAGTAAATAAATGTGTAAAACCTCCATTTCTAACAAAAACTAAAATACAGCTGCTGGGTTCAACAGAGCTGCTATGCAAACACAGAAGAGCAGAGCTGAACACACACCAGCGTCACTTCATTATTACGCTCCACTCTATAAATTAATAAAAGCTTAAACTGACATTGGATCGACTGTTCTCTCTCACAGACAGTTTGTTTACTAGCTGATCAATCTGTGAAAGGGCCCGATTGGTGATGTAAGCTGAGATAACAGACGGATAGGGTATCGTTTATCTGAAAGACAGACTTTAAAAAAGCAGATCGTCAGTGAATCATAGATCCTCACTGTAACTGTTCTAAGATAATCCTTTATTAGTCCTGCAGTGAGGACGTTCGTAATGTTACGGCAGGGGACAGTAAGGCACTCAGTACAAGAACTAGACAAAATATAGTCTACACCATTATACATAATGAACACAGATAGATAGATAGATAGATAGATAGATAGATAGATAGATAGATAGATAGATAGATAGATAGATAGATAGATAGAGATAGCATGTGGGGAGATGGAACAAGTATTGCACATTATGTTGTATGTTAAAAACTCTAACAGTGTGTGTGTGTGTGTGTGTGTGTGTGTGTGTGGCACATGTGTGTGTGTATGACCTGCAATACTTCTCCTTCACACACTTAGGGTGAAGCAAACTGTCACTGAAGGAGCTGCCCAGTGCTGCCAGAGTTTCACGCATGGGGTGTGAGTTACTCCAGCATGGATAACGATCTGCACACAGTCCTCCAGTTCTCCCACCACCTGCACTGAAGCAGAGGTTTCCCAGGACAGAACTGGCCTTCTTAATGAGTTTGTTCAATCTTTTCCGTCTGTTGCTGGAAATACTGCAGCAGGCCACAAGATAAAGGATGGTAGAAGCCACCACTGTGTCAAAGAAGGTCCTCAGGAGTGCTCCCTGCACTCCAAATGTTCTGTTCCCTCAGTAGGTGGAATCTGCTCTGCAAAGTGCCGTGGTGTTAAATGACCAGTCCAGGTTGGTGTTTAAGAGAACACCCAGGTACTTATAAATGTCCACTCTCTCAATGTCCATTCCCTGGATGTTCACAGCAGGAGGATGTGACCTGTCGGAAATCCACCACCAGTTCTTTTGTCTTTCCCAGATTTATGGAGGTGGTTCTGCAAACCCCAGTCCACAAAGTCCTGCATCAGTTCTCTGTACTCGCTGTTGTTTATGAGGCAGACAATCACCGAGTTATCAGAGAACATGATAAAAAGACGTGCTTCTGTCTGTGTGATAAAAACTAAAACGCAAAATGGAACATTAGCAAATATGAATTATGGTTTACTCAAGTTGTAAAAAGTATGTTGTGACTATATTTACTGTAGAATTACTGTGGTTGCCAAAAAGGGAGTGCCTCAGTAAACCATAATAAATTATTGTGGTCTAAAACCAGGTGTTTCAGTTTCATTGTCGTCACATATACATACATACTACTACCACACACACAACAACAGCATGTAAGTGCCCGTAAAGTGTGGATCTATGGTACTATTTTCAATAGTATGTCCTGAATTTGTTGGAGTAACCATCACTACAAGCACTATCCCCAACTCATCTGAAAAGTATTGAATGGAGCACCATCATTCCAGAGAACACAGTTCTACCTCAACAGCTCAATGCTAGGGAGCTTCATATCCCTCTAATCAAGCTGAGATTAGTATGGCGTCAATAGATTCAATGCGAATCTGCTGCAGAGAGTCCTATTCTATTGGCAGTACTTCTTTACAGGGACTAAACAAGCTGCGTGTGCATTTGCACTCATGTGTCAGCAACGGGCGCAACTTAAAGTAGCTGAATGTGCTCATTAGAAAGGGTGTTGGGGATGTTGGGGATGAGGTGGAGTGGTGACCATCTATAATCCCGATTTCACTAAAGCCCTTGTTGCTGAATGCAATCAAATCCTCACAGCAACGCTTCAAAATCTTGCAGGAAGCCTTCAACGGACGGTAGAGACAGTTACTCCAACAAAGGCAGGATGAAGGCATTTTCTTCAATTTGTTCTTGAGAAACGTTCTAACAAAAGTCTGCATCAGATCTGTGACGTGCTTTTAAATTTGCTCTAAGGATGGATCCCACTGTGCTGGTAAACTGCCAAATGGTAAAACATCAATGAATGCCAGAATATTCGTAAAAAAAAAAAATAATGAATAAAAAAAACCTGCATAAATGGGTTTTAAGAAGATAATTCTTTCTGAGAACGATTATGAGTAAGATCCTTTGCTTTAATGTTGTTTTTCCCCCCCAAGGCTTTTTCCTCTAAGAGGTCTTGGTAAAAAACAACATTGTCTGCACTCTGAAAACATTGGTCTATTTAAGGAAAAGACATTATTTGTTATTTTTGACATTTTGACATTATCTCAAAAAATATATATATACAGAAAAATATACTGTGGGTGTAACATAAGACAGGGTTTGGCTTTATGTCGTCATTTAAATGCACTGTAACGTTGTTTGCTCAAATGCTCAAACTCAATACATTCACAAGCAGACTTGGTGAATAAAAGTATGTCAAATTACGAAAATGTTCCACACAATTGGTCTAGATTTCGAAAGGCTGAAGGTGCATCACATCCATAGCTTAGCAGAGAGGCTAAATCCACAGGAAGGTATTCTCTTTATTGCCTTTAGGTGACTTAAACATATGGCTAACTCTGGTTCTTTGATGGGTCTGACATTAGATGGGTCACATTTAATCCCAGCAATCATGAAAATGAGCAGACAGGAGCTGTAACACATAAGTTGGACAGTGACAGCACATAAATTGTGTCCTGAACACTATTTTTTAGTGTGTGTTGTTGTAGGTTTAACGCTGGGTCTGATGTCACCATCCACATTCTGACCACTGCTGTTGAGTCCTTGAGCAAGTCAGTAAGCATAAATCAGTCCGCTGGGCTGCTGCCTCCTCACAATCATGCCTCAAGGTACAGCAGCTTGGAAAAAGAGCAACTCTGCAATAAACGTGTTTTAATAAATGTTAATGTACAAATAATAGTTAGTAAGAAATGTCCCTTGTGAGCTTTAACAGCACCTTCCAGGAAACCCGGTTCTTCGAATCCATTATTTTGCTGATAAACGAATCGCTGCTTTTTCCCACATTAATAAGGGGAGATGTCAGAAGCTTGTGGCGAGAACAGTGTTACTCAGTGAGACAGAACATGGCAGAACCTTGACCTCCTGTGCAGACTCCTGCCCTAGGCCTTTCTTCAAGGTCTCATTATGTGGACTATGCTGGACACATGTAATGTGTTGCCCTGAAACCATCCTGCACCATATCAGTGGTGCCAAGGGCAGCAGAGATTGTTTATAGAAGCAGATGTCTGAGGTACTAGCTGGCAAGAGCAAAGGTGTTGATGGTCAGGGTTCCAATGTTGCCTTTAGCTGGACTTGAATAACTAATGCTACACTACTGTAAAAGTCAGAGACCTTCATCTATTTGGTCTGTAGTCCAAGTCAATGTTATGTTCTTCAGAAGATATTTTGAAGGAGATGATGTAGATAAGTCTTTCGAACCCACGATCCACACTTCATGGGCGGTTTTGAAGTTAATTACAAATTAATACATTTAAGTTGATTAAACATTTTTTTTTATGAGCAAATGTGTACAATATACTGAAACTTATAGTAATTCAATAAAACAAATAATTTATGCACAGTTTTAAAACAGTTTAAATAGACATAAAATCTGTGTGGACTATATATATTCAATATGAATCTCCACTAAACTCAGTTCAAATCCCAAAGGAGCTTCCAGTGCATGTTTACTGTTCTGTCCACATGTACATGATTAACCTGCATGCAACTCCAACTGATCAGTGAGAGGTGACTAATGACATCTTTGACCCAGATATTGAATTCTAGTAGGAAAATGAGAAGGGAGGGTTTTGTTTGCTCTTTTTTTTTGCTCACACAAATTTCATGTCTTACATACATAAATAACAATAATAAAGGATATTCAGGTTGATTTTTATGTCCAATCTAAACATTACAAATAATTACTGCATTAACAGCTGAAACACTCAGGATGATCAATCAGTTTATTTTAATCCTTATAAGAAAATAAATAAATAAATAAAATGTAGGTGCAAGTACATTTTTGATCAAAACATGTTCAAATTCTGATATTTGTATACAAATCTGATTAGCCATTGAGTATCAAATCATGAGATTTCAGTGTCAATTGATTATGAAGGACAAAAGACCATGTTAATAACTATTAACGTATAGATCCCAAGGTAATTTTGCAGGATGTTATTATTATTATTATTATTATTATTATTATTATTATTATTATCATTATTATTGTTATTATTATTGTTATTGTTATTATTATCATTATTGTTATTATCATTGTTATTATTATTAATAATAATAATAATAATAATAATAATAATAATGATAATAATAATAATAATAATAATGATAATAATAACAACAATAATAATAATAACAAATAATATTATTATTATTATTTACTTTTTTATCTTGGCTCCATCTGTTGTTTTTTTGTGTTTTGATCACCTTCTCAGGACTTTTATTGTGAAATTTGAACACAGCAAACAGCTCTGTTGCGTTTCGTTTTGTTACTCCATGTACTTTGTAGCATTCATCTGTTTTGTGTCGGTCTTGTCTCCACCCTAGCTCTGCCCCATCCCCACCTGTGTCTTGTTTGTAACCCTGCCCATTTTTCTAATTCAGCCCCAAGTGTTTTGAGGTTTTGAGTGTTTATTTTCTCAGGAGTTTTATAGTGAAATCTGAACACGGCAAACAGCTCCTTCCTTCTTGTTTTCATCTATAAACCCGTTATCTGGACAGAGCAGTAAACATGCACTGGAAGACGCCTTTAGCAGTTAGAATTTGCTCTCTTTTTTTACTCACTGATAATTCTTCACACATGATGATACCACGGTTAGATAGGGTAAGTCTTTAGATCCTGAGATATGAATCCCAACATACCAGCATGTATTAACTAACTGATAACTGACCAAACCAGAGGACTTTGTGGTTCATCTGACTCAGTTTAAAGAAGTGTGTGTCATCTTCACTTCAGTATAATTCTATTGGGTATAAATAAAGTTTGCAATTGGAATTTATAGATTACACATAATACTATCGCTCTCATCAACACTTGTCCTTAACTAGTGATAAATATATAAAATACATGTAGTCAAGACAATCCAGTTATGGTAGCATCAAAAACACACCATTAAATGCAACAGTCAGAGCTGGCCCTGACCGGTGTAGTGCCCCAGGCAAGATTTTGGCTGGTGCCCTTTTCCATCTTTCATTCGTCAATCAATATGTTTATACACTCATACAGATACCGCATACCTTTAGATCTTTAATAATTCCTTCATTGCTGAAGCCAAAAAAATGGATTAAACCATAAAACAAGTGGTAAACACATAAAATAAATAACATACAGTATAAATAATATATAAATATAAATGTTATTGCAAAAAATACTATATGAGTAGTACATTTAGTAAAGCAGTACATGCATAATCCATTTTTTAAATATAATATAGTCTAACCAACCATAAATTCTTCCTCATGTGTCCATTTCATCTGCTCCTCTTATCATACCGCACTGTGTAGTGCTATAATTACAGACTGTAGTTCATCTGTTTCTCAGTTTACTTTATTATTTTCCTTTCACCCTGATCTTAAATGGGGTGCCTTAAAGTGCACGTCACAAAACATATTAGGGCTTATATTGTTAGACTATGAAGTCATGATGTTGTGGACTATTTCTAATAATGATATAAATATTTTTAATAAAATAGTAAATAGAAGAACCTATTTTTTTGGAGTGACCAGGTCCCCTTTGGGTGGATGGCACCTATAGCTTTGGCCTATACTGCCTATATGCCATGGGCTAGCTCTGACAGTAACATTGAAATAAATAAATAAGTACAAAGTAAATATTTCGTGAAGCCTGACAGAACGTTTCGGGATGCTCCCGGTAGGGTGAGTCAGGAGTCCTGACCCCGACCTTAGCATCATTAAATGTGTGTAGGATGACTTGGTTGATTGAAGGCAAAAAAAAAAAGTCTCTGTATCAGTCAAAGGGAGTCTTCTGAAAAGAATGGAAGCTGCAATAAAGGTAAAGGGTGGACACATTCAATCAGGCCATCTGGAGACCCAGGGAAAAAAATCATGGTGGGCTGCTATGAAGGTGGGCAGCTCAGGGTAAAGGGGCTGTTCAACAAAGCAAAACCAATCAAAAGTGACTCCCCTCCCTGGTCAGCAATATGAAACCGATCAAAAGGGACCACCCTCCTCAATGAAGCAGATCAAAAGTGGCTTAATTAAGTTGCCAGTCCAGCCCAGGATCAGGTCATTGGTGTGGTGCAACAGATAAGACCAGCAGTGAGCCACCACACCAATGCTGTGCTACATCAATAAGAGTCCTTGGCAAAGACTCCTAACACTACTCTGGCCCGCCTGTGTAATATGACTATCCTATAAGTGGCTCTGGATGAGTGTCAGCTAAATGCTATACATGCAAATGTAAATGTCTCTGGATGGTGGTAGATCTTCAGGATCAGGCCAGGGATGGACTGGTCATGGGGAAAACTGGTAAAAATTCGTGTAGACTGCTATGATGTGGGCTGCTGAGAGCATGAAAGGGCTGGTCAACAAAACAAAATCTATCCCAAGGGACTCCCCACCCCCAAAAGGGAAGCGAACGTTAAGCCCACATATGGATGCCCATGTGGGTCCCTAATGGGACCAGGAGGGGTTAAACATGGGCCCCATCTGGGTTAATGGGGATCAAGAGGATAGTAAGGACATAACCAGATTAACAACCCTCTCAAACTGTTCACCTTCAAGGTCTGAAGATGACTGTCTACTGTATTTCATTGGCTAACCTTTTTTTTGAAAGGCCAAACAACTGAATTCTGAATTCATAATACCTAGAAGACTGGTGTGTTTTAAGCCTTTGTTAATATGCCAGGGCCCTCGTACTTTGATCTGCATAATCAGAGTTTACATGACACGCAAAATCACAGTCACAACAGGAGGTCCACTAGATTGTTTCCATGGCAATGAGCCCAGGTTCATGGTGGGATCGCGTCGTGCGGTCATGTCGTTGCGCTTGTGACAAAAACCTCCATGTCCTCCGTCTCGAGATTTTGAGTTGGCACCTAAATTGGATGCTGTCCATCTCCCTCTCTGCCCTCAAGGCAGGCTGCAACTGTGGGAGCAAACCTCAAACCTACGGACGCTCACAACCACTAGGAGGGAGCAACTCGGAACCTTAAAACAGTTGCATTCATTGGGGCTTTGTGATGTTCTAGTGACAGCAACAATTCCTTTTTACACAGGCCATCGATTCCACTCAGTAATCAGAGCTCCTCTCAGTAAAAGCAAGGCACAAAGCAATCCCAGCACAAAATGTACTGCAATTTAATGTGTGAGGGACAGGAGCAAATAGGAGTCAGGATGAGTGGATGGGTGATTTAATTGTGTAGTCACTGCAATGTCCCCAGTGGTAGCTGATGTGTCCTTATTTTGTGGCCAGCCAGAGGCAATTAACTCTGCTTAGCTGCTTGCTAACCGTTTGCCATGCTGTCGCGCGAGATCGCTCAGTATGCCGCTGTCGCCTTCACGCTGCTGAGCTTCGCAATACGTTTTGTACGGGGGATTAGAAACGGAGTGGTTTTCATTTAGGCCCTTTCATATTTTCATTCCAGCGTTCTGCTCACGCGCACGATTTGGGGGAAAATGGATTGATAAATGAAGAGTGAAAGAAAAACGCAAATAAATATGAAGGTACTGATAAATAAGTACTTATCGTATAGTCTGCAGTCATTATGGTGCATGTACATACGTCTCCTCAGTTCTAAAACCGGAAGCCTTTCAAACGGCATAAGACGCAATAAATTCGAATGTTGTATGTTGAGATACTGAGTGTGCACAATACTGGACATGTGGATGTAAGTGCTGAGCATCAGTGTGCAAAGTTTTCTGTAAGAAATACAATGAAAAAGCCCCTTGAAGACAGTCGGAGTGCATTAGTAGCATAGTTTCATATTTAGTCCTACACCTGGTATGTTAAATCAGTGGCTCAATAATGATAAATCAGATGAGCTGGTGATGGGATAGGTATAGCTGAGGGTGTCCAGGAGAGGTCTTGAGCATATATATATATATATATATATATATATATATATATATATATATATAATTCAAACTGCTATTTTGTTATGTTACAGCCTTGTTCCAAAATGAATTAAATTCAAGCCCCTCCAATATGACGGTGTCCCATAATGACAAAGTGAGAAAAGTTAGTCTGAATTCTTTGCAAATTTATTAAAAACAAAATGTATAAATGTAATATGTACATGGATATTCACAGCCTTTGCTCAATACTTTACTGAAGCACCTGAAGCACACATCTTTTTGAGTATGATACTACAAGCCTGGTACCTGTTTTGGAGAAGTTTCTCCCATTCTTCTTTGCAGAACCTCTCAAGCTCCATCAATTTGATAGGGAGCAATGGTGCACCGCTATTTTTAGATATCCCCAGAGATATTCATTCAGGTTCAAGTCTGGGCTCTGGCTGGGCCACTCAAGGACATTGACAGAGTTGTCCTGAAGCCATAAGCAGTGCCTGGTTTACTCCAGACATGATGCTTAACCTTCAGTCCAAAAAGTTCAGTCTTTTTGTTTTTCATGGTCTGATATTTCTTTTGGTGCTTTTTCTCAAACTCCAGATGTGTCTTTTACTGAAGAGTATTTTCGGTCACTCTTCCATACAGGGAATTCCCTTATACCCAGTGCAGGTGGGAGACAGAAGAATGTTAGCCAAACTGGCATCCATGCTGGAGAATGACTCCCACACCATGCATGAATCACTGGCAGCACTGGGCAGCTCCTTCAGCGACAGTCAGCTTCATCCTAAGTGTCTGAAGGAGCAGTACCACAGGTCCTTCCTGCCTGCTACTAAACTCTAAAACCAGCACTGCTCTCATCAGACCACGGACACACACATAGTTAACTCACATAGAATTGCCCTTTTTTCATTGTAACATAACAAAAATGTGCAATATTTCTAATATTCTAATTCTAATAATTCAGTCTCATCTAGATGCAAAGTCGGAGACAGAATCTCATCTGTTACTGCGTGCTTTGTGTTGGTCATCCTCTAGGCCTTCGTCAGTGCTCACAGGATGCTGCCCACAGAACTCTTTAGGCTGGATATTGTTTAAAAACACCAGCAGCACTGGTTGTCTGATTTTTTTTTTTATTATTTATTTATTTTTTTTACATTTGTAAATGCTGAAACATGGAGGATTGTATTCAGCATTCTTGAAAAGATGTCTTGATTGAGTATGTAGCCTGGTATCGTAAACATAATAATTGAGAGAGATGAGAAGGTAAGTATAATGTCATCTACAAGACACATGTCCACAAGTCCACATAGCTGGACATCTATGATTTGCTCAAAATGTTTAGATGTGCAAAAAAACGTATATTCTTAATACCATAGATATCATAGATATCAAATTTTGAGACAGTAAAGGTTCAAAAAGATAAGAGATCTCAGTCATTTATGTGGAATAATAAGGAAAACAGAGGCAGTGAGCATTTTATTCAGCAGATGTTATTTCAGACACTTTCATAATAAGCTAATAAAACAAAACCCGAACATCCTTGACCGATCAGTTCTGAAGTAACATATAAAAGTGCGAGTGATGGAAAACTTGCTGATGAGTTACAAAACCCAAATACAGTATTTGAATGCTTGCAAATCTTAATTACACTAGGCTTTATATCTCAAAATCAGACATGATATACAATATAACAGGGTTTTCTGTGAGAAATCAGCTCAGAAAGCAGCTAAAATTCACTCAATTTTCAACTAAATTAAATCCCAGTTTAAATGCCAAAGGAGCTTCCAGTGCATGTTTACTGCTCTGTCCACGTCACATGCTCACCCTGCATACAGACTCTGACTGATCAGTAAGAGGGGGTGGAACTAATGATGCCACTGACCCAGATATTGGGTTATAGAAGAAAATGAGAGGGACGGGGCTTTCTTTGCTTACAGAGTGTTCAAATTTCAGAATAAAAGTCACGAGATGGGATAATACTTAAACATGTATGAACACAAATACAAAGACAAATGTCCTTGTCAATCTAATCTAATCTAAGGCATTTTCACCTCAAAAACTAATTTACAACAGGATTTTTTTATCTTGTGTTCTCTAATCATATGCATGCATAAGTTTTATTTTTTTTGTATTTAAATACACACATGTTCAAATGTATAGTAATATTTAAATTATGTTCATATTTACATCTCAAATTAATACAAATTATATCATCTGGAAATAAATACTAATAAATAATAAATATTTTGTGAATAAAAGTGCATCAAACTGCAAAAACATCGTAGGGTCCTAAAGGTTTAGAAGCATTTCTATAAATTAAGCAATGTAAAAAAAAAATTATAAACACACTGAAGGTTTTTCACACTTACAGATGTTTCATATTTGTTCTATGTCATTGCTAAAAGAACCCTTTGAAGCAACTTTCTTTTAAGAGTGTTGGGTTCAGTTACCCATACAGAAATTTTATATCTTCATAAAGCAGCACTACCAATTGATTGGCATGCTCTAAAGCAGGTGGACATGGCATTGGGCTGTGTCTCTGAGTTGGGGGAGCTAGAATGATAATACAACATCCATCCCTGAGCTCTCTGATGCTCTTGGGAAAACTGAATGTCATCAAATCCTCCTGTCAGCAATGTTCCAGCATCCAGTGGAAAGCCTTTCCAGAAGATTAGAGGCTGTCACTGCAGAAAAGGGAAACTCTTTACCATTGATTGAAGCAGGTATCATATAGGAATGTTCTTAACTTCTATTAAAGAAAATTCATTACACGTTTTGTAAAATTCAATGGATGTTTCCTCACTTGGAGTATTAACACAGAGCCTTGGTGCTGTAAGTGTAAAAAAAACAAACAAAAAAAAAAAACACAGAAGGTGCCTGACTTGAATATTCCAGTGGGGGGGGGGGGTGTCCCTGCTCGTGAACAGGTGGAAAAGTAGGAACAGAGGGCATATGGAAGAAGACACATTGCACACACAAGTAGAGATGGAGGAGAAACTGCCAAAAAGGAAAAGGTTGGATCACCCAGGAAACTAGAATCCAGTGTTGTGCGTGCATTCATGAATTCAGTTCAAATTCTGAACTGAACTGTTGTGTTGAATCAGAAGCAGAATCCATACTGGGATCCATATTGCTCCATGTTAGCCATTCATACGTCCAGGACAGGCCAGAGGGTTCACATTTCTATTAAACACTTTAATGATTTAAGAACACTGTAGAATTTTTGGATTGTGCCCTAATAATAAGCCACTGGTAGGATTATGTCTCAGAATTTAAGAAATTAAATGGCTTCCATTACAATATCCCTTTCCCTCACCCTGTGACCCATCAGTACTCCAGTATTTCTGCATCCTGATTGAAACCAGATAAAAATAACATGTGAAGGCCTTTTTTCCAACCCCCTGAGGAGACCGGATTATTTCCTGCCTCCGTGACTTCTTTTTTCCCCTGTCGCTTCCCACCACAGTAAACATGGCTGAGCGCATTTAATCAGCATTCTTCTAAGAAGTACAGACGTCCCTTCCCAGGTGGGCGTCATGTGCACTACTGGTGAACGGATCCTCGGGGGGATTTCAGCCACGGCTAATACTGTAAGCCATGTATTTGGCCAAAAACAAGGCAGAGATTTGCTCTTCCTTGCACAGCCTGACTTAGCACCGATGGCCTGATTGAGGGAAGACACTGAGAGTGACTCTAGTGGCAGGTGGTGGAGCTCATGGAAATAAAGCTGTGAGACTTTAGACCCCCTTCCCTTCCCCCCACCTGTCAGCAGCACATGTGCAGACTTCAGGACGCTCATGGACAAATACAGTCAGCTTTTAATGAGACAAGACAGTTCCAGTCTGACTACCCTACGAGGGAAGGGGAGAGAGGAGGGGGTTTGAGATGTAAAGATGGTAGACAGTGAAAAAAAGTGGCCAATTCCATCCTAATGGCCAAAATGTTCAAACAGTGCTGTCTGTACAGTATATGTGTAGTCATGTCCACCGTCTCCATTGTGATCTATGTTCTTTCGAGTACGGCAGTTTTGCACAACGTATACTACTGATCTGTACTGTCAATCTGATTGTTTGTACTGCCTCACTCAGCCCAGTACTGTGCAGTGTATACTGCCTTAAAGTTACTTATATGCAGTGTATTGTACTGTCCAGTATTGCATTGTTTAAATTCTCTAGTTGTCCAGTAATACAGCGTTATACTGCTTCACACTGTCCACAATTGCATTGTTTGTACTGCCTCACACTGTCCTGTATTACAGTGATTGTACTGCCTCACTCAGTCCACTATCACATTAGTTGTACTGCCTCACTGTCCAGTATTGCATTGCTTGTAATACTTCACACTGTCCTTTATGGAATTGTTTGTATTACCCCACACTGTCCAGTATTACAGTGATTGTACTGCCTCCCTCAGTCCACTATCACATTAGTTGTACTGCCTCACTGTCCAGAATTGCATTGCTTGTAATACTTGTAATACACACTGTCCTTCATGGAAATGTTTGTATTACCTCACACTGTCCAGTATTGCACTTTTGTGGTGCTTCATGCTGTTCAGTATTGCATTATTTGTACTGCCTCACGCTGTTCTCTATTGCATTCTTTGTACTGCCTCACGCTGTTCTCTATTGCATTCTTTGTACTGCCTCACGCTGTTCTCATTGCATTCTTTGTACTGCCTCACGCTGTTCTCATTGCATTCTTTGTACTGCCTCAGCTGTTCTCATTGCATTCTTTGTACTGCCTCGGAGACTGCCTCATTGCATTCTTTGTACTGCCTCACACTGTCCACTGTTGCATTCCTTGTACTGCCTCACACTGTCCACTATGGCATTCTTTGTACTGCCTCACACTGTCCTGTATTACAGTGATTGTACTGCATCACATTGGTTGTACTTCCTCACTGTCTAGTATTGCATTGTTTGTACTGCCTCACAGTGTCCAGTATTCCATTGCTTGTAATACTTCACACACTGTCCTTTATGGAATTGTTTGTATTACCCCACACTGTCCAGTATTGCATTTTTGTGCTGCTTCATGCTGATCAGTATTGGGCCGTTTGTACTGATTCACACTGTCCAGTATTGCATTCTTTGTACTGCCTCACACTATCAACTATTGGATTTTTTTGTTGCCTCACACTGTTCAGTATTGCACTGTTTATACTACCTTAGACTGTCCAATTTTGGATTGTTTGCACTACCTCACACTGTCCAGTATCTATATCACACTATCCTCCACTATCGCACTGATTGTATTGCCTCGCTCATATATACTCGTAAGTATTGCAGTGTATATTACCTTGTACTTGTACTGTCAGTTTTCAGTTCACATTCACTGTGCCCACTGTTAAGCATGGTGGTGGTAGCAACATGTTCTGCAACCCTTTTGGAACTTCTGCACTACACAAAGTAGTAGAAGAAGGAGTAGCACCTCAGAATTCTTCTGCATTGTGTCAAACCAGCAGCTTGATGGATGAAAGTTGGACACAACTCAGTGTTCCAACAGGGCAGTGTGCCTTATTCAGTAGAGATGTCTTATCTTTTAGAACCTGTTATCCAAACTTTGCGGGCAGGTACGTAACTTCAGGATCAGAGTAACCTACAAACATGATACACATAATTATCAGTGAGTAAACAGCTCAGGGATCATCTAAAATTCACTTGTTTCCATCTGAATAAAATCACAGTTTAAACGCCAAAGGAGCTTTCAGTGCATGTGTACATGCTCAACCCGCATGCAGACTCCAACTGATCAGTGAGAGGGGGCGGAGGTAATGACATCACAGATACACATATCGAATTATAGAGGGAAATGAGTTGGAAGGGGCCGTTTGTTCTTGTTTTGGTTGAATGGTTAAACCCACTGACACAGTGCTCATTAAGATTGTGACATTCATCAGTGTAAAATATTTTATTCATTGGGATTTGTTTAGTTTATGAGGATAACGGGATCCATTATGAGAAGAGTTGTTAGAAAATTCTGTGTTTGAAGAGAACAATGAATCTGACACCGACTGATGAGGTCTTTTTTCATTTGTTCAAACCAGAATTCTTCTACAGTAGACGCTGGTTGAAACGTGTTACGTTGTATTTGCCTTTGAACCACATCATTGTCTTACATTAATGATGTGTCTACACTGTTCCACCCTGCAGACGCGCATTGTTGTACTAGCTTTGTCCATGCATGAGGACAGTGTTAAAGCTTTCATTCTGGTACAGTGGTAATAAAGGTGACCTGATTAGAATTGGACTCGAATTGTATGATGGCAATTTAATGGGGTGGTATAATCTTACTACAGCTGAACTGAACTGATTTGATCTACAGTGCTCTGTCGTTCGCTGTGGAAGGGTGGGATGCACGAGCTGACGAGGTTGGAAGAAGGTGTTTCTCTCGGACTCGGAGCGCTTTCGTTTCCCAGAGGAGCCCAATCAGGGCCTGCTCTGTACGTGCCTCGGCGTACCAAAGGAATGAATCGTGCCTGTCAGATCTCATTCGATGCGGCTGGCACTGAGGAAAAATTAAATTCTCTAATGTGCTTTTGTCTGTCTCTCACTCACTATCTCATAACCATGTGTTTTCCCCCCCAATTCTCTCCTGCACTGCAATGGATTGTCTTTCAAATACCCTTATTCTAATGACAACCCTCCCCATCTGTTGCAACTTTGCATGCAATCCCCCACTGGCTTCAGCTCAAAAAGCAATTTTTGACATTGAAGTCTTTGCTTTACAGTAAAACGTTTCTCAGCGCTTGTGTGTGGCCTACATAGTGAGTGCACTGCAAATTGTCTTCACTGCACCACAACAACCGACGCTCATGCTACGCCGTGTGCATGCTGAGAAACAATGCTGTGCTGAGTTTGGTATGCAACATGTGCATAGATATACACTGTGGTACATACACTGTATTCATACACCGTGGTACACACAAACTGCTCAGCATAAAACATTGACACAACAATGATAAGATTCAAAGGTAATGATATAGTGCTGCATGAAATCGAACTCTTGTAATGCGTGCGCATTTTATGCACGCAAAAAAACAATATTTTACTGTAATACGATTGTAAATATATTGCCACCTTCACTCTACTATATTACAAAAAACATTATTTCTGTATTACACTAGTCAGTCCTGCCTCATTTACTATACTAATAATCATATTTTAGTACTAGTACAGTTGTACATGGATTTTATTTTGCAATATTATACATTCATTGCAACTTTTATGCATGTTTGTAAGTATATATTTATTTTCACTATGATAAACTACTATAGTATATGTACATGTACCTTTATCATTTTAAGATGGTTTTTGTGTGACTGTATATTATATAATTTATTACATAATTTGTCAATAATCTGCCATTTGTCCTTCTTACTGTGTCCAAAAGAAGAATGGACCAATAAAAACATAAAAATTGTATGTGTTATTTATATTTATATTTATATTATATTATTTTATACTGACTTCCATTAAGAGTCAAAAAGCACAATAAGGACTTTCACTATAGTATAATACTTATCCATATTTGTATAATTGTCTTATTTTAATGATACATGCATTGTTATTGTAATATACTACTTAAATTATTACTGTATTTTAATAGTTCATCTAAAAAATAATTCAAATATTGTTATTAAATATTTAGCATAATTTAATTAAAAAAACACCCCCACTAAACTTTACCTACATGAACTGTATTTTTAACTATACACACTTAAAATATTTTGATAATTGATTACAAATAAAACACAACAATATAACAAGTCTTCACACCCTTTGTCATGACATTCAAAATTAAGATCAGATGCATCTTGTTTCCACTGATCATCCATCAGTTCTACAGCTTCTTTGGACACCTGTAGTAAATTCTCTTGATTGGACATGATTTGTTTATTTAAGGTACCATAGTGTCAATGCATGTCAGAGCACAAACCAAGCCATAAAGTCTAAGGAACTCTCTTTAGATTGTACAGAGACACAGACCTGGTGAAGGGTAGATAAACATTTCTGCTGCATTGAAGGTCCCAATGATCACAGTGGCTTCATCATCTGTAAAAATGGAAGAAGTTTGGATCCACCAGAACTCTTCATAGAGCTGGCCATCTGGCCAAACTGAGTGATCATGGTAGAAGGGCCTTAACCAAGGAGGTGACCAAGAATGGTCACTTTGACAAGCTCCAACATTGCTCTGTGGAAAGAGGAGAACCATACAGAAGCACTTGGCAGCACTTCATCACTCAAGCCTGTATGGAAGAGTGGCCAGATGGAAACCACTCCTCAGTAAAAGGAATCTCAAACCATGAGAAAGAAAAAGACTGAGCATTTTGGACTGAATGTTAGACATCATATCTGCAGGAAACAAGACACTGCTCATCACCTAGCCAATACCATTCCTACAGTGAAGCATGGTGGTGGCAGCATCATGCTGTGGGGAAGCTTTTCCGTAGCATGAACTGGGTGAGGATTGGGGGAAAGATGACTGCAGTGATGTACAGAGACATCTTTACTGATAACCTCCAGAGCACTCTGGACCTCAGACAGGGACGAATGTTTATCAACAGAATATTGACCGTAAGCACACAATAAAGATAACAAAGGAGTGGCTTCAGGACAATTCTGTGAATGTCCTTATGTGGCCGAGCCAGAGCCCAGAACCCAACTGAACATCTCTGATGCTCCCCATCCAATCTGATGGAGTTTGAAAGGTTCTGCAAAGAAGAATGGGAGAATTTTCCTAAAAACAGGTGCCAAGCTTGTACCATCATACCCCAAAAGACTTGAGGTTGTAATTGCTGCTAAATGTTCTTCAACAAGGTATTGACCAAAGGATGTGAATCCTTATACATTATATTTTTGTGTTTTATTTTTCATAAAATTGCCAACATTTCAAACAAACTATTCTCACTTTGTCAATGTGGGTTATAATGTATAGGATTTTGAAGGGAAAAATGAATTTAAATAAAGCCGTAACATAAAATATGCAAAAAGTGAAGCACTCTGACACCTTAAAGAGTTGTACTATTGTTACAATGTCAAACATGTATTAAAAGCTGAACCCTTGCTGATGCCATGTAGAACCCATGTCCAAAGGTTTCTGTAGAGCACTTTCACCAGCACATTCTCCATCTATCTAAAGAACCCTGTTACAATGCAAAGAATCCTTTAATCGCGGTTCAAGAATCATTTTCTTCAGTGAAGGACCCTTGAAGAATTTTACTCTCACTATACTATACGCACTCTGTGCAGTGTAGTGTTGTAAGGCCCATCTTCTGAGGCTTTTTCTTCTGAAACGTGGCTGAGTGAGAGAGTGTGTAAGGTTGAGCAGGATGATCAAAGAGTGTGGCTTGTCTGCACCAGGCGCTTGAGTGAGATGCGGTGTTTATGCCTATGAGCTGGGTCTTGACTCTAATTAAGCTTTCTGAACCTGTGGCATCACCCTAACCCCACCGACCTCACTAACTCTAACTCAAAGAGTCTTTCTAGAGCCCACCATGTGCTCGGAGGATTATCTCAGTGCATCTCTTTTGCTCTATCTCTCTGTCGCACTCACACTCACACACACACACACTCCACACCATCTGCTCAAAGGTTGATCAGAGTGAGGGATTCCCACAGATGCATGGCTGCTGCTGAATGGAGGTAAGAGCACACTAGAGTGGAGAAAGCTTTAAGCCCACGCACATTAACAACCACAGAAGAGCCGTCATGCCACTGCTGTAGCATTAATGTGATGCAGCGCTACCATTAGTGTGCCCAGTGGCTTAGCTAGTTTGGTTCTGTAATTAAGCTGCAGAGAAACAGGATCACAGCCCTTTTTTTAATGGCCCATGAACAGAATCATGATGCTGCTTTAGTTACGGATTGCCCACAGTTTTACTGGAGTTTTAACGGAGCAGCTTTTGGATGCTGGCCTTGAACCTTCCACTGCAGGGGCACAGACTGAAGTGCGTTTCAGGGGGTGTTCATCACAGCTTGTCCAACCTAGTGCAACATTAAATATGGAGCAGGCCTATTTGCAATAAAAATTAAATGGTCTGGAGTTACATAACTTTCCTTTTTTTGAGGTTCGTCACTGGCCCACATGGTGCATGTGTGTGGGGGGGGGGGGGGGTGGCAGGGGTGCATTGCATACTAATTAGTAATACCATCTATTAGTATGCAGAGTAGTATGCAGACTATAGACACTACAAAAATACATACATAGTGCAACTTTTGGTTTTTGAATATAATTTTGATGGGAAGTGTTGTCCCACAATGCAGTCTGAAACAGAAAGGGATGAAATACTTATGTCTGGACAAAAAAAAGTAGAGAATGTCAAGGGAATGATGCATTTTGGCATAGCAACGATGCATCTCTTCTTGTCAGGTAGGGCAATGGATTAGTGTGGTAATATATTCTGCATTAACCTGCCAAACCTACACTATTAAAGAACAACACCAGTGAAGTTACAGCAAAGTCTGGTAGCTGTGTTCTTTTCGGGGCGTAATAGTATCTGCTTGCCACCCAATCATGGTATCCTTATGACTACAGTCCACATTTCCACCACTGCCATAAATACAATTTAAGCTTGAGCTCGCTGTAAACAGATTCACACTTGAGACACAGTGTGGATTGAATAAGTAGAGTAATACTACAAAATCTAACATGCAGCATAATGCAGTTCTGCAGAGATGCCTCCTCCAGCTCTACCAAAGTCCTGTAGTGCAGTAGCGGCAATTTGGCCCGGAGTGGCAATAACAGAGGAGCCATTGTCCCTATTACAATTACAATTATTTATCAAGAAGAGTAGTTTCACCTTGCTCCACTGTTTTGGCCATCATTTGCTTTTAATTGGCGGCCACAATAGCTGCTTGCATGCTAATAGCCCCCATATTAAGGCTCTGGAAGACCACAACAATGAGCAGTAAGTCTACACAGCCACGTTTACATCTGTTACTTTAAAACAACAAAATAACAGCGGTGGATCTCTGGACTCAGCCATGTATAGATAATACTAACTTTACAATATTAATTAAATAATTATATTAGATAATATAGATAATACTAACTTTATCATATTAATTAAATAATTATATTAGATAATATAGATAATATTAACTTTATAATATTCATTAAATAATTATATTAGATAATATAGATAATATTAACATTATAATATTAATTAAATATTATATTAGATAATATAGATAATACTAACTTTACAATATTAATTAAATAATTATATTAGATAATATAGATAATATTAACTTTATAATATTAATTAAATATTATATTAGATAATATAGATAATATTAACTTTATAATATTCATTAAATATTATATTAGATAATATAGATAATATTAACTTTATATGGTTTGTTGCAGTTCCCAGTGATATGTTAGTAAATTAACTTTACTTTACAATAATAAACATCTTAAATAGTGGTTTGTAATAATACACTGTTTCAACAGTTAAATGAGTTTAAAGCATTTTCGTTATGTAATCCTGTTACTTCACTTACATCCAATTTCTTCACATTGTTTAATTTGGACATAATTGGCTCCACACCTACCTAGTGTTAAATAATTGATGATGAAAGGGGGAAAAACTGCTGTGAAAATCAACAGGAACTCTGCCACCTTCGTTTATTAGCGTTAGTCATGTACTAACAGTGCTGTAAAAGGTAGAAATATTGTTAATCAGCGTTTATATGTCTAGTGCTCTGAAGAGCATTTAAGCATTTTAGTTATTTTTCCACTGCTTTGTACCTAAACTACTCAACTCTACTTGGTTCTACTTGCGTTTTGGTCCATGGTGTCATGTTCCCCCTGAAATGCAGCCGGTAGAATCACAAGATAAGATAAGATAGAACTTAATTTCCCTGAGGGAACCCTCCCAAGGGATCAATAAAGGTTCCAGCAGCAGCAGCAGCAGCAGTACAGGACAGAAAAGAGTAGAAAGATAATAATTTAGTAAAGAAAACACCATATAAATATAAAGACTATATTACGAAATACAATACAGACAAATAGTGGGTTCAAAAAGAGTTCTGTAGGAGGGAGGTGGAGGAGGGTGTTGCACATTATTGAACTGTTTATTGCTCAAAGTCCAGTTGTGTTGTGGTGGTCAGGTTGCGGGTTACAGGTTATTGGTTGGTTCCTACTCATTTCTACTCGTTCCCAAAACACTGCTGTGGGTTGTGCAGATTTATAAAATAAAACATTAACTCAAGATCACAGCAACCTACAGACAATACATATATTTTTTGTCTGTATTAGTCAAAAAATAAACAAATAAAAAATATTTTTTCGCAAAACATGGTCAAATTCATACAAATATTTAAATTTGTACATCTCCAATTAAGTCTCCTGAAACTTTTGTGTTTGTTTGTTTGTTTGTTTGTTTGTTTACAGCAGTCATGTGTGATACGGGGAAAGTCCTAACAGGGTTGTGTAATTTCCAATTCCAATCTGGGATGGAAATCTGGGGGGGAAAAGAGCTACCAGGCTGTAGCTATTGTATTTAGCAACAGGGTTCCTCAATTTGTAGGCTGAGGACCACCAGTGGGGTGGTAAGCACTACTGAGTGGTCTGCAGACTCATTCTCAGGGGAGACAGTAGACAGTGGGCAAGTAATGAAATCGACATAAAAAATAAATAAATAAAAATAAATAAATAAATAAATAAATAAATAACAACATCGCAGAAGTAACACCAAGGCAACATTAAAGTGTGTATCAGTTTAAAAATATTTCAAAAAGTTTCTTGAAGAGTTTTGTTTTATTTCGTTTGCCGTTTTGCCTCCTAGTCTTATTAAAATGACGACCCAGACATAGTGCTCGTTGAACCTTTCAATTCAAATGACAGTAGAGTATCTCCTTTGCTACTATCCATAGAAATTGGGTTCGGATGGAAATGATGTTGAAGCACTTTTAACATAATTTCTCCCCTTCTTTTAATCATCTACAAGCAATCAACTACAATGCTTCAAAATGAATTATGCCACGCTTCTGTTTCCATTTCCGATAATGTCTGTGGGTGAAGGCCTTTTTGGGAATTCATTATAGACTACTCTTGTAAATATTAGCCTTTCTGATTTGATGCCAGCACAAGTTCAACGCAATTGTACCCACTTGAAGACAGAAGTGGTACTTATAGCTGTGTATGTTTCCTCTTTATCGTTACAATTCTGGAAAAACACCGTGTCTCAAACTGGTCTATGTGGCTGGGCAGTCTGGTTTTCTTTCACCCTCTCTCTCTCTCTCTCTCTCATCTTCACATACACACATCTGTATCCTGCTCCAATGACAGTCAGCTCTTTCATTCTATTAAGCACAGCTGACTTGAATAATTTGTTATTGCTAATGTACCACGCACTTATATAACACTGTACACCGCGTTATCACTGCGAGGACAAACCTGGTCTCTCGAAAATGGCAGCTTTACAGGAGAAGGAAAAAAACACTTTCCTCAAAGTCATTTTGGAGCATTTCTATTAGTCTATTCATCATGGAATGTTGACACAATGTGTAAACAACTGCAACTGTGAAATCCGGGTGGAAAATGGAGCTACACATTGTCTGATTATTTTCACTGCTATCTATATTCTTGGACTTAAGCAGATAAATGTTCATCCAATATCAAATAATACATCACTGCTATGAATACAATTCATGCTTGAGCTCATCATAAACAGATTAATCTCCGCATTTATTGACAAACTGACAGATAAGAAAACAACGTCTAAAGTGAAAGACGTCTGTGGCCTGAAAAAGTAGAGTAATGTTACAGGATTTGAGAGAGGTCACCTCCAGCTCCACCAAAGTTCCATAGTGCAGCAGCAGCGGTTTGGCCTGGAGTGGCAATAAGAGAGAAGCCATTCTCTGTATTAAGGTCAATGGAGCGTCAATATGATGCTGAAGCTACTATTTTTGGATACAAAATGCTGCATAATGTTGCTTAAAGTTTATAAAAGAAACTGATGAAGCTTTCTTTAGATGATCACCAACCATGGCGATATTAACTCGGCTGCCTGCAATTATGAGCTGTGATTTCTAACACTTCATTGAGAAGAGCAGTGTTGACCTGCTCCACTGTTTCGGCCATCACTTGATTTTAATTGGCAGCCTCAACAGTACATGCTAGTAGCCCCCCAAACTGAAACCATGGAAGACCACAACACTGAGCAGTAAATTTATACAGACAAGTTTACTTCTGTTACTATAAATAAATAAATAAATAAATAAATACATAAATAAATAAATAATTAAATAATTAATTAATTAAATAAATAAATATATAATAATAATAATAATAATAATAATAATAATAATAATAATAATAATAAATCCATGTAATTTGGAAGCATATATTTTATTCTGTTCATCATGGAATGTTGACAATGCGGAAAAACAATTGAAACAGAGAAATTTTGGAATATTTTGGATCATTTTTTTTACTGTCCTCTGTGTTCTTGGATTCAACCAGGAAAATATGCAATACAATCTCAAAGTACCAGATGAGGGACAGACAATCCTGGTTTAGAGGTGTCAGATTACCGCACAGTAGAAATTCCTCTGAACAACTTCAAATATAATCTTCTCACACTGACGTCGACTGAAAGATTTCCCCTTCCTTGTTTTAGAGATATATGTTTAAGGTAGACTCTACACAGAAATTGAAACTGAAAGCCATGGAGTAATTTGGAAACAGCTCTCCAACATGTCAGATGACCGGAAACATGGCTGTGGCAGAAACTCCAGTCAACTCTAATCAAACAATAATAACACAGGGCAGGGAATATATAGCTGGACCAAACTGACCATAATGAAAGATGACTGCATGCTGACAAACAATACTCATTAAGTGTGGAGAACCCATGACACTTGGTGTCATCCCTCTAGTCATCTCACTAGATAAGGCAGAAGCACCCGTAAACACAAGAAATGGATGTCACTCACAGGTAAAACCAGAAATCATAGTTCTTGGTGTTGTCTCTCTGCTGGCATGATGAGGGAAACCTGGGATGTGGCAGGAGAAGCTGCAAAAACACTGAAAGAGTTACATTATCCTTCAAAACTAGAGCACTGGGCAGACTTTTAAAAAGACGGCCTGAATGTCACTAAATCACACAGCAGGCATACATTGAAAATAAGGGCACTTTAAATGCTTCTTTGAGTTACACCATAGAAAAAAATAAATAAAATAAAATAAATAAAATAAATAAAATAATATATATATATATATATATCAAATATAATTTATTTTAATAGTAATAAATGTATATATAAATTAAAAAAAAAAAAATATATATATATATATATATATATTATAATATATATATATATATATATATTAAAAAATAATAATATATATAATTTATTTTAATAAATAGAATTATATATATATATAAAAAACATGGGTCATTTATAGCACGTCTTTTGAAAATATATTCAGAATTTGTTCGTGAGGAAAATCAGATTAATGATAATGTGTTTTAAATGAAGAATTATTTAACAGCTCTGGTAAAGACAGATCCTGATCACCAGTTTCTATAAAGCTGAACAAATCTGAAACAGAAAACACTGATGAATGTAAGATGGGATGATGAAAGAATGGTCAGTCTTCACACTTCAAAACACCACCTCAAAGAGGATCCAGCACCTTCTGCTGGTTACCTGAACAACCCGTGTGCTGCTAAAAGCTCCGATATAAACAGAAAGACAATACAGGAGGGTGGCACAGTGGACAGCGCTGCTGCCTCACAGCAAGAAGGTTCGATCCCCGTGTGGGGCGACCTGTGTGGAGTTTGTATGTTCTCCCTGTGTTTGCGTGGGTACTCCGGGTTCTCTGAACTTTACATTTCAAAAGGCGTCTGGTGGTGACTCCTAAGTGGCCCTTAGTGTGTGAATGTGTGTGTAAACCTATGATGGTCAGCGCCCTGTCTGGGTTGTTTCATATGCGCTCAGAGTTGGAATAAAGCGGTATAGAAAATGGATGGATGGACAATACAGGAGCTATTATACAGATATCAGTAAACATATTCACTTCTTGCCAATTAGTTATAATGGCAGAATAACTTTGAACTATTTAGTACTATATTGGTAACATTTCGTGGTGTTTTGTTACGCGATTTGTATTTGATACTAATTGTGTGTATAGCATGAGTTATAGAACATACACAGCTCTTTTACTGTCCTCTTGCACAAATCAGCTTTCTGGTTTGTAATAAAGTCCTGCTCTTCAACAAAAAGAACCAATCAGCTTTCTGGTTTGTAATAAAGTCCTGCTCTTCAACAAAAAGAACCAATCAGCTTTCTGGTTTGTAATAAAGTCCTGCTCTTCAACAAAAAGAACCAATCAGCTTTCTGGTTTTGCAGTAAGTCCTGCTCTTCAACAAAAAGAACCAATCAGCTTTCTGGTTTGAAATAAGTCCTGCTCTTCAACAAAAAGACAATCAGCTTTCTGGTTGTAATAAAGTCATATCTTCAACAAAAAGACAATCAGCTTTCTGGTTTGTAATAAAGTCCCTGCTCTTCAGCAGACACTGTTCTAAGCCCAGCAGGCAGAACAAGTTGAAAAAATCGTATTTATTTGTGCATTATTGACCCAAATGCTACAAATTATTCACAATGTTGTCTCTGACCTTGACGCCTGGTCTTCATTATTGTAAGGCGTTGCTACGTGACCATCAGAATGCACGTCAACCTTCAGCGGCTCTAAAGGTGGTCCGATTTTGGTTGAATTGGCTCTTGTTAAAATTTGGGTTGTAGAGCCCTTAAACAAAAATGCTTGTTTAAATAAGACTCGATAACTGTATTTTGATAATATTTACAACTATGATCCACTGCCTGGTCCTTCAACTTGCCATCAAATATCAAAAGCTGTACTTTTGCATGCAGATGTCGTCTCTCTTGTGCAGGCACCTTTTCACATTCTGACAATTACATTAGGCTGTATAATAGGTATAATCGTTTCTCAAACCCTACATGTTCTATGCCATTTATTTATTTAATTCTGGCACATTTTATCACAACGTCCACAAGAAACAGCTCAGAGTGGAAGGATGTTGCATTAAATTATGTTCAAGGCTTTATGATATTGAAGTGGAGTAATGATATCCAAGCTTCCATCTCTGAGGCTAATGAAGCATTATATATATAACAGCTAATGTTAATGAATTTAATAAAGGAGCTAATTACAACTCTGAGGATGCTGCATTATAATGGTGAAGAGTTGTGAGGAGAAGGAGGCTGGTTGTGTAACATGTTTGTTTAAAATGTAATTACAGAGATTTGAAGAGTTCAAGGTGAGAATGTTTCACACATGAACTACACACTTACCACCACATTCCTTGTATAACATTTCTTTAATGCTAATAATTAGTACGAAACATAATAATAATAAGCAGTGGATTGACACCTACGTACATTTAGTTAAATGATTCAAATGCAGCTGAAATAACTAATTATTTCAACTTTCACATAATTTATAAAGTGTAGATTAATATGGGCCATATTTGTTCATCTACAGAAGTGTCTCTCAGTTTGGCTTTGTTTTTAATGCAAAATGCCAAGTTGTAAGTAAGTTGTAGAGGTTCCTAATGGTGTCCTGCAATAAATCATCCCTTGCAGTTTAATATTCTCACTCAGTTCCCACAGATGGTGCGGTAGGGGTGGAGTGCTGATGGCACTTCAATATCATCCCACACATTTTTAATCAGGGATAGGTCTGGAGATGAGACCGACCATGACATAGTATCTGTCTTCAAGGTGAGCTCTTGGGCTACACGGCAGGTATGTGGACAATTGTTGTACTGGTGAAATAGGCTCAGGTGTCATTCAAAAAAGAGGTGGCCAGTGGTTGCAGGATCTCATTAACATAAAATTAGGCTGTCAAAGTGCAGTGTGAAGACGTGATCTGGCATTGCATGAAATTACCTCACCATGATAGGACTTCTGAACATGTGATGCATGACGCCGTGGCGTTGATCTTGACCCTGACCACAGTGCCTCCACACACAGATTCATGGTCATCTCCTCCAAAAGCAGGACTTCTCACTGCCCTGCTGCTATTCTGAATGACTCCACGACGGTCTGATGGAGACAGCGTTGCAGTCATGTATTTAAATCAGTTGATTTCTTCTGGGTGCAACTATTTTCATAATGACAAGCGTACAATGGATTTTTTTAAAGTCACACAAAGGTATTGGCTTGAAAAAGCAACGTTACATAAGATAATCAATATTTTTTAAACATATATGCTTTAGAATATCATTGAAAAGACTTGAATTTAGGTCAATTAAACTGGGCTGATATTACGTATAGAAATGTAGTTTGAGTGCTAACATTGTGTAAGTTCATTTACAGCGGTAGCAACCAAGGAGGAGGACCCTATGACATCAAATGACAGAGGTTAGCTTACTGGTAGCTAATACACATTCATGGCAACAATAGTAATATTCCCATATAATAATAATAATAATAATAATAATAATAATAATAATAATAATAATAATAATAATAATGTTCGTTTTGAATGATTGTGCCATTGATTGGTACAAGTACCCAAGAAAGCGTTAATTTATAACGACCGTTGTTTTTAACATATTTAAACATATGGACATTTGATCTTTATTTTATCTATATTGAGAGATATATAAAACTGAAGAAATGTCTTTAAAAATAATGTGTAAAATGTAAAGAATAGAAATGCTAAAAATGCTTTCTTGGGAGGATAAAGTTAAGAAACCTCATATTCTTTACTACTTAAACAGCGTAAAATTAGAATCAGGTAGCATTAGCAGATAGCATTCAACAATGAGGCCTAGTCCTGTAGAATTATATAATGCTATGTGTATTCTATAATTATAGAATACATGTAGACTGAGGGAAATGACCACACACTGGCTTTTTGCAAAGATGATCTCAATCAAGATTGAATCCAGTGTGATTAAGTGCCGTTATGAAGTATTAAGTATGTAATATGTAAAAACGCATAAGCGTTAAGCAGATGGCAAGTAGCGGCTGCAGTACACATGAAGGCTCAGCGAGTCTGCCTGTTGTGAAGATGTTCAGGTAAAATGTCTGTGCATGGAGATATGAATGGAGGAGCAGTAATGTCCAGCCATTCAGAGACTCTGCCTGTAATGTAAAAGTGTAGATGAAGTGTCAGTGCAGTGACTGGATCGGAGTAATAATGCCCGGCCGTATTCAGTGAGCCTGTACTGTTAGTGTCTCAGTGTGTGCTTATAGATTAAGACTGAGGTTTAAAAGTTGAACATTAATCTGATCCAAAATGATGGCCATGTGTCCCACTAAGTGTAGACATTACCATGAAAAAGGAGCATCACATGAGTTCAGTCAAAAAAAGAGCAGCAGTGTGTTTCCTGGGTTTGCAGTTGGTGTGTTTTTGCTTTAAAATGAGAGTCAGAAAAATGTGCTTCACCTTCACACATATTAGAAAAGGCAAAGGGAGAGAGGTTACGTCCTGCAACATTTCAGAGCACACAAGCCAATCCCACCGCAGGTGATGTAATGGAGTTCACAGATTGGATCTTATGATGTGTGTCTGCTGACTTCCAGTGAGAGGCTCGTCTCTCACAAATCCAGAAGGAGGATCTACTGACATCAACTGGCAGAGATTAGCTGTGTTAGCTAATACACATTCATGGCAATAATAATAATATAATAATAATAATAATAATAATAATAATAATAATAATAATAATAATGTTCGTTTTGAATGATTGTGCCATTGATTGGTACAGTACCGAAAACGTTAAGACACCCCATAACAACCGTTGTCTTTAACATATTTAAACATATGGACATTTGGTCTTTATTTTATCAGTATTGAGAAATGGGAGTGATATAGAACACCATAAAACTGAAGAAATGTCTTTAAAAATAATGTGTAAAATGTAAAGAACAGAAATGCTATTTCTTGGAAGGATAAATTTAAGAAACCTCTGTCACCTATAGGGTCCAGCTTGTGTCTTGTTTTGTTTTCAGTCCCATGTGCTTTTGAGCACATGTCCTGTCTCCTCCCATTCCCAGCTGTGTTCCATTTGTAACCCTACCCCATCATTATCATGTCCCAGCCCTGTCTTATGTGATTGTGTGTATATAAGTCCCTGGTCTCTGTCGGTCTTTGTGACTATGTGACTACTGGTGTGCCTTGTCTTCATGTATACTCGTCTTAATGGTTATCTGTTAGAACATTGTTAATAAATACAACCCAGCGTGTACGTCCGCCTCCACCTACCTCCTTGAGCCACAACCGTTACACCTCATATTCTTCACTACTTAAAAATCCTAAAATGAGAAATAGATGCTGATTCGATCAAAATGGTTCAATCATCATTAGAGAGGATTTTAAAAGAAGTCTTATTTAAACTTCAGACATTGGTTTGGTTTGGAAGTGTCTTGGTTTGGAGCCGCTTTGCTGCAGCAGGGCCTGCAGGGAAAGGGATGATTGAGGAAAATGTGAGACCATCTGTAAAAAAAGTTAAAGTGACGTTAACGTGGATATGGACCATGCAACATGACAATGGGCCAAAACATTACAGTGCATTCCCCAAGTAATGGCTGAAAAGAAAGAAATGGAGAATTATGGAACGGCCAAGTCAAAGCCTGGATCATAATTCTGTTTTTTTATTGTATTGTGTTTATTTTGATTATAGAAGATCAAATGTCCATATTTCTTAATAATAATAATAAAAAAACTATGTAATGGGTTGCTCTAATCGTCATGACTGCTAAAAGATTGCTCTTTCCATACAATATGATTGTACACAATGTACATAAGTGTCTCGCAAACACCACAACTCCAGCAAAGAAGTGAAATCTGAAAATGAGTAAGCCATTGTGGAATATAAAGCATTTAATATAAACCACATGTATTTCACATATAATAACATTCAAAGCTCAATGGTTGTGGAATTACTTTTTAGTATCATTAATGGATTTTTCATTCTATAATTTCAAAAAAGTTGTAAACGGTTGTATGACAGCAATAGAAGATGAGAGGTAGTGTGTTACTGCAGATCACAGCTGTAATGTTGTTCATGATAATACACTCCCTATGGCTACAAACGACCTGTTACACAAATACCATCCATACATTTAAATACAACAATACAAACATTCAACTGTATGACGATAGGAATGGCGCTGCTCCCCAGGTGCCACAGCTCTGACACGTGTGTGTGTGTGTGTGTGTGTGTGTGTGTGTGTGTGTGTGTGTGTGTCTCTTTGTTCACTAAGCTAAATACAGAGAACTAATTCCTATGTGCAGCACAAATGGCGATTGAGTGGTTCAGTTCAACATCTCTAGATTTTTTTTTAATTTTTTTTTTTATAGAAAACAGAAAGCATTCCAGCTGTCTCTGTATAGTCATTTCCAGGATTCAGAACAAGCATAAAGCTAAAAAAGTTCAATAAAAAAAAGAAACTGTCAACAGTGCTGAACAGCGATTCTGAGCTGAAAATCTCTGAATTATTTGTAATGTTTAGGTTTACAAGACAATAGTGAGACCTGCTATAATGTAGGGTTTGGAGACCGTGGCTCTGTCTAAAAGACAGGAGCCTGAGCTGGAGGTGATGAAGGAGGAGGAGATGAAGATGCTGAGATGCTGGAGAAGATGAAGATGCTGAGATTTTTCTTGGGAGTGACGAGGATGGACAAGATCAGAAATGAGCAGATCAGAGGGACAGTGAAGGTGGAGCAGTTTGGAGATAAAGCCAGAGAGGCCAGGCTGAGATGGTTTGGACGTGTGTTGAGGAGGAATAGTGGATATACTGGACAAAGAATGTTGGAGATGGAGCTGCCGGGCAGAAGGAGAAGAGGAAAACCTCTTGGTTTGGCTGGTGTAACAGTACAGGTGGCAGGGGATAGGGCAAGATGGAGGCAGGCGATCTGCTGTGGCGACCCCTAAAGGGAGCAGCCAAAAGAAGAAGAAGAATATGATGTCAGTGATATCATCAGCCCCACCCCTCGCTGATCAGTCAGAGTCTAAATGCAGGTTTAGCATGTATATGTGGGCAGAGCAGTAAACATACACTGCAAGGCTGCTTTTGCATTTAATCTGGGATTTAATTCAGTTGGAAACCAGTGAATCTTATCTCTTTATTACTTCATCACTCAATGATGAGCGTAAGTCATGCAGTTTGTTATGATATGCATATCATGTCTGAATTATGAAGCCTAGACAACAGCATGTAACTGCCTGCAAAGTGTAGATCTCTTAGAGTTAGCAGAGTTGAACTGCTTTACTGGAAAAGAGTATTGGTTTTAATACCAGTGTGGAAAACAGATTTACTGCCACTGCTACTTTTTAGGATCATTCATAAACATTTGTGCCTCTGGAGATGAAAGCCAACACAGAGAGTACTCTGGAATGACGGTATTCCATGTAATATATTTAGAATGAGTTGGGGATGAGCTGAGGTCCTGATCATCCAACACCCTGACCTCACTGAATGCAATCAAATCCTCACAGCAGTGCTCCAAAATCTAGTAGAAAGCCTTCTCTGGACAGTAGAGACAGTTACTGCAACTAAAGCAGGACAAAGTGTTTTTAATACCTTTGATTTGAGAAGAAACTCTGAATGAGCAGGTGTCAAAATACCGTTGTCCCTGCAGTATTTATTACCTCTAATTACATTTCCCTCTGCACAAGTCAGCTCCGTTGCTTGTGCGTCATACAAATAAAAATTAGACCTCAGCCAGAAGAATGCCATCTGATGTGTAAGTGTGTCATGAATCTAAATTCCAGTTCAAACAGGGACATTGCAGTTTTTCTGAACAAATGAGAAGGGAAGGGATTTCGTTGTGGGTGTTGGCTCGGTTCTCAGTGAATACAAAGTATGTTGTGAATAATCTTTGGTACCACTTTAATTGATAAACAGGCCTGGAAATTCCCCCACGAAAAAGTCCAGAATTAGTTTGAATGCGATAAGGCTTTAGAGGCTCGGGTCTCATAAAATTAGAGTGTTGCCATTTCTGTATGTTCCCAGATCACTCTCTGTAAAGTGCATTTGGCACAGTTAACAAGATGCAGGCAATGAGGATGAGGGGAAAATCCGCGCTGAGTCGGGCCATTTGGCTTTAAAGATATCCAGTGGAGATTTGTTAAGGCAAAGCTTGCATTGGCTTGCATACTCTGATTTGTAGTTCAGTGGAGATATTGGGGGGTATCTGGTGGGCTAAAGTGCCTACTGGCTAGCTTCATTACCACAAAAGCCTCCTTAAAAAGATTTTATGGCTGTTCTCAAATGTTCCATTGCCTATTTTTTAGCTTCTTCATCATGGAAATGACGTTTTAACGTTGCCCCTCATTGTAACCAGCTGCTGTCTTGCTGTTTGATAGCTCTCCCAAGTCTCCAACACAGACTCGTCTCATTTCGCCTTTCACAAATCTACATTGAGTGTCCTTAAAAATTATACTGCTGTTTACAGGCTTTGAAATGTAATCAACTTAGGGGAAACCTCCCATGCTTTAAATGCATTGCTTTGGGGGGGGGGGGGGGTATTTTGATGGCTTTACACCTCCAGCTGGATATTGTACTGGTGCCTTCATGTGGAATAGAACAGCGTGCTCAGAAACCGACCTGTTTAATCCAGGTACAAGACCATAATCCTTGTTTGTTGGGGGGTGGGGGTGGGGGTGGGGGGAGACATGGTCTATGGTAGGCTAATAGTGCATTATGATAATCCTCAGGGTATTAAATGATGCATTCAGTTTCAGGAAATCAGACTCTGTAAACATCTGGAGATATGCCATTAATCATTAATGATGGTAGTTTATTAAAGTGGCAGTATTTTTACATTGATTTTCTAGGATTCCTAACTCAGGATCAGAGTAACCAACACACATGAAATCATAACAAATACAATACTTACTCTGCCCATTGTGGTGTGACCACTGTATGATGAATTATCAGTAACTAATCCAGCTCACAAAACGGCTAAAAGTCACTCACTTCCCATCAAATTAAATCCCAGTTTAAATGCCAAAGTGCATGTTTACTGCTCTGTCAATGTGTACATACTCAACCTGCATGCAGGCTCAGTGAGAGTGGGTGGGGCTAATGAGATCACTGATCCAGATACTGGGTTATAAAGGAACATTGTTTGTTCATTCTTTCTTTGCTCACACAGTGTTCAAATTCCATTCATAACAAATTAAAAAATTAAAATTAAGAATTCATAAAAGTCCCGAGAAGGGATAATACTGTAAATCTCCAAATCACAATAACATATGGAGTATCATTTTAAAACACCATTATGTAGCATTTGTACCTTAAAATAACAAATAACCAAAATGATGCTGATGATTTGTAATCATCTTTAGGACAAATAGCGCCAATACTTTTTTTACCCAGGACACAGCATTCCAGACTTTACGTTATATATCTTGAAATGGGCAGAAAAAGGATTGCAGGAACTTCAGAATGCTGCATAACTGTTACGGGGCTGCAACCCAGGTGGGAAATGGAATGTAAACCCACCAGGGTTGAGACCTTAAATGTATTTAACTCCCAGTCAAAGCTGGGTCAACTCAAAAGCAGAAAGCTAGTCAGATTGGGATTTGATCCCAGGCCACTGAAATGCTAAGACAGAGCCTAATCCACTACTCTATTGGTGGGAGAGGTGGATGGGTATCTGGGCTTATCAGCCCATCAGTAAAGAAAGGTGCTTGTGTTTTACGTGGTTAAAGGGTTTAATGAGCAGAGCACTGGTGGAGGGTTAACCAGTGCTCTGAAAAGAAAAGGTAGAAATGGATAAACAAACAAAAAATAAATTAATAAATATATGTAACACTGGATTTGAACCCCTACTAGGATTCTTCAGAGGCAAACGCGCTGCTGAGTGAGCCAAGGTGTCAACCTAGAAATGTGAGCAACCCAGCTTATGAGCCTGGCTGGAGTCTAGAGGGGCCAAACTGAAAACCACTCCTCAGTGAGACGGGAAAACAAAACTTCTCCTTCTAAAGGAGGACAAAGGTGAACAGAAAACCACTCCTACTTTTAAGGAGGGAAACTAGAGAGGTGCTTCTCTTTAAAGGAGGAAAAGTTGAGAAGCTCTCCTTTTTAAAGGAAAGAAAGTAAAACAGCACTCCCTTTTTAAAGGAGGAACAGTCAGAGGACAGTCAGAGGACAGTCAGAGGACAGTCAGAGGACAGTCAGAGGACAGTCCAGCATAGAGACACCAAGACACCACACCAAGTGGACCGTGAGGAAGCCTTAAATAGCCTCCACCCACCTGATCTCAATCAGGCTGATTGTGGCCCTGATTGGAAGATGGCCGCCCTCTGGTGGCTGGGCGGCCACGGTGCGGGTGGCTCCTTACAATAACCTGAACATGAAAGTCACATTCATGTAAAATCCTGTAATATTACGTTAGACCACCTGTTCCTTTTGACTTCAGATTACAGTTTGCTATCTCAGCTTGTAAAATGCACTTGAAAAGTGGTGGTTCAAGTGCAAATCTCACTTCCAACTTGTAGAGGGAACCCAGGAGCATAACACTGGTTCAATACGGTGCAAAGTGTTAGACGATCTGCCCAACGGGGGGATACAGGTGTTTAAAACCTGTAAAAATCTGCATCTTTTTAATTGTTTGCTCTTTAATAATGACGTAAATTGCTTGAAATAGCAATAGGCCCGGAAATCAATAATTACACAATCACTAAAATAAACAATAGCGACAGTGCTGTGTGACAGCCTGCCCGCATACACATACGCTTACGCATACACTCATACACTCATACACATCCCACGAGCTAGTCTCTTTATTGACACAGCGTGAATGTGAATGTGTGTGAATGTGTGTGTGTGTGTGTGTGTGTGTATTTCCATGGCAAATATTCAAGGCATGAACAAACGCTTCAGAGGGAAGTCTCTTTCAAAATAGGTCAGCCCACAATGAGGCTTCATACATCAAAAGCTATTAAACATTAAACAGTGGGAGGCTTTCTGTTAAAACACAGACTTTTGTACAGGGAAGGTCATTTTACGGTACCGCTCAGGTGCTGCTTTCGCACAATTTCAGCGTGATACTTAAACAAACAAGCATACACACAAGCTGAAACAAGCCGCCTACAGTCAGAGGCAATGGATATACACATATGCACTGCTTCAAGCCTCTTCTTGCACACACACACACATACACACACACACACACACACACACACACACACACACACACACACACACACACACACACACACACATTTCTGAAACTCTGAATGTGGATGTGACAGAAATCCAAAGAGGGCTTTTCTTACGGTGGGGCTCCATTTCTCTTGGGGTTAACTCACTCACACTCACACACACATGCACACACACACCAAACCCCTCACCCACACACATCCAGACACCCACACATACCAAACACCCACACACACAAACACACACATACACACTCCCGCACCCTCAAAAACACATCCTTGGCAGTGTGTGTGTGTGTGTGTGTGTGTGTGTGTGTGTGTGTGTGTGTGTGTGTGTGTGTGGCTGCTGTATTAATCCATGGATGGTGGGGAGGAGAGTGGAACCCCCGCAGGGACGTGACAGCAGGCAGCCTCACATGTACACACACACAGCAGTATAACACACCAGCACAGCACAGAACTGGACAAAATACACAAAACACAGCACCGCTGTTATATTACACATACAAACACACATGCATTTAAAACCTCTTTTATCACTTTTGGGTAAAGTACCTTTAAGAATTATCTGTAAATGATAGGGTTGTGTATCACTACTGATTTCCCGAAACGATTCCAGTTCCCACAGTTCTAATTCGATTTGATTTGATTAAATATAGATTCATTTGGTCATATTTCACTTACAACAACAGGTGTCTTACTTCTGCTGTACAAACTGCAGTGACAAGATATGCTAGCACATATAATCGAATCACAATCGCCATTCACTCTGTTTATTACTAAACAAGTCAACTCAGAATGAGGCTGTTCTGCCTCACCAGCTTTTGCCAGAAGGAGGCGCTGCAGTGTGGTGAGTGCTGTGTGGTGGCAGCAGTGTTATTGTGAGGCATGGCAGCCTTTATTAGCTCCAGCAGAGAATCTTTACCATGTATCTCCGAGCTTATGGGAGTAAAATGGGAATTTTAACATGATTTCAAAGCTGATGTCATACAAGCAGCTGAATTTGGGTGGGTTATTGAAGGCTGTGCTGTAATTCACAGACTGAAACAGGTCACTTGTTACTTTTTCTTTCCTCACATCAATGTAAACATATATTTGTCTCTATATATTTAAATGGTAGACTGAGTAATTTAAGATTTTTGTCTTTTTTTGTGTTTTTAAAGAATTATCTTGGGCTTATATGAATCAAAGATTGATTTTAATTATTGAAATTAAACGCACCCCTGGTAAGCTGAGCTCCCTTCTGAGTGACTAGAATGAAGCGTGTGTCATTCAAAATGCACATCTGGGCTCATACAGTCCTTATAACAATGTGGATGGGTGGGGCTAGTGTGCCTTAAGGCTGGTTCATCCTAGTGTGGATGCAGCTGGGGCACAGGGAGCATGGGCAAATGATGTAATTACAGTTAAAAAAGCCAGGCATGGAGGCTGCACACGAGGGCCGCCTGCTAGGGTGCGTATCATTAAAAGATGAAAAAATGAAAACAACACGGCCAATCCGTCTGTGACACAAATGTACTTCGATTGGCTAAATTCGTGCTGCGGCCTTTCAGGACTACAAACCACTGCCTTCATCCAAATTCAGCATGCCAGCTCTTTGGTGTTTGCATATGTGTGATCAGTGTGTGTTTAGACTGGGGTCTGTTTTTTTTTTTTTAAATAACACGATGACTTACAGTTTAAAGGGTTGTGAAATATTTGGATTCACATAATAAATGAAAGAATTAATTTCCACAGTCTTTGTGCTACATTGTAACTTGAAGTGAATGCCTTGTAACTGTACATTCACACACTCATATATGCAGTCCCGTAATTCCTTTACATATAAACATCAGGCTCTTTGTGTCTTTTCCTCACTTGTATGATACATGAAAAGCAGCTTCCAGTTTTGTGCTTGAGCAGCTTTGCACTGCAGCACAACCCCGGTTCTGTCTTCAAAATATGAGGTTGCCAGGTATGGTGGTGCAAGAGGTATGAACATGAAGCAATGCTGCCCTTCCATTTCACAACCTACATTGCTCCTATATTATAGTACTACTGTACAAAATGTACTACTATTTATATTGTACTTTAATATTGTATTTGATGACATTTAATTCAGAATTGCAGATTTCTGACACTGTAAACAAACACAGCTGCTCTCACAAGGCCGGAGTTCTTCTGTAGCTGAAAATTTCCTTTCCACCTTAAATAGTACAGACATTACAGGCATCAGCATACAGTTTATGGTGCCAAAATGTGATTATGACTCTATTTATAATGGAATTCTATTTATTAGAGTCTCAATGAGCTACTGTAGATACTACACAAATATATCTTAATTTGAGTGAATAGGAAAAGAATTTGACTATTTTAATAAAATAATAATAATAATAACACATAAATAAATAAATATAAATCACACATATGACTTCAATTTTGTGGCTTGTACGGACAATAAAAACCGTGAACACCTCAGAACGCCTGTTGGAAATTGATCACCCGAGTGTTTTTGAAGTGAAAATGCAATATTAATGATGAGTTGTAATGATTTGTAATGATTACATTGACAATATTTCCTCATAATACTTCACAATAGTCCAAAGAAATTTGTTGACATTCCTGAATGTCCTTTATTGATGTTGTTATTTATGCATTAGTATGTATTTCTTCTCAGAACTTTTATTTTGCAATACAAACACCTGAGCAAAAAAGAGAGCAAACAGCCCCTCCCTTCTCTTCTGTAACCCAATATCTGGTTCAGTGGTGTCATTACCCCACCCCCGAACCAGAGTCTGTATGCAGGTTGAGCATCAGCCACGCCCCCTCTCTCTGATCAGTCAGAACCTTTATGCAGGTTGAGCATCAGCCCCACCCCCTCTCTCTGATCAGTCAGAGTCTGCATGCAGGTTGAGCATCAGCCCCGCCCCCTCTCTCTGATCAGTCAAAGTCTGTATGCAGGTTGAGCATGTGAACATGGACGGAGCAGTAAACATGCACTGGATGCTCCTTTGGCATTTGAGCTGGCATTTAATTCAGTAGAAAATGAGTGAATTTTAGCTGCTTTCTGAGATTTAATTCAGTTAAACTGAGAATTGTAGCTGTTTTCTGAATTAATTGCAGATAATTGATCACACAATGATAGTTCAAGAAGGTAAGTTTTGTAGTTTGTTATGATATACTATGATCCTCTGAAATTCTGAGTTACGAAGCCTAGAAAACAACATGTAACAGCCTGTAAGTTGCGTATCTCAGATTATGAGTTAAAAATGTATTTTATTTAGATTAATAACCACAGATAACTCATCTATGATTGCATGTAATGAATGAACTGCTGCAGACGACTAAAAAGTGGAAGTAGAACAGTGTCTGCTTCAAAATGCTTCCCCACAGTCTGCTGCGTTCACTCCTCACAGTCAGTATTTACTCATCTGCCTTGGTAAACTGAGTAGGTGCTTCATTATAATAGCCTCCTTCTAGTGTTCTGCGCTTTGTAAAACAAGAAACCAATAAATGTAGATGCTTTAAGGCTCTGTTTTTCCATGATATTGACCCTCTGACTGCTTCAATTCCCAGCCACGTTACATCCGAACACTTATTATTCAGTGACTACAATGAGCACCACACAAACTAGCTGACTTATGCTTGTGTCATGAATGTGTGTGTGTGTGTGTGTGTGTGTGTGTGAATGTGTGTAATAGATAATAGAACCACACACCAACACTGTGTCATTACATATATCTGTAACACCCTGAATATTTATGATATGGCCAAAAGTTTGGGGACACCTGTTCATTCATCCTTTCTTTTGAAAACAAGTGTATTCGAAAGGGTTTATCCTGCTTTTGTCGGGGTGTTACTGTCGATACTTTCCAGGAAGGCTTTCAACTAGGTTTTGGAGCATTTCTGTGAGGATTTGATTGCATTCAGCAATGAGAGCAATAGTTGGCTCAAGATATTGGACGCAATATCCTTGTACCTCCATATTTGACATAGTATGAATGTGTATGCTGTTCTTTAGACAATGTCAGAATTATGAAATGGACGAATGCGAATGTTTGGATATTAATTAATTATTTGGTTGATTCATTAACTTGTTTATTAAGTAACATATTTTTAAATTGACCTCGCATTAAGTATGAAAAAGATGCATCCTCCTTCTGTAAAGTTGCTGTTTTGGAGACTGGAGATTTTATGTGACAGCAACAACATGTATTTTCATTTGAACTGAAAAGCTCATCTTAAACTTGAAGCCTATTTTTAAAGGCTCCTTTAAGCAGCATTTAAAGGCTTTATTAAGGCTGAGGAGTGTAAAAAAATAATAATAATGTGTAATTATGTATTACTGAACTACTGTATGTAAGCGATTTCTTTAATTATTGGAAACCCCAGCCGAGATCTTCCCCCTTAGGGCAGCATGCAGCCTTGTCTGTTTACAAGTACAATATTAATTGCTCTCTAACACTTATCTCAGTGTCACAGACTAAATAAAGCCTAGGAATTTGTATTTTAAATGCAGCTATTTATGTATTTATTGGAGATGCACTAAATACACAGTTCCCTGAGGGCAGCATGTGGTCTGTGTGAATATATTGAGCAGGGGGGCTCTGGTGGGAAGTAATGAGGGAGGGTTTAAACGGTAAAAACTGAGATCTCAATCAGACTTGTTATGTGTATTGGGTTCATTTATTACAGAAATATGATATTATTTTGGAGGTGGTGTTTGGGACAGACTGATTTCCCCTAATAGATAATTCCTGATCTAGTATCCATGTGGGTCCATAAGCTAGTCAGCTCTTTTTTTACTGAGGACATGAGACACAGATAAGCAGAATCAAGAAGAGCGGACAGGAAGGGAAAGGTCAGGAAAGAATTTGGAAGCAGTTGCAAAGTTGTTCAAAACTTTGACTGAAATACTGACTGAAAAAAGGGCCTAAACTGTAAAAACATCTGTACGATTATTAGTATTATTAATATATAAAAACACCACAATTACAATTTAACCTAAATGGTATATGTTGAATCTCATCGAGACCCCCACAGATGCTCATGAGGAACTTCTGAGGTGCTCTGTGACATTCACTGCCACAAACTGAATATTTGTTGCGATTTATTAAAGTATAATGTGATATTGATTAACAAATGATATGTAATCTGCATCTATAACACACACACACATACACACACACACACACTCATCACACCTCCACCATGTACCAATAAAACACAGCCACAAGCCAACACACCCTGGTTGAGTGAATGATCTCTCTCTCTCTCTCTCTCTCTCTCTCTCTCTCTTGCTCTCCCCCCACCTCCCTTCAACTCACTGCAGCGCTCGGCTGCTGGGTGCTGGATGCTGCCACACACTCAGAGACTCTCCACACTAAAGAGACACACTCCTCACATCAGAGAGAGAGAGAGAGAGAGAGAGAGAGAGAGAGAGAGAGAGAGAGAAGGGGGAGATAGAGCAAAGATAGAGCAAGGAAGATAGACATAAAGAACTGAATAAGAGAGAAGAAAAAAGAGCAAGAGGCACAGACTGAGAGAGGCAGAAGGAGAGGGAGAGAGAGAGAGGGTCAGATAAATAGAGGCAGCTTTAAAGAGTGTGGGAGAGAGCAGAACAGTGGGAGCCGTTATGTGTGTGTTTACAGGACGGAGAGTTTATCCAGCATATCCATCCTGTGTTTGGACTCCACCGGTTTCAATCTGAGGAGACTTTGAACAGCTCATTGAAGGTAGGTGTGAACTGAAGCTTCTTTTGGGCTTTTTCAGATGTTTCTCCACAGGGATCACAGGAGAGAGAGACTCTGATGTGAAGAGAAATCAGTGTGCTGAGCGTGTGCGGAACCTGCACAGCTCAGGGATTACACTGATGAAGTCGTTTTAAAGGCTTTAATGATGATGAACGGCTCGTGCACTCGACGGTGAATCACCCCCCTTAAAGACTGTCCACCACAAGCGCTCACCAGCTGCTGGAAGGCGTCTCTGCTGACCACATCTGCTCACTTCGCTCCGAGAGGGGCTGTGAGGTTGTGCTTGTTTGGTTTTATAGAAATCCAATGGAAACACTGTGAGAAAAACATACTCTGGTGTTCATACCAGTAGAGACACTGATGCCTGAACTTCTTGATGTTGAACTTCTGCCTCTGCAAAGAGCATCTTCTGCCTTGTTGTAATTGTCTTGCTTAACTTCTTTACCGAGAATAAACTGCAGTGGAACAACAAGTTCAGAACATTGGTTGTTATTCCAAGCACCATTTTTATGAATGATCAGATGCCTTGCATCTCCACGACCAATCCTGGAGCAGGTGTCAATAGTGGCAGTGGAGTTGTGGGTTCTTATACATGCTTTGAAAAGGGAAGGGTTTATCTTTAATTCTATATATATATTTGGTTTTATATAGATCCACAATAAGCCATAGAACCACAGGAATGCTTACGTGGTTCTTTATTTGGTTAAGGACATATTCATGCAGAAATCCCTGCAGTAGGTTGCACCAAAGAGGGTTCCACTATTGCTGAGGATTCAGTGAAGCTTCAGAATTGGTTCCTGGCTTGGACATGTGGTCCTCAAAGTTACCTGTAGTTGGTGTAGAATCGAATTGTGTCATCAGTACCACCTTTGTTGAGTCCCAAATGAGTCCAATGAATGTCCAATGGAAGTCAAAACCAAATGCCTGGCTGAGGCAAGATCTAGACCAGAGGTTGGCATCCCTGGTTTTGGAGCGCCAGCTGCCTGCATAGCTTGCTGATGCCCCTGCTCTAAGAGACGTACTAAACCTAGCAATTAACAGGGAAGTTCTGGGAAGGACAGGGGATTCTGATTCGGGGTGGGGTGGCATGATTGGTTCTTTTTTGTCACATGACTGCTTCAACTTTTGTCTGCCTTCAGAGCAGGCCTCCTTGTTTGCTGGTGTTCCTGCCTGGTGCAATTCTACGAATGCAGAATCAACTGTTCTTCATGCTTGAGTGCATATATCAGAAGAGAGTAATGGAAATCAATAAATGGGTGAACCTAGGCCCCACTATTTTGCAAAAATGTATGAATTCAGAATTGCACAATCGATCGAATTCCTGGGTGTGGACTTATTCTTATTCATATGGACACATGGCTGGGTTTGATCTGAGGCCTTCTATATGCCACTTGACTTGGAGGCATGATTCGAGTAGGAACAGATTGTGTAGAATCTATGGGTGTAATTAAACCCACATTTGTGGAGTCAACACTAGTGGGAGTCAAGAACAAGTCTAAAGGATGCCAAGGCCAAGTCTAAACAGAATCAAGTCTAATTTAAGACCAAGCCTTAACTGACTGGCTAACTCGTTGACTGCCTCCAGCTCTAATTCTTTTTTTTTTTTGCTCCTTTCAAAGATGTTAAGATGAGCCATTTAAACTTGAGATAAACTCCATAAATAATTGAGCTGGAAGTCTTGAGTTATTACTTTCATTTTGCTTTACTGCTTAAACAAAATTGCATAATTACGTGATTTATTGCGGAGTTATCTCTACCCTCTCAGAGAATTCTGATTTGCATGTAGTTTACATTCTGTAGCAACTGGTTGGAGTCTGCACTTCTGGCACTTTCTCATTTGTTTGGATGCCAACAATGTCAAAAACATGGCAAAAATACAAAAGGAGCTGCTTTCAAAAAAAAAAGAAAAGCAGCTGGAGTGCAGGCCAGTGGGTTTTCGCTGGGAATTAAAATAAGCATAATTATATTTTTGAATTGAGTAGATGTTCCTGGTTGATACTCGAGGCTAGATTTTAGATCAATGTTGAAGATCAAGACACAGTACAAATTCACTGAACTCCAAGATCATTCTGTAACATCTTGAACATGGGCAACATCATCATTAAACTAGTTAAACATCATTAATTTAGAATAGTCCATCTCAAACTTTCTCCATCCCAACTTGAGCTAAAATATGGACGGTCAGTCGCTCATCAGCATGAGCTTAGAGACCATGGGACTGTTTTGAGAACAAGTACTTTAAAGAACCATCTGCTGAAAGCTTCTTTGGGGAAGCAAAGTTTTTCTATGGAATTGCTCCAAAGAATCCTTCATGTTTTAAGAGTCCACACAGATCCCCATCAGTTGGTCTGTGGCTCCTGACTGAGCAGCTCAGTGTCTTTTGGTCTAGCTGCTGCCGCTGATGGTCAGGCAACTAATGCAGCGCTGCAGTGATGGGTTAAATATTTATTCTCAGAGTCCAGTGATGAATAAGAAATAGAGAAAGATGGGGGAGCAGTAAATAGGCTCATGCGGATTGGCTTTCAAACCCTCCGCAGCACGATGAAGCTCAGAAAGTTCAGAGAGGGGCAGCATCGTTTGAGAACAGCACAGCTAACGATGTTTAGTCGTTTGTCATTTAAGACAACATCGTGATTAGAGAAGCATCAGAATCTATAGTGCATTTTATTTATCACCAGACAGAGCCTTTTAGGGCCACAAGGAAATGCTTGTGTGCACCATGTATGACTGTCATTAGCTCCAGTTTAGTTTCAGTGATGGCAGCCTCTCTGTGTAGTGCAAGGTTATTTAATGCATTATTTTAATTAACGGGGATAATAGAAAAATATCAAGCAAGCTATTTAGCATTTTCTCTCAAGCTCAAGCACACCAACAAGATGCCTTCATTATCATCTTACGTAATGGTTTAGTTCAGTTCAGAGTTCCAAAATTATATACCCATAGAAAAGAATTGAAGGAAAAACAGTAAAAACACATTTTAACTTAATAGACATGAGAGAAAAGAATTTAGGACAGTTGCACTAACATTTCCGGACGATAAATTGTCATAAAAATAATTGTGATAATAAAGTCTTTTTAAAACCATTTGTGCAATTGATATCATGATAAAAGCATAGCAATGCAATTATACCATTTTAAAGAGCAATACTTTGTGATATTTAACAATATTTTGACATTGTAACACATATAATAACCCTGTAATCCCCCCAATTTGGAAGTGCCAATTACCCAACCCAATTAAGACTCTCCCCCATCAGATACATGATTCCAAGCACCTCCTCAGATAAATGTACACCCTTCTCAAACTGTCACCCTCGCATCATTGCTGGGCTTCCAAAGCACTCAGGATGACTTGATTGTACTAGATGTTAGGAGGGGAGAGAGTGCCATCTACCCACCCAGAGACCAATTTTGCTCTCTCAGATTCTGGCTGCCAATGGCAAGCAATATGATCCGGCATTGAACTGATAGTGCTGACAAATTGTGCTACCGTGTGGAATTTGTGTATTTCAAGGTAAAGCTGCCCAATGAAAACTGTAAGTAGGCAAGTATAATAGCCGCACAGCACTGTATCAGAAAACGCTCCTGGCAGAAATCAGTTTAACCTACTTACTCCACTCCAGACACAACCTCCAGATCCAATGTGAGCTCACTCGCAGGAGTCCAGAAATATTACTGGCCCATCCTTTCCTATCTGCTCTTTTGGATTCTGCTGATTTGTATCTCATGGCGTCAGTAAATATACTGGCTGAGCTGACTAATGTAAGGATCCACAATAATGCAAGGTCAGGGAGGACATTTTGGCAAATACTCACTCCACAATAGGTCCACAATGAAAAAATATATTTCTACACATATATAAAATATTCTTTATTTCAAGGTCTACATTGTGAAAATGATTTAATAACTAGTATTTCACAATTATTAATGCGCCAGTTAGCAAGCAAGTTTAGAAATGTGTGAATGTGTTTGAATGGCATGTGATAAATAACAGGCTTGTTTTGTCTGTTTCTATTGGAAGAGGCTGCACTTTGACATCAATTGCAGTGAGAGATACCTGTAGATCCCATGATGATATTTCAGGATTGTTGGAGACGTCTTTTCGCTCTTTTGCTGAATTGACTTGGACAGACTGACCTGGCAGCTGGTTGTCTTGTAAATGCTTTAGAAGTCAGTGGAACGACTGCTTTATAACTGTCCTGGGATCTTTTAAAATAGACTCCTCTGCATCCACAACCTGCTTTCGTTCTCAGAAAGCTCTTTGGATCAACAATCAAGAGCAAACCAAACTAATGTCTGAGGTTTAAATGAGACAGCCTCCTCCAAAGTCCTCTCTAATGATGCATCCAATCATTTGCAGCTGATGTGCTGCACCCGGTTTAATAAATATGGGGTCCCCTCAGATACATGACTGATTGGCATGCAGTTCTGTCTCAGGAAGATATGTAAATGACCACAGGTGTGGCCTGATTACACACCGGGTTTGGCACCAGAGGGCATTGAAGTGCTTTCCTCGCTGACCTATAAAAAGACTCGCAGTGGCTACTTTGGGTAGAGTACCTCTTGGTGAGAGATGACTGTTGACTGCTAGACATGGCTGTGTGATGCATTCAAAGCCATTTGGCTCAGTTGACCGTCTTTGAGAGGGCACACATAATTGGACAGTGAGAAGCAGGGTGGTGGTTTTGACAAACTGCCAGCCATCTAAGCCATTCTGCACCAGGTGTTAGGAGATAGTGGGAGCATTGGTTACGTAAGGGCTCATGCACTGGAAACAGGAACTGTTTTGTTCCAGGTTCTGTTGGGTTTGACCATGGAGGCCTGGTGGTGATACAAAGGACAGTTCAACACTGGTATGTGCTGGACATCCTGTGCCAACATGTGTTGGCTCTCATGGCAGGGCTTGCAATTATATTTAGTTAATATTGAAAATGAGAGGGGAGGGTCTATGTGTCCTCTTTGTTTGTTCACAGTGTTCAAATTTCAAAATAAAAGTCCAGAGAAGGGATAATACATATGTAACAAAAATAATAAAGGTATTTTTGATCTATCTATCTATCTATCTATCTATCTATCTATCATATATTGACAAACTGTAAGACTCACCCCTATCTAACCATGGTCTCATAAAAACTGCTACAATTCAATTGTGTCCAACTGAATTAAATCCAAGTTTAAATGCCAAAGGAGCTTCCAGTGCATGTTTACTGCTCTGTCCACGTGAACATGCTCAACCTGCATACAGACTCTGACTGATCAGCAAGTGGGGTTTTGCATTTCTCACACAGTCTTCATGTTTCAGCCATGTGGAGGGCTAAAATGGATACATCCATCTATCTGTATAAAGTGTTTTTAGTCCATATAAGTAAAACAAAATATAAAATAAAGAAAAAAAAACACAAACTGTATACACAAGTACGTTTTTGATAAAGAACAGTCAGATTCATACAATTCATACAATTAAATATGATGTTCAAATGAAAACTTTTCCAATTTTATGATCCAATCTTAAGAGCGCGGGCATCCAGGGAATACAAGAACAATGAAATACTACATCTCTTTATTGACACATCATTTATGACATTAATTATGTCAAACTATGAAAATGCCACAAAATTGGCCTAGGGTTAAAGATTAATGTTGATGGTCAATTCAGCCCAGTCACTGCAACATGGGTAAGCCAATAAAACCATGGCAATGATGCCAGATGGACCAATTTCAGCCTGATATTGGAGGTCACTATGGCCTCTACAGTCATATTTTTGAGGCTTCTGCCAATTGTTTGCTATGGTTTCAAGCAACTGCATTTGGTGCCATAACCCTTTACAATTGTAACACACATTTGGCAGTCCAATTCCTTTGCACAAACACAGTCACACAGACACGGAGCAGACACGCAGACTTCATTAGTCTACCGATTAATTTCATTAATTCTCGCTTGGTCTGCCACATGGTCTGACTGATGGGGGGCTTCAGCTAAATAGAGTTCACATTGGGGTGTATGTGCATGCATGTGCGCATGTATGTGTGTGTGGGCCTGCTTTGTTGTATTTTTTGGTGTTGTTTTATTGCACAGCATGGCCACAATTGAAAGTGCCTTTACAAAGGAATTAATTCCTCATTCAGTGGTGCCCTGCATTAGCACACAATGAAGCTTTGTCGTATGACTCCCCTCGGCCGTGTTTTGGGCATGGCGGTAGCCCTCCACTGTTCACAGTGGCCGTGCAAAGCTGGTGCGAGCAGGCTTAACCTTAGACACGTGTGCAGATCACAGCTTCAAATGCTGCAACATGAATAACAAGGCTGCTCCTTTGAGCTTTATCTAGGAAGGTCCACCGATTCTGTGAATGCGAGATTAGAGGCGGTGTTTCTGTCAGAGCGCGGGCATCCAGGGAATACAAGAACAATGAAATACTACATCTCTTTATTTACACTGTGCTTTGAGCAGGTTAAATGATGAACACAGACACACACACACACACACACACACACACACACACACACACACACACACACACACACAGAGAAACAGAGAGAGAGAGAGAGAGAGAGAGAGAGAGAGAGAGAGAGAGAGATTATGCATTGAATTGAAAAGTTGAGTTGTAATTAGAGGCTCCAGCTGACGCCCTTTCTATTGAAGTGTAGAGAAGCTGTGGGGCACCTATGGCGCTTCATATAGATGACGTGGATTGTGCACTATATGGTCAAATGTATTGGGACATCTGCTCTTTCTTATCTAATCAATATAAACAATTCATTGACATTCTTGCATTTTCAGCTCAAAAACACTGAAAATAATAATATATATGATGTGTGAATGTATCATATTCATTTCTGGCAAATAAAAGTACACCAAACTACAATTTTTTTAATTTGCAGAGCACATTCTGGGTCTCACACAGAATGCAACGCTGCTTAATGAGAGATCACAAAAGTGAGAGACAGATGTTTGACAGATGCAAAGATTTGCCGGAATACAAAAAACAAAACAAAAAAAACATGAAAAACATGAAAAATGTGAAAAGGGAAGATCAGGACAGTCAAATAAACTCGCAGCAGAAAGTAGATTAAAACTGACCCAAAAACAAACAAAAAAAAAAAAAAAACATATGCTATCACAATAAAAAGATGTTCCCCACATATATTAAAGGAATACAAAAAAATAATAAGTGACAGATGTAATCAATCACCCAAGCCAGGTTTGATATCTCAAGTTTGTGTCTTTGGTTTAGAACAGGGATGTCAAGCATACTTTAATGAGAATGTACGGTTCTCATCCAGCCTGTGAAATATAAAATCCATAAATGCATCCCAATTATGAATTCGTTGCGAATAGTTAGTAGTTTATGAATATGTAGTATGAAGAGATGAAGTTTGAATACTCAAATCCATTCAGATTTGAAGTGTGGTTATGATGGTCACTTTCTGGAAGAGTTAGGGGACCTTTAACCAATCGAACTCTAGGCTTATTTTGTGGGATGTTCTTGTAGTTTGACATGCTTTTATTCAAGTATTTGTGGGAGACAGTCATGCATGACAGATATTGTTATTTTCAGGAGATCTTTAACTATTCAAAATTGTCTTCATTTGAGATATTAACAGAATTAAAATATTTATATGAATTTGTAAATTTGTAAAATAAGAAGTTCTTCAAAATAAAATCAAAACGTCTTTTATTATGTTTGACATTTATGTACGTATCCGTTTGAGCCCTTCTCCTGGCTGAAACTGTGTGAGAAATGAAAGAGTGCAAACTGCCCTTTCCTTCCCGTTTTCCTGTATAAGTAAATTTTCTGATGTCATTAGCCCCACCCCTCTTGCTGATCAGTCAGAGTCTACATGCAGTTTGAGCATGTACACGTGGACAGAGCAGTAAACATGCACTGGAAGCTCCTTTGGTATTTAAACTGGGATTTAATTCAGCTGGATAGATAGAGAGAGAGAGAGAGAGAGAGAGAGAGAGAGAGAGAGAGATAGATAGATAGATAGATAGATAGATAGATAGATAGATAGATAGATAGATAGATAGATAGATAGATAGAGAGAGAGAGAGAGAGAGATAGATAGATAGATAGATAGATAGATAGATAGATAGATAGATAGATAGATAGATAGATAGATAGATAGATATGTGTATCATGCCTGTAGGTTTATCTGATGCTGAGATATGAAGCCTAGCCTGGTGTTGGTCATGGTGACCAAAGGTCTTAGTGACCTACGTCCCGATGCTCCAAAGTGTTTCATTGTGTTGTCAATGACTTTATGGTGTTTACACAAGCTGTGCATGTGGGAATGAATGCCTGCTTCAGCGATGGGTTCACCTTAAAGTAATGAATTTGCCAACCTCTGCATTCGTTATTGAAGTAGATACTAGCGGGAGAAAAAGGAGCGCTAACAACGGAACGTGAAATAAGACAACACAGGAGGAATTAAAAATAGCACGGTAGTACTGGGGGCCAGACACTAGGCCCGGTTTCTCCCCGCTGCTGGCGCGTGAATTCTGAAAGCATGCATTAAAAGTTGTTCGGCTCATCTAGTAGTGAAGTTCCTGCTGTGGTGTCTTGACTGGATTTTCCTTTGTAGTTACGGATGGCCTGTGCCACCTTGCCACCAGCACAGTGACTCACGGCCCCCACACTGGGATTCTATTTTGTCCTTGCACTCCTTCTTTTGCCGAGGCAATAGCTTTTTAAATGTCACACTGTTACGTCTCCAGGGTTCTATAACCTCGTCTTGCATAACGTGACTGTGGAGGTGGACAGGTATAGTTTTACTTGGATGTCTTTTACAAACATGGCCCCTGACTTCCGATGACAATAGGAAAATGGGAAAAGTAGTCCGAGGACTGTGGAAGTGGAAGACGGTTTGCAGGATGTTTTCCTAAATTTTTGACTTGATGTAAGTCCCTAAAATGCGATTTAACCTTGTAACCTGTTGCTCCTTCCTAGTCCCACCTCCTAATCATGCTCCCCACCTGTGTGTGGGCTTTAGCTATGCCCTCTTGTCATTACCTCCACTGTTACTTGTGTGTGTTCGGTGTATTTTTACATTGGGTTCTGGCAAGTTCCCTGTTCGGCACTGTCTGGCCTTGTAGCTTTATGTGTATCTTTTGTAATAGTTCCCCTAGTTTCTGTTTTTCTTTAGTTCTTGTCCTGTCTATTCAGATAACTGTTGGTTTTCTACACCTTTAGTTTGCTTGTCCTCAAGCTTGAACCCTGACAGCTTATAACAGTACAGTGAAGGCAGTTAATTAGTGCTGGCAGTTGTGTTGACTGGTTCTAAACTCAATATTAGTTCATCTACTCGGGGTACTTGGGCTCAATTATGCTTTTTAAAACTAATTTTCTACACGCGGTTCTAATAATATAGGACATAAAGAAGAGCAGGGCTCAACCTCAGGGACAAAGAGAGGATTCATATTTTCTATAAGTAACGATCACACAATCCGGGTACCCCATAATTACCCGCCACTCAAAATTACAACCCCACCGTACCATGACTTCAGGTGAGGCAGCTGTATTAGATGGACCAATCCAGTGAGGGTTGGTGATCGTCCAGTATCAGCGACTCTCCTTGTCCAGCTCGCCATTCACAAAGGAATTTGCTTCATCGCTGAACAGAGCCTGGAAAAACAAGGGTTTATCTAAAGTTGCTGTGTCACCCCACCTGCAACCCCATCTGTGCTGCATAGTCTGGGACATTCTTGGTCCGGTGTTGCAGCAGAAATTGGACAATGTCAACACATTCTGCTTTGGATAGCAACATAGTTCACATCACTTGTACAGAATAAAAATCACTGCTGACAATGAAAATGAATTGAGCTGTGTGAAAATAAAGCACACACCTAACTTGCCATTGCTCGTGATATCAGGGTGGCGGCCATGCTCATAACTCAGCCTAACCGGTTTAAAAATGGATCATATTACACATTATTATGGAGAGTTTTAACTGCATATGTAAGGGTGGTGGTTTGGGAACCAGCCTTGTGACTGGAAGGTTGCTGGTTTGAATCCCTGAACTGGCAGGACATGACCGAAGTACCCTTGAGCAAGGCACTAAACTCCGCAGCTCCTGGGCGCTGCGGATAGGGCTGCCCACCGCTCCGGGCACATGTGCTCACTGCCCCCTGCTGTGTGAAGTCACTAGTGTGTATCGCTGTGTGTGGATGGGTTAAATGTGGAGGATTAATTCTGTGTGTGCACAACACAGTGGGATATAAAGTATAATTACTGCTCATCTTTTGTTTGGAGAGGCTTAGTTTGAACTGTTTGCAGCTACCTCCACCATGTTTGAAAGCTGTACTGCAGCAGAGATCTGTTACAGCTATCAAGAGGGTGAATGAAATAGCATTGTGGGTTAATGCTGTGATGTACACACAACTCTGGAGACTATGCAGAAGTAGCAGTTCAATCACATTAGATATTAAATAGATCATAAATGGTAAATGGTTATTATGGGAATATGAAATGATGACTGAAAATGTGAACCTGTTCATCTGCATTAAGTACCCAAACGTTCCATTTTACTCCACTTTAGGTTGTGTCCAATTAACCCAGGTCAGCCCCGTTTGCACCTGCATCTTTTCCTTTATATAACAAGGTTTCCAGCACTGGCTATATTCTATCACTGCCGGGTTGTTTAGAACACTGTCTGGTGTCTTTAGAAAACGGAAACCCTGTAAAGATCCTCAGAATAAAAAAAAAAAGATTTTAAGGTTCTGTTATGGACTCAGAATCTCACCGTGAAGCACAGATAAGCACCCAGTGTTAAATGACACATGGAGCATTTAATGAACTCTATTCATTTTGACCCAGCTGGGCTTATATAAACACAGTAGGTGTTATTTCAACACTGAGGAATTTGCCATGGACTCTCTTAAGGGCATAAACAACACTGCATTTTGTTGTTGTTGTTGTTGTTGTTTTCCCATACTGTCACTGCCACCATACAAAAGGGTCTCTCCAGTGGAAGTCTGCTTTGTAAAAAGGGCCCATTCTATATTATACTATATCTATATTCTTTATTATACAGTTTTCTTGGTGCACTTTCGTTTTATAGAGTATTGTGGAAATGTTTTAGGCACCCTGTGTAGGAGAATAAAATTATCCTTGTTTGGTCAGTAATTGTTTATTAGTTCAGTAAAACAATTATAGTGTTCAACAAATTGTATATATTCTATATTGCATATATGTTTACCTGCATATGTTCTAAAGGGATCTAATTCTACAGGAAACTCTTGCTTATTGTTGTTCAGAGACAGGAGGATCATATATATACTGTATATATATATATATATATATATATATGATGAGATCTTGTTGCAACAGTGGGAGCTTAGTAAAGGGTAACCCACAACCATGTGATCAGTAAACTAGTGCTCTAGATATTAGTATAAGTATAGAATTGTGGTTCTATTTAATGGGTTATAAATCATCTATTAAGTAGAGCACCATCAAAGCTTTTCGTTATCCAACAATTAGTGTTTCCTGCAATGAACAGCCAAAGAGAGCTGAGCAAGGGTGTTAAAGGAGGCTCAGCCCAAGGGAAGAGAACAGCATATGGCTTTCTGCGTTTGCCAGAACACAAGAGAGAAGCAGACAATAGCATCAAAACAAGACTTCAGACTTTTTTTTTATCAATCAAGTCATCCTCTTTCATTTCTCCTGTTGTTGCACTGTGTGGTCTTTCCTTTGTTGGGCTAAAGTGACACAGGGACAAACTGAAAGGTTAGAAGTGCAGTGGAATTAGCTGTGAACCTCTTTAGATCTCAAGCTGTTATTAACATTAACATGGACAAGTGGAAAAGATGTTTTGGTGAATTTGAGCTGGGATGATGCTTTAAGCGTGAGCTTACGGGGTCTGGTTTTACTTTTGATGGCATCTGTCTTGAAGTTGAAAGCGAAGCCTGTCAAAGATACACTGTTTATTACATTAAACATCAAGAACAAGTGTGAACAACAAGAACATCCAGCAGGAGCAATGCCACCACTGAATGTTCTTAAGACGATCGGTTTTATAAAGGAAACGTGTGAGCATGAAGAACTTTGAAGGTCTATAATTACAGACTGGAGTCCATCTGTTTCTCTGCACACTTTCACCCTGTTTGTTAAGGATCAGAACCCCCAGGATCACCACAGAGCAGGTGTTATGTGGGTGGTAGGTCACACACTGAAACAGCCGCTGTGTGTTAACCCTTAGAGCTCTAGCTATACAAGTTGTGTGCATTTTGTGCATTTTTGAAAGTGCCTTTTTATAACAACATAGTAATTCCATGAGATGTCATAATATGTTATCTTTACGGAAGGTCTTTGGCTTCAAAAAAGTTGCAGATGGGTGTCTATAAGTTGAGAATAAAAAACAATGATATTTTATAATATAGCTTATTTCTGTGACAAAATATATGAAAAAATTCAGGTGGTCTTAATTTTTTGAAAGATTTTGCCTCTTGGATCCATGCCAATCTCTAAAACTGCTTGTCACAGAAGCCCAAAACTTGAAATTATTTGTTCTGGGCCAACTTGACCAACATCTCAGGTAATAAAAACTGCTTATTTTAATATAATATACAGGAGCTTCTAAAAATAGTTATAAATTTTATAAAAGTATCATTTTCCACAATAAATTATTCACAGATGCTTCACTGCACCACAACAGAAAGAGTAGGCTCTGCGGTTTCTAACCGTATGTGGTTTGGGTCGGTTCGTCAAGGAATTCCTGCCCTATTTTAGCCTTTACAGCATGATTTTTTTATTTATATATAATTATCTAGAATAATTTTACACCTAGGTAGGGGTTAGAACTGTAGTTTAGTGATTTAGTCCTTTTTCCTTTTCCCAACAAAGAAAACACACATCAACTTTATAATTTTCTGAGATGTCGGATGTGTTACAGCCTGGAACAAGTCCAACTCTAGCCTTTAAGAGGCCGAAAGCAGGATTATTTATGGGGCCTCCATCTGTCCAGGCCGTCTTACACACTTACAGTGAATAATGGCGTGGCCAGTCTGTGTACAAAGTAATACTATAGAAATGGCTGAGCAGATGTGGTGTAGAACAGAGATTCAGTCTTAATACGTTAACAAGTCAATCATCTCCCTCTTAATTAAGCATCTTTAATAAAAAATAAATCAAAGGTTGTTAGGAGACCCCCTGGTGGGTCTGGGGACTTATGGGGCTGCTAATGGTACTTGTTTAGACTGCAGGCAGATCAGATCTCTTCCTCAAATCAGATCTGCGGATACGACTGTGTGCACTGTAAAGTGATCAGATCAGATTTGCGTGTCCACACATCACAAACCTGCCTACATGGGTCGCTGTGGTAATAATGTAGGCATCAGTAAATAACGCAGAGCTCTTCTTGGATGTCCACACGTCTGTCACTCTGGATTTGACATATTTCAAACCACCTCCAAATGTTGTTTCGGATCTGATGCTGAAATATCAGACTTGTTTTGGCTGACCAGACTATCAGAAGTCCATCCAGATACAATGTAGATATGCTGAAAACTTGAATATGCCAAAAATGTAATTTCTGCTGAACAAATTAGATAGAAGTAGTTCTGGAATCTGCAAAATTACCCCTCAAAACAGTTCTGAAGGCAGCCCTGTCTCTAAAGCAGAAGAAATGCAATTGGAAATGTGTGCTCTTAGAGCTTCATATCTGGATGTACTGAATGAAAGGTGTTCAGGCCAGTTTGAGGTTCTAAGGTGTAAAAAAACAATTCTTTTAATATGGTGTTTCTCAGAACAGTGTGTGGGAAACCAGTCCCCAAAGAACCAGCAACCGAAGAAAATGGCAGATCTCTGAAAGACCAACACCATTGAAACCATTAAAAACAACAAAATGTCAAACTGAATTGCACACCATGCAGTGCATCCACATACACAGACCGCAAACCACTGCCGAATGGTTTTTTTTAATTGATTATTCTTAACCAGTGGTATTTGTTCTGCCTCAGAAGTAACACTGCCTTCAGAACCATTTTGTGTAGTGATTCTGCTCTACCGGCCTTGACTGCTCATGTCCAGTACATATCCACTTGCCGTTTTACCTCAACACATCCTGTTCATTTCAATGTGAAGAGGTGCTGCATGTCAAAAAGAGCCTCGCCCTCAGACAGAAAATATGGCGAAATGAGTACGGCTGCCACGCTGGCAGAGCACAGACGAATGTGTCAAATGCGAAAATAAGTGCAGGTGGGCCATAAAGAACAAAGTGAGGTCAGTAAACATTCATGTAAAAAAAAAAAAATACAATTTAGTCCGTCCAAAGAACCTCCACATAAACATAAAGGATTTAATACACCGTATCTGTGAGAACCATGCATTCAAGCCAAGAACTTGGAAGCACCTTAGTCACATTGAAGCCTTCAGCAACTCTACAATGTGTGATTATGGATATGACACCCTTCCATCCATCATAAATGAATGATTACCCTCCAGAACACAGTATCTGCAGTCATATCTGCTTTTTTATCCACTTAAAACCGGAATATTTCCAATGCAACAGTGTTTTATGCTAATTTGAATTTTATTAAAGAAGTCCTTTCAAAGTCGTGGACAATAACAGCTTAAAAAGGTCAGTCACCACCTCAGATGGTGGACACTCTTATAATGAATACATTTAAATACTTTAAGTTGCACCCATTGCTGACACACATTTGCAAAAGCACACGTGGCTTGTCCAGGCCCTGTAGAGCAGTACTGCGAATAGAAATGTGAGCCTTCTGTCTCACTGTCTCAACACCAGGTGTGGACTAGAGGGGTATAAAGCTCCCCAATACTGAGCAGTGTAGCAGTGCAACTGCGTTCTGTGGAAGGATGGTGCTCCATCCAGTACGGAGTGAGGAGCTGGAGTTGGAGTTGGAGATGAGGTGGGGTGGTGACCTCACTAATGCTTCTGACACTGAATGCATCCTATTCTCACAGCAATTTTCCAAAATCTGGGCGGTAGCGACAACAAAAAGCAGAATGAACTCCTTATTAACTTAACAATTTCCTTGATTTTGGAAGAAACAAAGAACCAACTGATGTCCCAATACTTTTGCTACATACTTCCTAAGACATTTTTTCCCAGCTTCGAGGATTTAGTCATAAAAGAGGAACATGTTTATTTTGTAATGTCGCAAAAAACAAACATATTTGCCAATCAGCCAGAACAGAGCTCATTTACATAATCCATAGTGCCTTTCAAGATAACCAAAGACAATTTATAATCAGCACTTTTCACACTCCGCACTCAACCCAAAAAACAGCAGCCAATTACGCACAGTTTACTCTCCACCAGAAACGGACAAACAGATTGTCCATAAACTGACAATCCATATCTGGGCATTCAGACAGGCTCATTCCTACACACTCTTTGGAGCAGAAACCCAGGACAGAAGTCCCTGGATGAAACCCACGCAGACACAGGGAGCACATGGAGACCAAACAAATAGGCACTTGGGCCAAAGACCAAAGGTGGTGACCAACAACCCACTGTACTGCCCAAAATGTATCAATAATCTATTTGTTTATGCATATTCTATAAAGTACATTGACTGGGTTGCTGATCACATGGTTGTGGGTTCAATACCCACATTTGCCAAGCCACCACTGTTGGGCCCTTAAGCAAGACCCTTTACAATCTCGGCAGAACGGCCTTCCTTCCATTCTAAGGTGATATATGTGAAGAGCTCATTTCATTGCACCTTCAAATAGGACCCCAGATCCAATGGAACCACTGTGTAAATACCACCCATGGTAGAAATTTGCTGGCAAGGGATACGACCCTCATGTAGCTCTTTTAGGAAAGAGATACCCAAGGTGGAATTATTTTTTACCTCTTTGTTTTTGGGAAGCCCGAATCTAAATGCATCTAATCTCATCTTATCCGTGCATGATTTTGAACCACGAAGGAAGGAGTGCAACAGAAAATTACGCCACTGAAGCGAGAAAGAAAACAGCCCATGCATCTTCCCCGTGCCTGGACTGAGTACACACTATTACTGCTGGACCCTGCAATCATCCGCATAGGAAAAAAAAAAAAAAGAAAAAAAGAGGAGAGCAACAGAGCAGGACAGGCAGATCCCCAGTGTGGTGAAGTGTTAGTAATATGAATCATGGCATGGAGAGCATAATGCGTTTATTCTCTTTTTGTCTTTCTTGTTTTCTGGACACTGGGCATGAATGAGTACGTGCCAGAATGACTACATCTTAATCCCTTTTGATGTTACGACAAAAACACTGCCATCATTGGTTATTTTCTATTGGCATCCGATGCATGTATAATTTGACTATTCTTGCGATCAAACTGGTGCCCATGAGGCAGCGTGAAGATACGGCCCACTCTCGCAACTGTAATCCCTGTGTCGAAACTCTTAGATAGGCCCTGAATTGGATGAACTTTACAGAGCTTCCTTGACTGGTAATTGGAATCCACTTTAATCACAGTTATGACACTGGAAGCCTCGTATTGCTGAATAGAGGTTCCAGATTTAATTACACGATTCCGTCCTTCGCTATCTTACTACTCAGCTCTGAAATAACACATTGTGTCCTCCTCCGTCTCAAAGCAGAGCAGTCCACTCGTTTTTGAGAACTCTGTAGGCTATATTCCTCTGAAAAGACCCTTCAATTGTTAAAAAAAAAACGTGGAGAACGTTCTTGTTTGTTGTAATCTGACCAAACAATTGGTTTGCCATTAGGGAGTGTGTGCAGTGTGCTGTCAGTTCCCCTCCTTGGAGATTCCTTTTGCTTACCTTTTAAGTTTCTGTTTAGCCTCTAGCTTCCACTAACAACGGCCTCCTTCTCTCTAACCGAATGTGACAGTGCAGGTTCGGTGATTCCGCTGGCTGAGGGCTTACTGAAAAGTCTAATGTTTATTCAGCAATAAACGTCTTCGCCCTGTAACTGGGCCAGACTGTAAATGCGTGAGGCCCTCAAGCGAGTGTACTCTTGTCCGCGCTCCAATTCAACACCTCTTACAAATCAGCCCGGCTCGAAGAAACGGGGTTTATAAAACCTGGCACATTGGCATGTCCTTTAAGCCGCTATGATCAGTGGCAAATATTAGCTTAATACCACATTTGCTTGCTCACATGCAATATTAGAAGGCCAAGCTGCTAGAATTCTATCATGGATGCTTTCTAGCTTCGGAGGGCCTTCGCCCATCATCGGCTGTCACTATATTGGAGCACCCCCTGGGAGGCGATTCGTCGTGGAGTCGTTGAGTGTATAAAGTCTTGAGAGAGAAGCCGAGGCCTTTCCTGGGGAGAATACAGCCGCATACAGACGCAGTGTCCTGTCAACAAGAGACCTGTCACTGCTTTTGAACGGCTTTCGCTCGCTCCCCCGGGGCACTGTCATCACTCACTATATGAGGTTGTCTAGCAATTAGCATGACATATTTCCTCAAAGCTATGTAGCACGCTTTCCCTAGACAGATTTGTAACGAGGGATGGGAGATTTCCCAGAGGCTTACGCTTTGTCCTACAGGGATGCTTCACCTCACCTGCAGTGCTAATGCACATGTAAAGAGTCGCATACACTCTACAATCTGCAGTCATGTGACTGCAACATCTTTGTCTTCCATATATTGAGAGATGGAGGGGATACAACTAAACACATACAATGGTAAAGCATGAGGCAAAAAGCACTCCCACATTTATTGTGCCTCAAATGTCTAAATTAGATGGTCCAGCACATCAGCTGCAAATGTATAGACCATCATTAGACTCTTATTTAAACCGCAGACATTACTTTGGTTTGCTCTTGATTATTGAAGTGAGTGGGATCACCGCGGTGAGATACACAGCTGCCTGAGGCCTGCAGAAAATAAGGTTGTAAACCAAACACAGAGTTTGAGCACATGAACTTCGTGCCCTCCGTGAAGCATGGTGGTGGGAGTGTCATAGTTTGGGGCTGCATTGCTACAGCAGGGCCTGGAGAGCTCTTTATCATAGACACCACTATAAATTTAGTACTGTATCGAAGCTGCTTTGAGGAAAATGTACAAAACATTGCTGAAACATCGCATAGCCGAACGAATTGCGTATGGAGGAGTGGCACAATCTTTCTCACAATGTCAGAGGCTGGTTGAGGGTTGTAGGGACCATCTAACTTGCATTATTTCAGCAAAAGGCGGAAATACCAACTGTTATGGCGTAGGGTGTCCTAACTTTGTCTTCATTTTGCAAATGATGTTTAAAAGACATTTCTTTAGTTTAATTTGTTATATCTCCCAATACAGTTAAAATGAAGATCATATATTCATATGTTTAAATATGATAAAGTCAAAGGTGGTGTCCTAACTTTATCATTGTTGTAGTGTAGTTATGACCTCAGCGAGAACAATTCCAACAGAACTGAGTGGCCGTGTTGGGTTCGACACTCAAAAGAGCCTATATTCCAAAATAAAAGGTCTACTGCATGAATACAATTAATTACCACCAGCAGTCTCCATAGACAGCCGTGCTGCATTTTCACATTTTAATTTGTGCAGCTCGTTTACCCAAATACAGCTTCCTTCCTTTGTTATTTTTATCACTTGCTGCACCAAAGGGCTGAGGAGTTCTCTTGTACCTAATTATGCAGATAGTTCTTCAGTCCAGACTCTTAAAGGTATCTGTTTCCTGACCCTGAGCATCTGGATGGCTTTTCACTGCTCGTAACAGACCATCTGCATAGTCAGACCATAAACAACCTCGCTACTCAAGCGGGACCACTTCATTTTAGAGACTAATGCACTGTGAATGGCCATCACGTAGTACCTCTAACACACTGCTGGAGCCCTGCCAACCTGCCAGAGCCTCAAATCTTGAGATTCGAGGCGAGATTTCCCCTCGTTACCACCAAAGCTAATGTTAGTATAACTTTTAAAGAACGTTATTGAAGAAGAAAACATTGATCATGAATAAAAATTGACTTAAAATTGAACAGCAGATGCTGCAAAGCAGTGAATTATGAGTGGCTGTAATCACAAGTGAGGTTTGGCTGCAAGTCCCAAGTCAACTTTTTGATTGAGTGGACAATATTACAGTGCACTGGTTCCCATCTGGTAATGGAGTATCCCCACCCTGCACAGTTCAGGGTTCTCATGTTGTAACACACACTCTTAGGCCACATTTACACAGAACTTCTAAAGAACGTTCTGGAAGAAGGAAGCATTTTTCAAAAATGCATTTGAAAGTTAAGTGTAATGTAATTGTTGAGTAAAATACAGACATAACAAACAAAGTCTTACCATTTCTAAACTTTGCAGTCTCGTGACTAATCCAGCTTGGAAAGCTACTACATTTCAATTATTTCCAACCAAATTTAATTCCAGTTTATATGCCAAAAGAGCCCTCTAGTGCATGTTTACTGCTCTGTCCACATTACATCCTCACCTGCATGCAGACTCTGACTGATCAGCAAAAGGGGGTGGAGCTAATGATTTTGGGATTTAGAGGAAAATGAAAAGGGCGGGGCTCTCACAGTGTTCAAATTTCAGAGTTAAAGTCCTGAGAAGTGATAATACTGATATTTTTTTTTTGTTGTTGTTTGTTTTTTTGTTGTTTTTTTTGAACCACTGTCAAGAATTGTGATCAAATCTATTATTACAAATATCTTTGTTAAATATATTCATTACAAATAATTAAGTTACTGCTCTTTCAACTCAAGAACACTCTTGACCATCAATTTCCAACCGAACGTGAATATGGGATGTAGGTATGTAAGTATGTCAAACTATGAAAATATCCAGTAAAATTAGTCTAGGATTCTAAAGGTAAATGGAAACAAGCTAAACAACTAAACGTAAATTCCACATTAAAATGACAACTTTGTGTAACCTAAATCACTCTCCCTCTCTCTAATCTCTCGATTTGAGGCAAGATTTTCCCTCTTTGTGTCGGTACTTTTGTGTGCATCTCCCTTGAACCTGTGCAAATGTGCTAAACAGACTCAAGACAGCTAGGCTGCACAAATTTCCTTTCCCTTCACACCATGATCCATGAAATCTGTCAAGTAAGATTGCATCATGGTTGAGGGGACAAAGAACTTGCATTTCCACTTGAAAGACAGAAGCTATCTAGTAAGTTATAGAATATTAGACCCCCTTTTCCCCCCCTATGCTTATGGAGAACCCAATAGATCATCAAAAGGCAGTGATGTGAATATCAACACTGTTCTCTCTCCTCTCTCCCGCAGGTAGGACGCTGAACATTTGAGCCACCCTGGATGTAAGTTCATCAATGTCATCGAGGTGCTGGGGACCACTTCATCACGGATTTAGTTTTTCGTCATCGACCGGCACTCCCGGTCACTTAGCATTCAGAGGCGGATTCTCCAGCTGAAAGTGCTACGCCCAAGCTTTTCCAATGCTCATGGGGAACTGCTTGCTGCTTTTCCTCTGGTGTCTCTTGGACAAAAGCTTTGTTTCCCCTATGCACTCAGCAGCTCAAAGCAGGTTAGGAAAAGAGCACCACCGAGGTCTGAGGGACCAGCGGAGATATGGCATGTCTGGGCTTCATCGAGTCAAACGAGGCTGGGTCTGGAACCAGTTCTTTGTGCTGGAGGAATATATGGGGACTGATCCGCAATACATTGGAAAGGTAAACCACTTACCTGTTAAAATTCCGCTCTAGTGTTGCATGACCTCATTTGGGTTACGGTTTGAACTAAGCCCCAGCTTTCTGAAGGAATAAATCAAGAAGTTTATTTGGCTGGAAAAGCAGTTCAAAAGCTTGCACTTGTGAAGCGCTGAAAAGGTCTAAACCGAGAGGTTTGGTATTGTTTGCTCTTTTCTCTTTTCTTTCTTTTTTTTTTTTTACAATGGACTCAAAATTGAACAGCGGATGCCGCAATGCTATGAATCATGAGTGGCTGCAATCAGATGTGAGGTTTGGCTGCGAGTGCAAAGTCAACTTTTTTTGATTGAGTTGACGATATATACACAGGTTCCCATCTGGTGCTGGAGTGTTCCCCTGCCCTGCACATTTTAGGATTCCGCTGCTGGTAAACACACTCTTAGGCCACATTTACACAGCACAGCGGTGTCAAACTGCACTCGCAGTGGGATGGTCTGACTGCAGGTTTTCATTCTAAACAACCAGAAGTGACACCTGATTCCACTTGTTTAATCAGCAGTCAGTCTGCCAACCACTGATCACGTCCTTCTGTTTGGCTGGAATGAGAAGCTGCAGCCACACCGGCACGGTGACGATACAGCTTCGACATCCCCGACACAGCGTGGGAAAGTGGCCCAAATATGATCTTTTTCATATATGAGATATAGATGTGTTATCTGTGTTGCAGTGTGAACAGCAAAAATACACTTAAACTAACACGGTTAGGTAAGATTTGGGCCACCTTCATAAGTGGTATTGAAACTGAATACATATGTAATTTGTGGTAATGCTCAGAAGAAGGGAAAAGCACAACAGCAGTAAGGTTTTCAGTGGAGGGACTGCAAGGTTATAGAAAAATATAAATATTTGGGGTGATGTCTCTGTTGACCAAATGTGATTTGGCTGCATCGTCACACAAAAAAAGTAAAATTTTAAAGCAGTGTTGCCCAACTGTGTAATGCCTGGACACAGGTAGGTGGAGGTGGACATACACGCTGGATTGTATTTATTGACAAGGTACAACGGATAGGGTACAATAACCATTAAGACGAGTATACATGAAGACAAGGCACACCAGTAGTCACAATATCACAAAGACCGACAGAGACCAGGGACTAATATACACACAAGCACATAAGACAAGGCTGGGACATGATAACGATGGGGCAGGGTTACAAATGGAACACAGCTGGGAATGGGAAATATATATATATATATTATCATCCCTTCTCAGGACTTTTATTCTGAAATTTGAACACTGTGTCCCTTCCCCACTCCTCATGCTGATCAACTGGCATGGGTTGAGCAGACCACATCAATTGCATGCAGGCTGAGCATGTGTATGTGACAAGAGTGTCTGTGTCTGTAGCCAACTACCAAGCTCTTAGGCTAAATTTTAGGCCTAGTGTTAACTGGTTGACAGCCTGATGCGTCCTATGCGCCGGGGTTTTATATCCAAGCAATTTCTCTGGGTAAAGATGTCTGTGTCAGTTCCCCCTCCACAAAATGGATACAATCAAATGTGTGGGCATTTGGGTGGCTGTTTTATAGTTAGCACCAAGATGCAAGTTCTGGCTACTGCATTTGTGCATTGATCTCAATGTTATGGGGCCCTTTATCTTGAAGAGTGGGACTATGCTGATATCTACAAGAAAATGAACATGTTGGGCTGTTCTGAGGAGTCATATGTCACGGCCATATAAGATTTAACAAAAGCAAACTAAACAATTAAAAGTAAATTTGAAATAAACCCACAACTTTCAGTGATTATAATCTCTCTCTCAAGTTTCTGTATGGAGACCGTGAACATTTAGAACATAGCCCAGTGGTCATTTCCATGGAGCCTCTGGCCAGTACTTACGTAGATTTAGAGGCATAACATATGTATGCAGTGCGTGTTTATAATTAGACCTGCCAGTTTCATGTTGCATAAGAATAAATATTCATTGGTCAACAGATTGGATATTAAAGGATTTTATGCTTCCTTTAGTAGAGTAACTGTCCATGGAAAGCTTTCTATTAGATTTTGAAGCATTGCTGTGAGGATTTAATTGCATTCGGCAACAACCGCATTAGTGAGATTGAGATATTGGATGATCACCAACCACATCCCCAATTCCCGAACTGATTCCAAACGTTTTGGATGGAGCACAATCATTCCAGAGAACACAGTTCCACTACTCCACAGCTCACTGCTGGGGGCTTTATACCCCTGTAGCCCATGCCTGGCACTAGGTTCATTGTTTATCTGCCCAATAGCCAAATTCTAGTGGCAGTACTTCTCTACAGGGACTAGACAAGCTGTATGTGCATTTGCACATCTGTGTCAGCAATGAGTGCAACTTGAAGTAGCTGAATGCATTCATTAGAAGGGGTGTCCATAAACATTTGGACATGTAGTGTATTTTAACGTTTTTCTTTACTGGCCAGAGGGTCAAGGCATTGACTTTTCTATAATTGATGATTGTGCCTAATCGGCATCTTCAGCTAATCGCTGCAGCCATTCACAACCGTTTAAAAATGACTTCACCCAATAGAGCATTGTATTGGAAGCCTGTGAACTGCTAGCAGATTCGTATTGACTGGAGTAATCATTCACGAGCAATATATTCTGATCCATCCGATCCGACATCACGAAGACCATGAGTTGAAGCCTTTTAGAACATTGATTTTGCATTCAGTGCAAAGGCATGGGGGTTAAAGGGATTTTACATTGTCTTATTTGTTCCAAATTGAATATGAAGGTGCATTGTAGAGAAAGCCGGACCAAAGCACCTTTAGCGCAAAGGGATCAGCACTAAATTGAATCATCTCCAGGCAATGTGACCGCAATCAAGCCTTGGCCTAGCAGAGTTGTGTCAGGATGGACGTGAGCTGAGGGAATGGGGGGATTGCCGTGCCATCTCAACCACATCAGTCCTGTGGCTTCCGAGGCAGCTGTGTTATCAAGTCCCTCAGCCCTTGCCACTTTAAGAGCCACACCAGATGACATGGTGGAGCAGTGCCAGCGACCGCTGATTAATCTAACCCAGAGGAAGCTGGCAGGAAGAGGGGATCAAACTTTAATTGCAAAGTTTCTGCTTGACGGGCTTAAATAAGCTGGCTTGGACAGCCTCCTTTAACCCAGTTAAAAAGGGAAGAGGGACATGGAACATTCAGATGTAGAAAGAAGGTAGTTGGCATTCCTTGTTTCAGTTCATAAACTGGCTTAAATTTGATGATTGGTAGGTTGAACAAGGCAACATACTATAGCACAGTGTCACTGGGAGCAGACCAATAGATACAGTGAGTGTTTTTATGAAGAATGGATAAAAGCCCATGATCTATAGTGGCACTCTGAGACATTGATAGTGTATGAACTTACAAAAACCCATTTCCAAGGTCAATTTTCAAAATGAATTTGACTATGTTTTGATCAGAAATGTTTTTGTACCTTGGAAATTGTTCTTTGAGAATGTTTTCGAGCTGGAAACTTAAGATGTTAAGAGTTATTTATAATGAGCAGTTTGAAAAGAATGTTTATAATACTTGACAGCAGTTCAAATAAAGTTAAAAAACAACCTAAATATTCTTTGTTATTTTTGTTGTTTATGTATCAGTATTATCCCTTCTCAGGACTTTTATTATGAAATTTGAACAAAGTGTGTGAAGAAAGAGAGAGAGCAAATATCTCCTCCTTTCCCATTTTCCTCTATAACCCAATATCAGGGTCAGTGATGTCATCAGCCCTGCCCCCTTTCATTGATCAGTCAGAGTCTGCATGCAGGTCGAGTTGGAAGGTTGGAAATGTAGCTCTTTTCCCAGCAAGATTACTTACTGAAAATGGAATGATGGTTAATGAGGCTTAGTGAGGGTAGTTCTTGTAGTTTATGACATGTGTGTCATGTCTGTAGGTTACTCTGATCCTGAGAAAAGTAGTCTAGAAAACAGCATGTCTTTGTAATTCCATCACGATGACCAACAACCACTTCTCTAGAACCGTGAAGAGCACAGAAAAAGAAGGCCATGCTAAAAGGCTCCTGGTGTTACTTTCAAAGTTTCCGACGTCTAAAACCATTCTGTCCCTCCATCCTGTCCCACATGAACACTACCATTAAACATAACGTCATGGCTACAAAGTTACTCTGGCAGTCAGTTGGATACAGTTGCATGTTGTGTGCTGGCTAAACAAATGAATATGTAGACATAAGAGTGAGTGTTGCTGAAAGACTGGTACATGAATAATTATAGAAAAGATTCTTGCGTTCAGTGTCAAGAACTCAGTTTAAGAAATCATTCAGCAATGTTTTACTTTACCTCCTAGATCAGACAGCCTGGCGTAATTCCTCTACGTGACAGCATTACAACCCACAGTGGACAATAGGGATCATAGGGATCCAATTCTGAATAACTCGGGTCTTATTTTTCTGCTGGAACATCCCATCATTGCAGGGGGTACATGAAGTTCATGAAAGGATGCACAGGGTCAACGATTAATGAAATAAAGTGGCATCTGTCAATGGACCCAACCCATGCAATGGGAATACACCCCACAATATTATAGAACCACCACCGTGCACAGTGCCATGGGTCAGCATGCCTTGGCTCTTCATTATGGGTCTGTGTCACAACAAACCCTACCATCAGCCTGAAACGAATGGTACTGTGAATCGTCAGACCAGATCACATGTTGCCAGTCCTCCAGGGTCCAATTAGCAAACTCACAAGCAGCCTTGACCTGCAAGATATGCAATGGGAACACTTGCCTGATCGCACTGACTCCAGCCAGACAGTCACGTGGTCATGAGCATTAAGCACCCACTTGGTTTCCCCAGTAAACACTGGGACACTGGGACACTGGGAATGGGACCATTCATTCAGTATTCATTCATCATCTTGTCCACTTCATCCCTTCCAGTCCATTGCAGGGTACTACACACAATCATTCATGCACATGGGCAATTTAGCTTAGCCAATTTTACCATGGTCATTTTTGCAGACAGTGACCTGAGTGGACATTGAACCCACAACCCCAGGGCCCTACAGTTATGTGTCTTCATACCACCCCAATTGTGGATCATAAAATGTAAAATGGTCACACAACTGGAAAGTTAATGACCCATCCACCTGGCACCCACTATCAAGCCTTGTTAATTCACATCACCGTGCCATGCCTCACTCACAGCACCTCACAACTTATACAGGTGTGGGCGTTGCCAAACCATCCCCTGAGGTAACATCATTCATAATTCATAATCACTATATTTACAATAATTATTTGTTAGCAATATTATCGCATTGTAAATCTATAGAGGCAAACCTCAGACAGTGTCCATTCACTGTCCACTCTATCCGATTTCTTGTTTCTGGTGCGTGGACTGTACTCAGTCCAGCTGTTCTTCAGCAGCACTGCTGTGTCTGATCCATTTGTACCAGCATCAGGGTCTCTGCAGTGGGTTTGAGAATGACCCACCACTCACATAATATCTGCTCTGTGCTGGTCCTGTGAGGTCCTGACCGTTGAAGAACTGGGTGAAAGGAGGAGAATAAAGTATGCAGAGAAACAGATGAACTACAGTCTGGAATTATAGAACTACAAAATGCTCCTGTATGGTAAGAGGAGCTGATAACATGACTGGTCGGCCCACGTGTTCTATATAGAACTGAAAATGAAAGGTTATTTCACAACAGGACCTTTCGGGTAGTATGTAGAACCTTAGGTGACCGCTGATCTTCAAGCGAGTTCCGCCCCAGCTTTGCACTTGTTTGCTTGGTACATAAGCTAACAAACTCCTTCCATACTTCCAAACAAAGCATATGAACATGGCCTTAATCTGTAGCAGAGCATTGGCCTGATTGCTCTTGCTCCTAAATGAACTGTGTATATTTTCAGCAATGAAGAAGGAACCAGGAGAGCTGAGAGAACCAATTATGAAGTGTGATCAAAGGTGGCACCTCAGGAAACTAATGTACAAGACTCTCCATCATCAGCTATCTGAACGTTCAGCACAGAATCGCTGGTTCTGCACATGGTGTATAATGGAGATACATCAAAGGGGACATATGCATGGAGAGGTCTTGTGAAAGAAAACATGTAATTCTAATTAGAACAGAAGAGAACAGGGAAGTATACGGAATTGTCAGTGCTGATTTTCCGACGGGGTTCATTTGAATCCCGCTGAACTCGGTGGGAGTTCACTTAACACTGCCGACTTTACTGAGCAGAACGGATGAAATCTCTTTTTAGACAGTTGTTCGACTCCACTTTAAATACACAACATGTTCCATGTATTCTCTCTGTCTATCACAGTAGCAAACCCAAACCAACCCTGATGGTGTTTCACTCCTGATTTGCTTTACTTCTGACCACGTGATCCGTGTGAGTGGGGAAAAAAAAAGCTTTTCGGGATGTGGCCCAGATTGCCGGCAAGACAACTTTAGTCAGCTTAGTCCTCGTGGATTGCAGAGCCTTTTGCGATTTGATTAAACTGCACAGCGTGTGCAATTAAGTAATCTGTTAATGTCCCCCCATGCTGAGAAGAAGCCATCTGTAAAATAAATAAATACTAGTCTTGGCATGGAAGGCTAGCTCTAGCTTAGCATACAGAACAACTGTGTTTGTTCTTGGGCTGGGAGGGAGTTTGGGATGGTCATATGACTGTCATGAGATCATTTTAGCACTTTACTGAAGGTTACTTTTGTATCTGGTATCCTTTACTAATACTGTTCAAGCCTGTTTTGATATTTATAAGAACGTATTCCATAAAGGTTTGAGTCAAGTTGATTGTCCCAAAGAAAACCAGGGTCAGAGTTTTATACACACACACACACACACACACATACACACACGCACATACACACACACACACACACACACACACACACACACACACACACACACACACATGCACACACACACAGAAATTATTTTAATGTTATCATCATGTTTGATCAAATATTTACTTGCACCATAATTTATTTTTTGTTTGTCTGTTTTTCTTTCTTTTTTTTTTTGTTTTTTGTTTTGCTTATATGGATTAAAAACACTTCAGACCAAAAATTGGTCAGCCAGGGTGTTTTTAACCTGGAAATACAGTCAATGAGTTTATTTGTAATGATTAGATTGACAGTAGTTCACATAAAATAAAACAACCTTAATGTCCTTTTATTATTATTATTATTATTATTATTATTATTATTATTATTATTATTATTATTGTTGTTGTTGTTGTTGTTATATTATAATAGTATCATATTGTTTTTTTATTATTATTAATGTATGCATCTGTATTAAGATTAACATTCTAATTAATTCAGAAATTCTGAAATTTGGATATTGTGTGAGCATGTACATGGACACAGCACAGTAACCATACACTGGAAACTCCTTTAGCATTTAAACTGAGATTTAATTCCATTGGAAACGAGTCAATTTTAGCTGTTTTCCGAGCTGGATTACTCATTGATAATTCATCACACTGTTAAATGTCTGTTCAGATCTCAGGTTCTAAGAGTTAAGGACTTAGCTAAAGGGCCCAACAATGGCAGTGTAGCAGACATGAATATTGAACCCACAACCATGTGATAAATAAACCAGCTCTATCACTACTGTGGTTTCTCCAAGATCTCAAAGAGCTTTACAGAATACACATCAATCCAAAAAGGGTGGAAAGGTAAGCCATTTTACTCCACCCGTAGAGCAGAGAGGGTTAAATGTCTTGTTCAAATGCTCAACAGTGGCAGGTTAGAGGACACGAGTTTCAAACCCACAACCAAATGATAATTTAAAGCAGAGAGGGTTCCGAGTCTTACTCAATGACCCAGCAGTGGCAGCTTAGTGGACTTTGGTATCAAACCCACAACCATATGCCCAGTAACTCAGTGCTGTTACAACAGCAACAATTGTGGCTTCTCAGAGAACTCAAAGTCCTTTACAGAATATACATTAAGGGCCTTACTCAAGGGCCCAACAGTGAAAACCCAGGAGACGTATTGAAACCACTACCACTTGAGCAATAAGCCCACAATATCGCCGCTGTCATTTCAAACTTAACACGGTTATGTAAACCATGCCATTATGCTTTTAGAACAGAGAGCATTAAAGGCCTTGCTTAAGGGCCCAACAGTGGCAGGTTAGTGTACATAGGTTTCAAATCCACATAAGAACGATAGGCAAACACTCATTACTGAGCAACCATTCTGCTTGAATATCTTAAAGTGTTTTACAGAACATACACAAATCTTCAAGTGCCCTGGGTAATAAACCCTCAACCATGTGACCAACATTCAGCATTATCTTGGGTCTCAAACTCATAACCATGTAATCCGTTATCCGGTGCTGTTACCACAAAGCCACTACTGTGGTTACGCTTCAAAGTGCTTTATATAATATATATATATATATATATATATATATATATATATATATATATATATATATATATATATATATATATATTTTTTTTTCTTCTTCTTCTTTCGGCTGCTCCCTTTAAGGGTCGCCACAGCGGATCATCTGCCTCCATCTTGCCCTGTCCCCTGCCTCCTCTACTGTTACACCAACCATCTCTAGCCCACGTTCCTCCTCTCCTCCTCGATGGTCTTTGACCTACAGTAGTCCAATTTCCACCGGCACTCTGCTGGTCAACGGAACCGGAGGTGGTCGTTGATAACCCGGGCCTCGACCAATCCGGTATGGCAGTCATAGTCGTGATCCACATAATGGTTTTAAGTTTTACGCCGGATGCCCCTCCTGATGCAACCCTCACCTTTTACCCGGGCTTGGGACCGACACCAGAAGTACACAAAGTACACCCCTAAAGGCTGTATATGGGTGCGGTGTTAAAGTATGTAAATGAGCTCTGTTCTGATTGGCTAATATAACAAACTAAAAATAATTCCGAAGCAATTCAGTGCTGGTTCACTTCTACTAAAACCAGGAAGCAACTAAAAAAAGATACACCCTTTGAGTCTTCCTTTTCTGTCAGGTACCTGTTTGATATGAAGCTCAACCAGGTGCACTCTGCACTTTACAGTATAGACAGATTATATCAGTTGCAATTTGTTGTCCGTCTGACCTTTAAACTGAAATTTCATCTGGAGAGTGAGTATTCTCTTCCTTTGTCAGTCACTGCCATCACCTCCGCAAGCAGACGACACACCGTAGCTTAAACTCTAGCAGATTTATTGGTGGTTGACATCTTTAGCAGCGTGCCTGGAGATTGAAAGAGGCCCACTCTTAATTTATAGCCCCCATTGACATTCTCTATAAAAGATTAAGCATATGAATAAGGCCGGACACGGCGCCTGTTTTTTATCCCTCTATTATGGCTTGTGGATTATCTGGTACCTTAAAGCCAGCCCCATGACCCCAGCTAAGTAATGAATTCTTTCATTCGATGGCCTGTTGTACCTCATCTAATGGGATTTTTTAATTAACTTGACAAGGCTTACATGCTGATGGAGGAAAGGCAGTTTCTACAGATGGACTTAGACCAGCTCCGTTTCTACAACGACGTGCCTCAACACTGTGGAGGTGTCGCCTGCAGTGCTGGGGATCAAGTACAGTCTATTCATTGTCAGCGAGCCGAAGTCAAGCAATTTGCATCCATTTGCCACATCACAGAAATAGCAGCATCTTCACTTATGCTGAAATGGTTTGGGAGACACACAGATCAAGCACTACCTATTTATTCAGAGGCTTTAGTTTGTGACAGTTTTAATCTTTAATCCAAGACTAAGTGTAATCTCCCATAATCTGACTTTAGTGTTAAAGGACTTTGCACTTAACTTTGAATTGGGTTTTTAGCCCAATGGATGCACTGCATATCCAACCAATAAATATGCATGGCCCATTTATGCGACTTAATGTGCCCAACATTACTTACATGAGTCGTTTAGAATAACTTGGGTTTGGGTGCATCTTAACAGTGAATCCCTTACACATGAAACAGTATATCACAATATATTGTGAAATTCTATAAACAAACCAAAAAAAACCTTAGTTTTGTTACCATACCTGTAATATACACATATGTAAATTAACTCTGCTCTGATTGGCTGCATTGTATAAAGCCTTCATTGTATCAGGGCTTGGTCTAGCTTTATTCAAAATGAGTGAGGCTGATGAGAATGATATGTATGCAATGAGTACTGTATGTATTTGTGATGTTTGTGACAAAAAAATAAGTGTATATGATATGTACACAGTATATATATATATATATATATATAGCATGGCATGGTGGCCATTTAGGCAGTTTAAAGCACTTATGATGTCAAGCAGGGACCAACGAATAAATCACCCCAGGGACAATTCGCCTCAATTCTCTTCAAACGTGCCCAAACTGCATCCCGGGGTTGTATCCCTGGCCCCACAGCTGGGTCAAAAGTAGTCACATGATGAGAATTTTATCGGTCAGGGCAGGAGGGGTCAGTTTAAATCAGATTTCGGAGGATTTGGAAAACCCTTCATCTCTTTCGTGATGGTGGATGAAAACTGAATGCTCCCCAAAAGAGAGCCCACCAACGTGACAGCATTACCGCATCGTCACGGCGATTACAGCGAGCTCTTGGATGCTTCGAATACAGCATCGTATACACACAGAGTTTATGCTCACTCTATTCCTTTTGATTGATTTTTTCAGTGTAGGGATGTAACTGAATACAGAGCTGACCAGACGACAGATCAGGCAAAAGGGAGAAAATCAAACAGAAAAGGATGTTTCATTCAGGCTAATCTGCCTCACTGAGCTCCAACATATCAGTGTAGTTCTACACAGACCAACTTCAACACACGGAAAAACATAGTCGCATATTGTAGAACTTCACACATTATGACCACCTCCTTGTTTTTTTTGCACTTTGTAGTTCTGTATTGTATTCTATATGATGCTTTTAGGTGTTGTATGGCTCGGTGGTTGGAGCACCAGGTTATTGATCAAACAGTTGCTGGTTCAATACTCAGGTCTGCTAAATTGCCAGGTCTTGAGCAAGGTCCATCTCCCTGCTTCGTGGGTGCCACAGCATGGCTGGGAAAAGAAAATTGAAGAATTATTGTTGTTGTTGTTATTGTTATTATTATTATTATTATTATTATTATTATTATATAACATATATAAATGTATTATTAAAAAATAAAAGATATAAATATCATCATTAGTTGTATTAGTCCGATAGTGGCCACAGTGCAGCATCTAAGGGACAGTAAGGCACTTAGTACTAGTTATTATTATTATTATTATTATTATTATTATTATTATTGTTGTTGTTGTTGTTGTTGTTGTTGTTGTTGTTGTGACCTTACAGACATTATACACATACAAACTGCAAGACATCATGGATGTGTGGATATTGTCATCATTGGGAAATGAATCAGCTCAGAAAACAGCTAACATTTACTCGTTTCCAACTGAATTTAATCCCAGTTTAATTGCCAAAGGAGCTTCCAGTGCATGTTTACTGCTCTGTCCATGTTTACATGCTCAACCTGCACACAGACTCCCACTGATCAGCGAGAGGGGTTGGTTAATGATACTGGGTTATAGAGGAAGGGATTGTTTTCTTTGTTTTTGCTCACACAGTGTTCAACATTTAGGTTGTTATTTTTTTTATTATTTTATTTTTGAACTTGAATTTCCTTGTCAATCTAATCATTAATGGGCTGAATATATATATATATATATATATATATATATAAATCGCCTAGAGTTTTTGCAAGTTTCTTGTTGTGTGAGTCACATCTGGAAACATTGCAGTGGTTGCAAACTACTGCGGTATGAATTAGGTGCGACACTTTTGGGAAACAGTTCATGTTAGTTTAATGATGCATTGTACCATGTCAGTTTAATGCCAGGCTCTATAGCTGTATGTGAAACACCCTCCTGGATTTGAGGTTCTAAACAATCCATTTAAACTTTAATAAATTGGTATTGATTTGTATTTTAAATAAAGTGGAGGCTCTTTAAACTTTAATAAGGTTCTTCACAAGGTTATTTAGTGAACTAAAGGTAGATCTGATGGTATTAGTCCAAAGAAGAGCCCTTTACATCTCTTTATTTTGAAGAGTGCAGCTATAACCACTGTAGCCCCTTTTGTCCTACATGACTTTGCAGGAAATCCCAAATGGTTCTTCTTGAACTCACACCCAACTGTCATGTTATTATGAACCTTGCAGCTGCACAGTGACCTGGATAAGGGAGATAATTTGGTGAAGTACACGCTGTCAGGAGAAGGAGTGGGCTCCATTTTCACCGTCGAACCCACCACGGGAGACATTCATGCCTTGCGGAGCTTGGACCGCGAGGAGAAGCCTTATTACACGCTACGGGCCCAGGCTGTGGACGTGCTAACAGGAAGGCCGCTGGAGCCCGAGTCTGAGTTTATTATCAAAGTCCAGGATATCAATGACAACGAGCCAAAGTTCCTGGAGGGCCCTTACTCGGCCAGCGTTCCAGAGATGTCACCCGTAGGTAAGTCTGAGCCTTTTCTCTCCATGGCTACATTACCCCCTCATCTAACCCCCCCAGAGCGGTTGCGGAAGGTGATAAAGTGGGGAAGCTCCCAAAAATACATCTCATGAATGTAAGATGAGGATTTAACCTCATGCAGGCCTTGCCTTTGGGCAAAACTGCAAAATTAATTCTTTAAATGGCTCTTGCTTACATCAAACACCGCAGTTTCTTATCCCATGGAATGCAGATGAACGTGATTACACAGCAGCATACCTGCCGGGAATTGCTTCATAGGAATACAAGTGGAAGACAACATATGGTCTCTTGATCCGGGTTAAGATCATGAATTCCGATCTTGTAATCTTAAAACCGATGCGCTCTATAAAGTAGTTATTTCTTTATTTCTTCCTTTCTTTCTTTCATTATTTCTTGCATTATTCTCCAGTCCCAGACAGGCTGTGAATCATCAGTTGCATTATAATGATGGAGGCCATTCTCTGTTAGTGAGTACTGTTCCTCCTACACATTCACGGTCATTGTGAAGGCCTTTGCTAAAGAATAGTTTAATGGCATGCCAGACTGAATCTTCTAAAACATGCATTTGCAGGCCCAGAACACAGGAGCAGCAGTTCTATTTATTCTCTCACCCAGTTTGTACAACCCATTTGTATGTGCTGTAAGCTGTTTAGCTGGGGATTTCTGCATTAATGGTTTTTAATAAAAGCAGTTAGGTCATACAAAGAGCGAAAACAATATATTCTATTTCTACTATAAAGCAGGGGTCACCAACCCTGCTTCTGGAGAGCTACCGCCAAAACTCCAACCCAAATCTAACACACCATTCAACCAAATCAAGAACTTCTGAAGGCACTAAGTAGTTGGACCAGGTTGGATGGAGAAAGTAGGGCTGGGCGATATATTTTAGCTGAATGGTGATATATGATATACAACACGATACGTGATTTGATAATAATTAAGACACCCTATTAAATTTGATCTTTACTTTCAAACACATTAAGTCTTAGGCCCCTTCCATAGTGAGTACGTGCTCAGTGGTACACATAGACCCACTGTCCTCCGCATAGAACCAACATAGAGTGATATACAAATACACTCTACTGACTTCACACACTAGGTGGCAAACATGGCCGGAGCAGTGGGCTGCCCTATCCCTGGTGCATCCTGGGAGTTAAGTGCCTTGCTCAAGGGCACTTCAGTCATGTCTTGCAGTTCAGGGATTGGGACGGGGGCAAAGGGGAGCAGAATAGAGGAGGAGCTGAAAGCAGTGGGGAGAGCACCGTCAGCTCTCCCCACCCAAAGTTAGTTACAAACCTAAACAGACTTAAATGGTCCAGTGATCTAATGTTCCAGCATTATGATCCGAGGATTATACGTTTAAATCGGGTCATGCTGTTTGCCATCAGCAGATGGCATGTTCTTTCTGGGTGGGTAGATGGTGCTCTCTCCCTACATCACACCCACTGTGACGCCGGCCGGCACAGCTTGGGACCCAGCACTTTCCTCTGAGCTATTGGCTGCCCAGCGGTGATGCAATAGTGGCAGGTTGAAAAGATTTTTGAAAGACTGCACATGTATCGGAGGAGGCATGTTCTTGTCTTCATCCTCCTTGTTTTGGGAGCATGGCATGTGATCTAGTGAGAGTCCTAATGGCAATTCTGAATTGAGGGGAAAATTTGTGATAAAAATGTATATTGTATATAAATCCTGATATCTTGATATCGATATAAATATCCATAAATTGCCCAGCCCTAACAGGAAGGTAGCTATCCAGAAGCAGGCTTAGTGTCTGAAGAATTTACTGAAGAAATGGTTGCAAAGTTGAAAAGAGGACAATTGAGGTCAGGTATTCCAGTCAGTTCACACTTGGGTTTGACCTGGCATGCCATTCAGAAACCCCAGCACGTTTGGTTATTTGCTCTCCACAGCAGAATCCTCTCTTGATAATGAGATTTCAGAGCACCACAGAAGAGAAACCTTTGATGGTCATAAGATTGGAAAGGGTTACAAATGGATTTCTAAAGATGTGGTTTCCAAACCTTGTTCTGATCCAATATGTTTCACGTCCAACCTAACCAAAATCCAGTGTGCGTACAACTAATCAGGTACTTCTGAATGCAGTAATCAGACAGGGTTGATTCTGTTTGGAGAACGGTCTGTAGGAATGTACACAGATCTCCAGGAACAGGGTTGGTGACCACTGTTATAAAGGTCTGGAGCATGTGCTTCCATCATGTTGCAGTTAGACAGATGGATTGGAGTTCCAAAACATTTTGCTGGTTTCTCTGCTCTAACAGAAATCAAATCTGGTAAGTGACTGCTAAAGTGAACCTGGCCGGTTTAAGCAGGTTCCTCACCCCTGGATTAGAAGAAACAACCAAGCACTCCTCTTAGGAGGGGACATTCTTTTAAGATTATGCAAGGACACACTGTAACCTTAAGAGCATTAAGAGTTAATAGTTTTGAGGGGTTTGTAGTTTAGACCAAATGGTTTTGAGAAAACTTTGATTATGTAAATGTTCTTTAATTTGTTAACACTTATAATCTGAGATTCGCACTTTGAGGGCAGTTACGTGTAGGCATTCTAGGCTTCACATCTCAGGATTTGAGTAACCCACAAACATGATACATGTCATGAGGGGGTTGGGCTTATGATATCACTTGTCCCAATATTGAGTTATAGAGGAAAATAAGAGTAACTTTGCTATGTGAAGTTATTGTGGAATTAACCAAAAGATAATCTTAACATTATCATAATGTAAGATAAATTCAACCGAACCCTAACCCTAACCCTCATCATGACCCCAGTGTAGAATGTGAAAAGCTTCCCTTTTCTGCAGGAGTTTCTATTCATTCATTTACTTTATTCACTTGTGTTGTAAAGGCAGTAAGCTTTGAACGTGTTTGCACATTCAAATTGGTTTGTGTGCATTTGGTAAAACAGCTGTTGTTTATTTGTTTGGTGATGCTGTGAAGAGGTCTGAAGAAATCTCCGCTGACAGTCTTGATTGAATAATAAGTTTAATGACAAAAAGACAATGTCATACAGGAAAACCACGGTTTCTTCCCGGAGAACTCAGCAGAGTTCTGCTGTCGGTCGGAACTTGCTTCTCTTTTTATACCTTGTAGGTCACACAAATCTAGGGGCCCCCATTTATGGAACCCATTTGTCATCTTATGATGTTTAGTCATTAGTATATAATGGATGTTAATGGAGGAAGTGGCCCCTTTAACCAACATACGAACCGTTAATAGTATATCACTCAAAGAGGGAACTACATACCATTCATGCCTTTCCTGTTTATAAAAACCCTAGTAAACTAAAAATTAAGTTTTAGCTACAAGTTCACCTCACAGCACCACCAGTGGTCATAAGCTTGTTGTGAATTGTGATGCATATATGAAAGTGTGTGAAAATGGTGCGCATGGAACGAAAATGGTGCATTTTAGCATTGAAAGTACACACAGTGCATCCAGAAAGTATTCAGTGCTTCACGTTTTGCACATTTTCTTACCTTTCCAAATCCCGTCCAGTCAACTGAACGTACCACAGGTGTCCAATCACGCTGTAGAATCATCTGAAGGATGATCAGTGGAAACAAGATGCACCTGAGCTCAATTTTGAGTGTCATGCAAAGGCTGTGACTACTAATGTACAAGTTATCTTTTTATTTTTAATACATTTCAAACCAACATTTCTCACTTTCTCGTGGGATGTTGTGCGTAGAATTTCTGACGGAAAAGAAAATGTTGAATCCATTTTGGAATAAAGCTGTAACATAAAATGTGGAAAAAGCGAATCGCTGCGAATACTTTCCGCTTGTACTGTATGATGGTGTGAAATGTCTAAAAATGTCTAGAGTAAATTGAGCATCTTGTACCAAAGAAAAATCCTTATGTAGTTGTCCAGCAATACTGCTTCATCAGTACCTTCAGATGTAAGGCATGATGATATATGCTTCAGGTCCAAATATTGTTGCTCCTGATTTGGGTTTGAACTCAAACCCTCGCAGTGTGGGTGGGATCCAGCCTGAACCGATTTTCATGTGAGGCCTTATTGAAGGTGGGAGGGTAAGTAAAGGTGCTGCAGCAGCTTCACGGTCAAGTCAGCTTGCAGTCACTGAGGAATCAAAGAATGCAAGGTTGAATCAGGAAATTGCAAGAAGGATGTCAGAACCTCTTTTTGTGATCTAAAACTGGCTGATGCAAGCTTTTCAAGTCATACAGCCCAAAAATACACGAGCTGAAGCAGTTTGGGTGAAGAAATGTAATGCGGCGAGTTGAAGTTATTGCCAATTCAGAAAGTTGTGTTACTAAATATACAGTAAAGTTATTGTTATTATTAAAATATTAATAATATTATTTATTTTATTGTGTTTATTTTGTTTGTATGTTTTTTAGTATTAATAAGTCTTTGTTATGGCTCAGATGAAGATAACATTTTAGAAGCCATTCAGGCAGAAATGAAGGGTAATCAGTAGTAAACATCACATCCATATTGGTGCCATTTTCATATCTTGACATGATTTGAATCTGGAAGTTTCTCAGCTACATTGTGTCCAAGTTTCAGGACACAAGACATACATGGCCCCGAATGACTTAATGGGCCAATAATAATGGAGCAAAATGATGAATAGACCAATAGAAATGGTCCAAATGATTGAACCAATGAAACAATTCACAATGATTTGGAATAAAAATGTTTTTACATTGACTTCCATTCCTGTAAAGCTGGTGTTTCTTGTGTGATATCATTGACGTATTAATTAACATTTATTTATTTGGAGTTTCTGTCAAATGTAAGATTTTCCATCTTAATTTATCCATTATTTTAATTTTAAATATTATTACATTGTAAATATTAATTGTAAATATTATTACAGTCCACAAGCATTGGGTTTATATAAAGCCCTGTAAATTTGCATACACTGGTTCATATCCACTTGCTCAGCCTACAACAGTTTTAATCCTGTAAGTAGAGGAAAGGTTGTGTTAGTCTATACTGCTGTTTGAATAAGACTCCAAACAAGCACACAAATCCAAATCAAGATCATTTACATATTTCTCAAATTATCACCAGTAAATGACTATCAGCATTAGTTTTTACTCATTTATTGTAGGAACACTGATAAATTCAACATCACTACTGCAGCATTAACACACTGGCAACGGGCTACTTTGAACGTCGCTACCCTGGCATTAGGACACTGGCTACAGGCCTTGTCCAACATCTCTAGAACAGCATTAGAGCACAAATTATGGGGACATTATGGCACAGTTAGCACACTGGCTTTGGGCCTTGTCCAGCATTACTACGGGCCCTCTGTCCTTGCTTATGTCACGTGACTTTTTCTGAGATTTTCTGGAAAGCAGACATTATTTTTGTGCAAAGTCATTCACTATTAAAAGATACAATCAGATACATTTCAATAATTTTGATCCTTAATTAACAACTAATGCATCACTAGTAGTTGCAGGCTGTATGAGGTTGTTAATGTGTAACACTATAGTTTGTGTAGATACCAAATATGCAAAAATAGTTATGCAAAAATAATAAACATGAACTAAAATGAATGATAGAAAATGAAATGATAAAACAAACATAATAAAAGCTCAGAATAAGGCCCACATTTTAAATAAACAGTGCTTCTCCTAGGAGGCAAAATGGGGTTTTTCACACCCAACAGCACAATCGTTTCTTAAACAGTGAGCAATGGGAGCTGAATTGACCGCTGCTTAAAGTCATGGCCCCATTGACCACTCTGCAGTGTATGGTTCTGCAATGTGACTTTAGTAAACAGTGTGGTTCTGATGTCACCCTGCATGGTGCAATGAATCGACAGGGTGCTCTGCTACTTGCTAATTCATCGTCTCTCCAGCGGACAGGCCTCCCGAGACCAAGGCCTATTTCTTATTGATCACATGCTGAGCTTGTTTTCTGAGATATTCTGTTTGATTAAAGTCAAACAGATATACAGATATAGATGCTAGTTTGATGCAAAGAACATGGATGTTTGGAAACTGAAAAGCAGGGATGCTTCCTTCTTCTCAAAGGAATGATCTGCTCATGAGAGGTTGCTCATCTGCTGTTTTGCTCAATTTTAAAGACCACTTTCAGAACCATCACCAGCCCAAGCGGTGTGGTGGCCCTCATGATCACCCAGATGTTGAGAAGATATGCAACATATGCATGTTGTCTTTAGGTGCTATAAAGACGCAGCAGGTGTTTGCAGTGTGATGTGCATGCACTGCATCCTAATTTACATTTGTTTCAATCCGTGTTTCAACAGGCACATACGTGATGCAGGTCACAGCCACAGATGCAGATGATCCGACGTACGGAAGCAGTGCCCGGATTGTGTATAGCATTCTACATGGACAGCCGTACTTCTCAGTGGACCCCAAGACTGGTAGGAGAAACTACCACTGCTGCACCAGTTAGTGGGAGGGCGGGTTGTTTGTGTTTACACTGTTACAGTAATTTACTTCAAATGATTCTTTATGGTTCCATGTTTGTATAAACAGACATGTGGTTTTAACAAGTGTTCTTCATCCATCCATTTTCTGAACCGCTTATTCCTGAATAGGGTCACGGGTGAGCCAGTGCCCAGCCAGCAACTCTGAGCGCAAGGGTGGGAAACAACCCTAGACAGGGCGCTAATCCATCGTAGGGCTCACACACACACACTTTAGAGTCACCAATTCACCTACCATGCATGTCTTTGGACTGTGGGGGAAACCGGAGTACCCGGAGGAACCCCAGACGAACACGGGGAGAACATGCAAACTCCACACAGAAACCTCCCAGGTCACCCCACCCGGGGATCAAACCGAGGACCTTCTTGCTGTGAGGCAACTGCGCTATCCACTGTGCCGCTAGTGTTCTTCACATCTTATGTTTACAAACACGGTTCTGTGTAGAGGTGGTTCTTTTGTGTAATTGCTCAAACACATGGGTTGTTTGTTTTGTCCTTGTCTCCTCCCTTGCTCTGTCCCTTACAAGCTGGGTCTCATCTGGAACCCTGCCCCCTCGTTATCATGTCCCAGGTGTGATGAATGTTGTTTAGTATGTAGGACCTGTTGTCCCATCCTGTCCACTGAAAATGTTGTCGGTGTCATATCCTGTGATTCTTTGTTAGTTTCCACGGTTACCTGTTAGACTTGTTCTGTGTCCCTGATACTTTGTTAGCCAATGTTCTCTTTCAGTTTCCATCAGTCCTGTATCCTGTATTGGTCAGTGTGTTTGGTTTGTCTTGTGCTTCGTGTTTATCATTAAATCTACAACCCCTGCGTTTACCTCCACACCCTTAGTCATCTGTTCCGTCCACCCCCACGTGACACACAGCATTTCATCACTGGGTGATGAATTATCAGCGAGTTAAACAGCTAAAATTCAGTCGTTTCCAACGTAATTATATCAGAGGTTAAATGCCAAAGGAGCTTCCACTGCATGTTTACTGCTTTGTCCATATGTACGTGCTCAGACTCTGACTCTGTAAACCACACTTGCCTGACCATGACTTAAAAAGGACCATTTCCAGTAATAGTTTAAGGGCTACTGACCTATATGATGCAACACATGGTCCACCCTTCCTTTCATACATGTCAGAATAAAAGGCCTATTTTTGTTCAATTGCATGATAATTGGGCATATTTGTGATTTTATTTTTTAAATCTGGAGTCATGATTTTATAGATCTATTCAATAATTCAATAATTCAACTTCACAATAATGAGGTGTTTTGAGTATTATGTGTGTAATATTTAATTGTATAAAGGTTATCCAGATAATTGTAACAATACAGTGCAGATGGAGGCTCACTAAGCCTGTCCTTTGTGTACATGTACAAGTAAAATATCTGAGCTAAGAGATCTGGATGGAGGAGCACTAATGTCCATCCATTCAGTGAGTGTCAGTTGGGTACAAGTGTAGATAAAGCATCAGTGCAGTGGTTGGATAGAAGGAGTAATAATATCCAGCCATATTCAGTGAGCTCGTTCTGTTTGTGGCTTAGTGTGTAATAATATCCAGAGTCAGGAGGAGCTGTACAGTGTAACGCTGTTGGTACAAAGACCTCCTGTACCGCTGTTTGCTACAGCGGAGCGGAAAGATTCTGCTGCTGAAAGTGCTTCACCGTCTGACCAGAAAGTCATGGAGGGGGTGATAAGTGTTGTCCAGGATTGAGGGCTGTTTGTTGACAGTTCTCCTTTCCACCACCCCCTCAAAGCTCTCCAGTGAGCATCCAAGAACAGAGCCAGCTTTCTTGACCAGTTTGTTGATCTTCTTGGCATCTCCACCTTTGATGCAGCCTCCTCTACAGACTGCTGTGAAGAAGACAACACCCACAATCTCAGACTGGTAGAAGATGGCCAACATTTTTGCTGCACACACTGAAGGACCTGAGCTTCCTCTGAAAGTAGAATCTGCCTATCATTTTCTTGTACACAGCCTCAGTGTTGACCCTCCCTTCCAAACTGCTGTCGAACAGGACACCCTGATATAAGTGTCAGACAGCTCATCATTCTGACCCATGATGGTAACAGGTTTGGTTGTGGTCTTCTTCCTTCTGAAGTCCACCACCATCTCCTTGGTGTTGGACACAAGGAGCAAGTGATTTTTTTGCACACCACTCCACAAAAATGCCCAATAGGTCTCTGTATTCACCTTCATGTCCATCCCTGATGCACTCGACCACTGCTGAGTGATCAGGAAATTTCCATAAGAGTACAGTTCCCTGAGGTGCTCCAGTGCTACAGACCAGAAGGTCAGACTGGCTATGATACAGGTAGTATCTTGGACATATCCATGAGGGATTGAATAGTATTAAACTCTATTCTAACTAACACCCAATAATTTGAACAAAGTGATTCTCCTTGTGGATTTGTTCTGGTCCAGATGGGATGTGCCTTCTGCAGTAGGTAGATTAATGCATCATCCACACCAACCTGCTGTTGATAAGCAAACTGCAGGAGTAAATAGGAGTACAGAGACACCGGTGGTGGTGGGGGAGTAAGATGTTTGGAGGTTAAGACATGCTGAACCTCCTTTGCATTGTTGTTTAGAAGTTTTGCCTCCAGCTTCCTTCTGTAGGTCTCCTTAATCTGCCTGTTTCACCTTCAGCTCCATCTGCACAGACCTTAGTAGAACCTTGTCCTCAAGTCTGAAAGCCTGTTTCTTGTTTTGTTTAACAGCTCCTCCAGGTCCTTGGTGATCCACAGTTTGTTGTTGGGAAAAGAACACACCAGCTCGTCTGGAACAACAGTGTCTGTGCAGAAGTTGATGTAGTCTGTCATCTTGTTAATGTTCTCACCAGCTGATTCATATATTCCTCACAGTCTGTGTCTCAAAGCAGACCTCCAGAGCCTCCTCTGCCTCTGGTGACCATCTCCTGATAGCTGTCTTTAGAACCGGTTGCCTTAAGACCACTGGTTGGTATGTGGGAGTAAGTAGGACCAGATTATGTTCTGATCTTCCCAACAGTGGAAGCACAGATAAACTGTATGCATCCTTCATATTTGCATACAGATGGTCCAGTACTTTGTTCTTCCTGATCGCACAGTTAACATACTGGTACACTTTGGAAGTGTGGAGGAGAGTGAAACATAGTACAAATCACCTGAAATGGTGATGGAAGAGCTTGAAGTCTGCAGTCTCGCTGTCACAGAGAGTATGAGGTCACATGCAACCCCATGTCCATTGCCGGCCAAATGTAAACAATCAAAATGGTGACTATTAGTTCTCTTGGCAAATAATATGGATGTAAACTCATGGCTAAGAGTTCAAAAGAGTTCAACCAGGGATTTGATGGTTCCCAGGGTAATGGAGGGAATGAAGGCTTTGTAGCCTCTCCTCTTTGCTTAGGTTTTGACTCCAGCTCTACATCCTCTAAACGGTCTCCAAAGTTCTTCAATGGGAATAGCAGAGACAGAATGTGGAGCAGACGTCTGGAGCTCCAGGAGCTCGGCACGTGAGAACATGCAGCTCCTTTGTTCTCCCTTCCAAGTCAGTAAAGTACTAGTAACTAACAAGCTATATATATATATATATATATATATATATATATATATATATATATATATATATATATATATATCCCAGATGCTCCTGGCCATTAAAGATCAAGGTGTAAAGAGGCTAACAAAATAATATGCAGAAAATTGGATTAAGTCGGTAATTACAGAGGTTACAAGGTGCTCCTGTAAGGGGAGCTGATAAAATGGACAGCGAGTGTAGAAACAAGGAATGAATTTTTGCCAGCTGATTGTTGCAAGTCCTTTTTTGGTATTTGAAGTTTTGGAGTTGAATTCAGATCTGAAAATGAGTCACTATCTAATTAAATGTCCATACATTTACATATTTTTAAAAGCCCCAAAATCTGCCCATGGGACCATGATAGAATTAAATGGTTTATTTGTCTGTGAGGACACTCACAGGAGGGATTTCACAGAATTAAAAAAAAGGAATCTCCTTGTTTTATTGTTTAATCAGTTCAGCACATGTTCTTTTTTTCAGGTCTGTTTGTAGCACAAAATCGTGCATAAGCAATGCATTTTGAAATCCATCCAGAAATCAAGTTTTAAATGAACAGAAATATCTGTTTTAAGAAATATTTTGGGCAGAGAAATCTCATAAGTGCTCTGATTCCAGGAAATGAAGCCTAGAAAAAGGCATGGAAAGAGTTAAACTCAAAGGTTTTAAGAGTTAAACTCAAAAAGTAGTTCATCACGTTACATGACTTGGTTGTGCTGAGGGTGGGAACACTATTACTATGACATGTGGAACACTATTGAAGGCACATAAGAAACCAGTGCACAGATAATCTAATGTTTCCTTTGAAATCAAGAGTCCGCCTTAGTCTCTACTCTTCTCACACCAAATGTTGGAATATTGGTTTGAGAGTCTAATGGCATTCAGCCCATAACAGCATCAGTGGGATTACGTCCTGATGTTGGATGATTAGTTCTTCCACTCCCAGCTCATCCCAAAGAACACAGTTCCCCTGCTGCACAGCCCAGTTCTGGGAAGCTTTATCCCCCTCGAGCCATCACTCTGTGGCACTGTGACTTTATGACCTGATGACACAAATAAATAGCTTAAAGCTGTTCGGCTACAGATGAATAACATCAATACTTACAGAATTTCTCTCTACTTGTAATATTCCTGTACAGGAATAGGTAATCCTGGTCCTGGTATTCATTTACATGCATTAAATTTGTACCTGACAAAATTCCTAACAAAAAGTCAGAGCTTTTCAAATTTTGTAGGATGTTATTGTAGTTTGAGGTACTTTATTTGCCAAAAAGAAAAGAAAAGTCTTTATAGGCGAAAGTCACTAATGCTAGATGCTATTGAGATCCTAGGATACTCAAACTTGTCTTCATTTGACATGTACAGATTAAGAGAATATAAATATTTGTTTAAAATGAAATTAAAACGTGCTTTTTTAATTTGATTTTTCTTTTCTTCCTTTTTTTATGACTTATAATGACTGAAAACACTTAATTTATTTCCTGCTGGAAATTGATCCACAGTGTTTTTGAGCTGAAAATGCAAGAATTGTGTTGAATTGTTTGTAATGATTATACTGACAAGTACTAATAAGTTCATCACAGTAGTCTAAATAAAATAAGAACAACCTGACAGTCAGATTCTGGATTTTGAACACTGTGTGAGCAAAAACAAAGCAAACAGCCCCTCCCTTCTCATTTTGTTCTATAACACCATATATGTGCTTGTGATGTAATCAGCTCCACCCCCTCTCAATGATCAGTCAGAGTCTGTATGCAGGTTGAGCTTGTACACATGGACAGAGCAGTAAACATGCATCCTTTGGCTTTTAAACTGGGATTTAATTCAGTGAATTTGTGAGTTTTAGCTGTTTGTAGGGCAAGTTTTTTAGTTTGTAGTATGTGTAACAAATCTGATCCTGAGATACAATGTCTAGAATATGGTATGTAACTACCTGCACAGTGTGGATGTCGGGTTCTAAGAGTCAAAGTGCAGAACTGTTCACGGCTGATCTTATAATGATGGATGCCATTGATTTCATACAATCCCAACAAATCCCAAATCAGAAAATATTGTTGTACATCATCTTCGTGAAATCTGTGTAAGTGGATTTTAAGAAGAATTTTTTTCTTATGTAGAGTTGATCCACTGCTTTTCAGATGGTAAAAATGGTTACAGTGTTCTTCCTTAGAACCAGAATGCACTATTTCTGTAGTCTTTATCTCTGTCTGTCTTAATAAATCTAAATGTCTGTGAGATGAGACGTCTGCATGAGGCATGTCTGACAAGCTGCCAAGCTTCAAGTGTGCCTATAAACAAAGCCTGTCTTCTTCACGCTGGCATTTTCTTGACCCCGTGTCATGGCAGCATCTCCTGATCAAAAGATATTCCCTCTGAGAGAGAAACTATTAAGGCTGATTAGCCTTTAGCAGAATGTCAAACGCTCACCTTTTATGGCACTGCCCTTAGGAACGTGGATTAATGGGCTATTAAAAGGCTTTTCTCTATTTCTGGGCTATGACCATCAAAAGAATACTGAATTCCAGGTAAATCATGACCTCACCCCCTACTGTACCTGTCTCTTTCAATGCTCTGCCTGTTCTGTCTGTCTTTCTCCAAGGCGTAATAAAGATTGCCTTACCCAACATGGACCGAGAGGTCAAGGAGACATACCAGGTGCTGATACAGGCCAAAGACATGGGAGGACAACTGGGAGGACTAGCTGGGACCACTACCGTCAACATCACCCTCACTGATGTCAATGACAACCCACCCAGATTTGCTAAAAGTAAGATCCTACGTAGACTTCTTACCCACTTGAATGGAAATCCACATCGTACTGACCACTTCATTAGAAACACCGACCTTGTGCTTCCACTCACTGGCCACTTTATTAGAAACGCCCCCCTTGTGCTTCCTCTCATTGGCCACTTTATTAGAAACACCTCTTTCAGGGTTTATTAGTTTAGCTTTAGTGAGTTTGGATTGTCGAATGCTGGATAAAGAAACAGCTTTGTGTACCTTGTTGATCTTCCTTTCGTACACACCCAGCATGTCTCAGAGCCGTAGATCCACGGCTGACCACTCTAAAGACAGCTCACCGCGCACAAATGCAAACAGCTTTGTAGGATTGTGCAAATGTGATTGCCATGCTTGCACTCGCTGGCAGTGCTGCTGAAGTGATTAGTGGATAATTAGTGCTAACTATCTCTGGAAGCCTGCTCTCACTGTGAGGGCCTTTAGGTTTTATCTTGAGTGTCAGATTTGTAGCTGGTTGTTTTCTCCCTTAAAATGATCCAATTCTATTTTTTTCTTTTTTTTTTTGAAATCTCGTTTCAGGTATCTTTCACCTACGGGTTCCTGAATCTGCGCCGGTGGGCTCCTCAGTGGGAAAGATTAAAGCACATGATCTGGACTTGGGGAAGAACGCAGAAGTGGAGTACAGCATTGTTCCCGGAGACAGCAGCTCTATGTTCGACATCTACACTGATGAAAACACTCAGGAAGGGATCGTGGTGTTAAGAAAGGTATATAAAAAATTTTTGATGAGTGAAATTTTTGAATGGAAAACAGTTATAGCTCTATTAGTTTAATCTTTTATCTTCAGCCATATTACCATTGCTGGAAATCTACTAACTACATATGGAGCACCTACACATTACACCTACACAAGCTTACATGACATATTTTATGATATCTCATTCTAAACCAATGCAATATGGAGTTGATACCCCCTTTGCAGCTAATATAGCTTCCAGTGTTTTTGGAAGGCTTTCTACACTTGGATTATATCTTGGGAGCAGCCGTGGCCTGGTGGTTGGGGAACCAGCCTTGCGACTGGAAGGTTCAAGTTCCTGAACTGGCAGGCCACGATTGAAGTGCCTTTGAGCAAGGCACTGAACTCCCCAGAGCTGAGGATAGGGCTGCCCATCGCTCCGTGCTCACTGCCTACTGGTGTGTGAATTCACTAGCGTGTGGATGGGTAAAATGCAGAGGTCTGTGCTTAACAGTGGATCAAATGATTATAATTATTATATCTGTTAGACGTTTTCCCCCATTCATCTACAAGAGCATTCGTGGGGTCAAAAGGGCTACAAGAGACCTGGCTTTCAATTTCTCCTCAAGTTCATCTCAAAAGTGTTTGAGTGGGTTCAGATCATGGCCCTGTGTAGGCCAGTCCACAGGTTCTTTCACACTATCTCTATAGACCTTGCTTTGTGCACTGGGCCACGGTCATGCTGGAACAGAAAAGGACTTGTCCAATTGTCCAAATTCTCTTGGCATGCTGAAACATTAAGATTTCCATTCACTGGAACTAGGACACCAAGGCCAATCCCTGAACAACCATTATCCCTCCTCCATCAAACTTTACACTTGACGGGCCCCGAGTGGCGCTACCACTATGATCCTGGGGTCGCAGGTTCAAATCCAGCAGCCGGGGTCCAGAGGGAGAGAAATTGCCTTGCTCTCCCTCGGGGGGTGGGTAGATGGCGCTCTTCCCCACATCACAAAAGTGCACTGCTGGTTGGTGCAGGCGTCTGCCCACCACTGTGTCAGAACCGGGGATCCGGTGTTCTCCTCCAAGCGCGATGGCTGCCTGGCAACTATACAAATGGCGGCATTTCGAAAAGAGGCGGTAGGCATCCTGTCACATGACTCTGAGGAAACAGACAGTGATGTGGGAGACAACTTAGGGGGTTGGGTAACTGGCATGTCTAAATTAGTAGGGGGCGAAAATTGGTTGGCTTGGTGGTTAGCATGCTCGCCCGCAAGCACTGAGGACTTGGGTTCAAGGCCATGTTCTCCTTGTGTCTGAGTTGGTCTCCTCTGGGGATTCTGGTTTCCTCCCACATTCACAAAAACAGGGATCAGGTGAATTGGCTACTCTGACCTGGGGTGTGAATTAGTATGCCTAGATATGGATAAGCACTCTGTCCTTGGTGAACCCCCTTTAGGATAGTTGTGTCCAGTAGAGAGCACACTGTGCACAATTGGCTGCCACTTCTTACTGGTGTGTGTTGGCTGAGTGTAAAATGTCCTTGGACATCTAGAGAGGCTCCATATAAGAGTAACATCATTCTTTCATCCATTAAACTGCCATTTAACCGTGATTAGCTATGTTTACAGTCCAGTGGTAATGTGCTTTACACCACTCCATCCGACACATGGCATTGTGCTTGGTGATGCAAGGCTCATATGCAGTTGCTCAGCCATAGAATTCTATGCCATAAACATCCTGCCCAGCAGTTTTTGTGCTAGAAGAGGTTTATAACTGCAGGTATTTTGTGGCTTAGTTCCTAAATGCTTCCAATAATACCACTCACAGTTGATCATGGAATGTCTACATTTTGGAAGGTCGAAATTTTGCAAACTGACTTCTTGCAATGGTGGCATTCTATCGCTGTACCACACTTCACTGAGCTCAGTACACCAACCCACTTTCACATGTTTATAAAGGAAGATGTCATGACTTGATTACCTGTATTTCATGTATAAAAAAAAACAAAAAAAACATACATTGTATGTAATAAAATGGTCAAAGGTCATGAGTCATTGGCTACATATATCCTGTAATTCAGGTAATTTACACATGTAGGTCTGACAGTTACAGAGACATAAGACATCAATTAATTGTTAAGTTAAGTTACATTAAAAAACATATTAGATCTACCAGAAAAAGAAAGAAAATAACATATTTCATATTTTTACTTTATTTTGGGATGGAGTTGATCCACCTAAACACACAACACCGAACAAAGTCTTTTAAACATCATTTGTAAAACATAATTATTGGACATGCATTTTTATCGTGCAGAAATGTTAGGACACCATCTGCCTTAATAGCTGATATTTCCTCCTTTGGCTGAAATAATGTCAATTAGATGGTTCCTATAACCATCTACAAATCTCTGACATTGGCTGGAAGCAAGATGTTCCCACTCCTCCATGCAGAATTCTTTCCGCTATATGATGTCAGTCTTTGTACAGGCAGTCTTAAATTGTCCTCAAGCCCCCTCTGATACAATAAGGATCTCATAGTGGTTTCTATGATATAGGGATCTCCAGACCCTGCTGCAGCAAAGCAGCCTAAAACCATGACACCTCCACCCTCATGCTTCACAGTTGGTATTTACGTGTATGGCATTTAGCAGACGCCCTTCTCCAGAACGACTTACAGAAGTGCTTTGCTGTTCACTCAGAATATCCTCAGCTAGTAGACGAGGCTAGAATCTAGAGATTCCTCAGGCTTAGATCCTGCTGAACACAGATGTCTTTATGGAGTTAAAAACTCCTGAAAGTGATGAGTCTTCAGTCTGCGTTTGAAGACAGTGAGGGACTCAGCTTTTCAAACTCCCAGGGGAAGGTTCTTGTGCTCAAATGCTGTGTCTGGCTTGCATTTTGACATCAGCTATGGCGAGAGCTACCTGTAGGCCCTATTAAAAAAAAATGAGGACAGTTGGAAACTTTCTGTTGTCTCTTTTTGAGCTGAACTTGCTACGACAGCCAGACCTGCCCACATTGCCACTTTTTAAAATGTTCTTCACTTATTTTCTAGACAGAGGAACGGTTGATTTCTAATTGTTTTGAGATCTCTTTAAATCCCTTCCCAGACTCCTCTGCAGTTACAGGCTTCTTTCTGAAGGCATTAGAAAGAAGCATCTCAGGAAATCACTTCAACGGTCAAGGTCAAACCAAACTAATGTCTGAGGTTTAAATAAGACAGGCTCCTCTAAGGTCCTCTCTAACGACGATCTAATTATTTGCAGCTGATGGGCTGCTCCTGATGTGCTGCTCTAAATATAGGCACTTTAAGAAGTAATAATTGGGGGGATGCACTAACCTTTTCTCACAAGAAAATTGCTTTTTTTTTTTTTACAAACGATCGACATTTCTTCAATGTTACGCGTTTAGTTTCAGCATGTCCGATTTACAGCAGTTAAAAGGAAGATCAGAAGGCGTTCATGGGGTGTTCTAACTTCATCCCATGACTGTATGTCTACTTACATATTTTGAAATATTGTCTCATCTTTTATTATACACGTTCAAATATGGCCATATATTAGATTTAGGTATAGGTTTCAACTGCTTTTTTCTTTCGTATTGTGCATATAGGACTGACACTGTTACCCCATTGTATATCTACGGCCAAATACTTTTCATACACGAATTTGTGTTTGCCCGTTTGCCCCAGGGTAAGCAATTCTTATTGCTGCATACCAGCCTTCCCATCCTCGGTGAATAATGCAGTACCAGTCATAAAACTGTTAATGTCCTACCCGCTCTCCAGTGCTGCCTGCTCCAATCACAACCCGGATCCATCATCTCGTTAACGTGGGATATAGCTATCCCCAGGATATCCCAACTCCTGTTTCGCCAACATGCCGAAGTGTTGACGCACAAACAGCAGGGGTGTGCTTGTTCAAGTCTGCTTAAAAAATACATTGTTTGGGGTTTGGGGAAGGGAAACGTCTGACCTTTTTTTGAATTTAGACGGCATGAATAAATCAGTTGGTGCTTGGCGATCAAGCGCTCCCACCTCCTGATGTGATGTGACAAGGAGATCTCCCCACAGACATCAGGTACCGTGTCCACTCTACATCGGCGGGCGTCCGTGCGAATAAGTGCTTAGCTGTTCAGAATGGCCTGGTAAAAGCTTGCGGATGAGGCCAGAGTGCTCTCCATCCTCCAGAGAGAGCAAAGAGAGGGTATTCTGTCATTATTCCGAACCGCAGCAGTTAGCTCTGTGGGAGTCCAGGGCCACATGATGACAGCCTGCGACTTCCAGCCTTTCAGGTCTGTGGAGCAGTTGCCTCTTCACATCTACAGCTCTTCCAGCGTCTGCCTCTCGCAAATGTGGAGGATCTCTGCTCTCTGGAAAACAAAAGCCTTGAAAGGTTCTGCAGAGGACATGCTCTAATGGTTCTGAAACATCTCATGAACACAGGTTCCTCTGTACTCTAAATGTAGGTGGTAAGGCAAAGACATTTTTGGTGTCAGAGGTTAGCTCATGTGGTTTGGCACTAAAGCTGCAAGGGTAATGGTAGGTTCTTAAAAATACAGGTGCTACTAAGATTTTTTTGAGAAATGTCCTACAGAAAAAAAAACACCTTTTGGGTCTCAATAGAAACATTTTTGTTAAAGATACTGAGTGTGAGGAACCTTCACCTCATGTTCACATTTAAGAGTGTGCAAAGTGGACAATTTGAAAAGTATAGGAGTAGGAGACAGTGACGCACGCCAGATATTGTTATTCTCAGGAGATTCTAGTCACAATTGTCTTAGTTTGAGATGTAAAAATTAAGGGAATTTTTATATGTGTATGAATTTGACCATGTTTTGCTAAAAAAAATGTTACTTATTTTTTACATTCTTATTTTCCTCTATAACCCAATATCTGGGTCAGGGAAGTCAATAAGCCTGAGTCTGTTTACAGTTTGAGCCTGTACGCATGGACAGAGCAGTAAACAAGCACTGGAAGCTCCTTTGGCTTTAAAAGTGATATTTCATTTAGTTGAAAATGAGTTTTTTTGAGCTGATAATTCATCACACATTGATTACTTGGTCAACAAGAGTGACAACTGGTTCAGAGCTGACCTGGAATAATGGGACATGAACAATTTAAAGCTCTAGGGACATTGATTGGAATGTCCCTGGAAGGTTTCCTTGCTGGTCCAGAAAATTTTAAAGAATGTTCTCCATAATGGTAGCTCAACATCATTCGCACCTACAATCAAGTTTCCTAGGCTGTGACTGAAATAGGTCCCTACTCTGTCGTTAGTAGTGTGTAATACATTGACATGCCAAATCATGGGACAGGGCCTAGTTATTGTGCCCCATGACTTTCACCATATTGCATGGAAGTTAAAGACAGTTAAACTGAACTTAAAATATGTGTGAGGCTTCTGCATCGAATGTTGATGTGATTTCTCATTGAATATCTATTATATACCCACGGGTGGCCACCGTGCTGTCCATTTTGGGTGGTAATGCCTTCTATGACCTACACTTGGTATACACCTGGCATATAGATTGAGGAATGTTAAATTCCTTTTGTTTGAATTCATTTTCTTCGTTTCCATGCAAGGAGCATGCTTGTCAGGGTTCCGTCTTACTCACAAGGTGTAGTTATGGGTGTTCCCAAGCCATCATTTGAGGTAAGGCCACATGAATGCACACACTTCCTCATCATCAACATGTGTCACCGCTGTTCGCATTAAACGCTTAAATGACCGAGCTGTGTTCAAATCTACATCAACTATATTCTGATTTAAGCTAGTAAAGCATTTTGCTCTTCATGGAATAATATTTGACTATTATGTTGCTTAGTAACCTAAGCCTCCCATTTATGAGCTACAATCTCTGAAATTCATGACATCCAGTCACACGTAACTATCACTTGCTTACATGAGAACACGTCAGCATTTCATTCCAGTCTGTTGCCTAGTAACCGGTATACATTCAGCTCATATAGTCAGCTATGCTGTTCATTGGAATCAGGCATTTAAAGAAGAAGAAAAAGGGCTGACAGACTCAACAGTGCCCCAAAACGTCCATTTCAGTCAAAGCCATTGATTTGGAACATCTTCTAGAATGTTTAAACATTTCTTCAGAATGTAATGATGATTTAACTTTCTAGAGACATAGGCATGTTTACATACAGGTTGATATGTAAATGGTTAATTATCTATAACATAATTATTATTATTATGTTAATTATCTGACTGATAGCTCAGTCAGAATAGAATATGTCCAGTTAAGGCAGGGGTGTCACACTCAAATATACAGTGGGCCAAAATTTAAAACTTGAACAAAGTTGCGGACCAACACTGAACAAATGAACCTTATATATTATAAGTTGTTGTATGAGGTTGCTATGACGACTGTTAGAGGAGAGGGCATTTCTGGGTCCCGTCCTGATTTATGCGCCAAAACAAAGGCAGGGCATTATGGGATTTTTAGTATTAGCGGTGAATGTGCTGAATACCAGCAGGCCAGGTCTAGAAGGTTTTGGTTTGGTTTTGCCCCGTGGGCCAGACTCTGACACCCATGAGTTCAGGCCATTACAAATACAATTTCTATCTGAATGAATGAGGTGGACAATCCTAAACATCTGAATATGATTAATATGTAAGTACAATCTGTTTAGAGATAACGCTGTACTCACCACTGGCTTGTACAAGGCAAAGGCAACATGCATTATTACTGGAATACAGGAATGAGCTAAAGTATGGGCTGCAGTATGTTCAGAAATGACAAAATTATCTTTCACATCTAATAAAAAATGATAACAATACATATAAAATTACTCCTGTCACTCAAAATCTGAGAATACACTCAATATGTTACTTTCCCACAAGCCTTTGGCTGTGAAACTGGCATCCAGCTCATGTGCCTCAGCATGTTGCAGGGCATGACGTCTACCTTCACACTCACTTCAGAAGGGGTGAGAGAGTCCACCATCATTTTAAAGCAATCAGAAAAGCAAACACAAGAACTGCAAACCCGAGTAACACACTGCTGCGCCACTTACTGTGACAGGATGTAAACTAAGGCATAGTACGCATTTCAATTGCAATTTGTGACCCAAACATGATCAAAATGATAGACATATGTACATCGCATTAATTATCACATATAAAATGAAGTGATATTTGTAGCCTAGGATCTCCTGAAAATAACGTCTGGCCTGTGTCACCGTTTCCTATTGTGATAAACATTGCCATTATTGTGCGAATAAAGTTAAGACAGACTATGAAAACATGCCACAAAATTTGGTCTCGGGCTCTAAGAGTTAATCCAGGTGTGATTTAGGAAGATAGTGGGCACAGTGATAACTGGTTCATATAAGCCACACATCAGCAATATAACCGAAACTAATGACGCAGACTGGGAACACCAAACACACCGTATCTGCGCTGACCAACCACATTTGACTTCCACTAGCAAACCAAGCAACAGTGCAAATGTTGTATTATGTATAGTGATGAGATATTGCACCATGCACTCTTCTCGTCCTTGCTTCCTACTCCCTACCTCTATTCCCTGAGCTGCATTCAAACTCCAGAACAGCTGCAGTGCAGGACAAAGTCACGCAGTCCTTACGCTGCAGAATGGCTGTGCCATATCTGCTGACCCAAAAAGAGGCTGGAAATGGATATGAGGGATCCTCACCGTGGGGCTCAGAACAGGGTCAATGACAGCACCCCCCCATGTCCTCAACCGCAGGCCACCTTCCATCCTCCCTTCCACCATTTCTGCCCTCTTGTAGGGATGGAAGGCTCCTCCTCTTTTTCTATTGTCTGGGGGTTTATTTATTTCATTACTGCATATTTTATTTGTCTATGAATATGCTGACTAAGTGTTCTTATTGTGTACCTCTCTTGTTGATATTGGTGTGCAACTGCACACAAACCACTAGAGTCGGATACTGGAGCATCCTCACATGAGCCTAAAGTCACCTTGTTAAATGCCAGAGACAATAAACTGAAGTCTAAAAGATCCAAGTATGGTATTATTTAACTGCCAAAAGTTGTTGTGAGAGCACAATTCATGCTACACAAGCTTCATTTGCTCACATGCAAAATGTAAATGTGCTCTCTCAAATTAGCCAAGCCTTGGCTCAGACTGGCTTTGCTCTTGTATGAAACTGTGCTGTCAGACACAACCTGCTGATGTATGATCAGTGTGTTCTTATGTTTTGAAAGCGTGTGCAAACCATTCCATGCTCTCACACTTGGATGTTCAGGGCAATAATGCTGCAAAAGTCTTCAGCCATTGTTTTGGACAATGAAATATCTATATCTACAACATATCTATCCATATTTATCAGTGTAGTTCATTTATAGTTTTATTTGTTGGTGTGTTTTTTTGTTATTGTTTGCTTGAGAGTCCAAAATTATATAGAGCAAATGAAACAAAACAAACAAACAAACAAAAACATCCCACGTCTGATGAAGTGATGATTCAGGCTATCCAAACAACCTGCCTATACTTAAACTCGGATTCTCTGATATGGTGCTTTTAGTGTCTGGAAATACCTGACATAAATGTTTAATTTAGTCATCTTTACCCGTAAATATACACTATGGTATGCTTTGACAAGGTTGCATAGTTTGATTGAATAATGTCCTCAGATAATGGGATTAATCAGTCATATATGTATTCATATTAGTATATATAATGCATATAATATAATGTGTAATACAGGGGTTGGACAATGAAACTGAAACCACAATAACTGATTAGGATGGTGTACTAGCGCCTCCTTTTGCGGCCAATACAGCATCAATTTGTCTTGGAATGACATTTTTTGGATACAATCCGGGTTAGCACCCCAACATGCCTATCAGACAGCGTCCTCTTGCGTCCACAATTAATCCTGTTATATGTGGTTGGTCCTTCTTGGTGGTGCTGACATTACCCTGGATACCGTGGCTCTTGATACATCACAAAGACTTGCTGTCTTGGTCACAGATGCACCGACAATTTGTCCTCTTTTGAACTCTGGTATGTCCCCCATAATGTTGTGTGAATTGCAATATTTTGAGCAAAACTGCTCTTACCTGCTAATTGAACTCTGCTCTTACTGGTGCAATTAATGAAGATTGGCCACCAGGCTGCTCCAATTTAGCCATGAAACCTCCCACACTACAATGACAGGTGTTTCAGTTTTATTGTCCAACCCCTGTATATGTGTGTGTGTGTGTGTATATAGGCAGGATTATGAAAGTGAATGAAAATATTGCCATACTCAATCTTTGGGTTGTGGAGCAGTGGAGCTTAGATGTTGCATCATTAACCATTGGATCACTAAATTCATGACCATAACCTCAGCCAAAACACAGAGAGAGAGAGAGAGAGAGAGAGAGAGAGAGAGAGAGAGAGAGAGAGTTGTTGGTGGTGGGGATCAGAGAATCCATGCTGGATTCTCAGACTTGGACATTACAGTTATGTATTTATGCAAATGCTATGCAAATTAGACACGCTACGCATTCAATTAATGATTAGCAGTAATATAGAAAGACTAGAATTGTCTCTCGAACGTTGCTGAACACAGTGTCAGTGGTTAAGTTCATTTAAAAGACAGTAGGGCCACGTGATGAGGTCCCTTATGCAAATCCCAATGACGTCCCGAACAGGCACTCTCAGGCAGGCCCAAGGCTTCAGATAATCTCCACAAAGTCACCTTTCACCCAGTTCTACAGTGATGGAAGTACACAGATACCACTACCGTCGGCTGATCCGCCGCGTCTGGCAGCATGGAGATGTGTCTTATCTCATGTACATTGACCTTCTAAAGGAACAGTACCTCTGGAGTGGAGCAGTAGAGTTGTCGTTATTGTTGGACACCAATATACACATGCCCAAATGGTTGTGGACACCACTGGCCACACCGAAGACCATTGCAAGTGCCTGTAGAGAAGTATTGCTTAGAGAACAGGACTCTGGAGATAAACATTAACCTATTGCCAGGCATAGGCTAGACATTTTTAAGGGTATTGAGGTGTGAAGCAATGGAACTGTGTTCTCTGGAATGGTGGTGTTCCATCCAGCATTTCTGGGACGAGGTGGGGAGTTGTAGAAGATGAGGTGAGGTCATCCAACCTCCTGACCTCACTACGCAATGCTCCAAAACCTTGTAAACACTATACTATTGCAATGGGTGATGTGCAGTCAGTTGCAGGAGTTTGATCTACTCTGCACTTTCCATTTGAGTGTTGGACCTCCATCCAATGCCTTTGGGATGAGCTGGAATGGCGTCCATAGCCTTTGCATCCTAAGGTCACCTTACCTAATGCTAAGAGTATGTTTCTCCCTGTTGTGATAGAAAATGGAGCAATGTTCTGTGGAGTGATGGATCTCCATTCAGTTGTCCTTTTCCTTTGTAGGAACAGTGTTTATAGCTGTAGTGGACTAAGGTCACCAATGCTTATAGCCTAGTATTGGCTAGAGGGGTATAAAGCCTTTCAGCACTGAGCTGTGGAACAGTGGAGCATTATTCTCTGGAGTAATGGTGCTACATCCAGTAGCTCTGGGAAAAGATGGAGTGGCATTAGTGGCCTCAGTAGCCTGAGGTCACCAACGCTAAATATTAGGTAGAGTGGGATAAAGTGCCCAAACACTGGGCTGTGGAGCAGTGGAATCACATTCTGTGGATTGATGAGATATCAGTGGCACAGTTGGAGGTTGTACTTGTAGGCTTTCTAGACTAAGGTCACCATGTCCAGTGCTAAGTATAGCTAGATGGATTTAAAGCCGCCAAGCATTGACCTTAGAGCCCTATTTTCATAGTTTGACTTACTTTTATTATTATTTAAAAAAAGGTCTTTCTAAAAGAGAAATACTCCTTCTTATTTTGAAATTTGACAGCAAAGAAAGCAAGCAAACAGCCCCTCTCCTTATTTTCCTCTATAACCCCATATCTGGATCCGTGACATCCTTAGCTCTGCCCCCTCTCACTGATCAGTCGGAATCTGGAAGTAGGTTGAACATGTGGACATGGTTTTAGCTGGTGATGAAGTTTGTAGTCTGCTTAGACAATAGCCCAGAACTGCCTGCAAAGTGCAGATTTCAGGTTCTAAGGCTTAAGCCTTAGGCCCAAAGCCCGGTGGTCACATGACTATCCACGAATGTTCACATGCAAAATTGCATGTGTTACAATCAGATTCGCTGTGATGGGTGAATTTTGCCAACACAGACATACACAATCCAAAATTCGGCGTGGGAACTTCCATGCCGGTTTCACTTTAGTAGACGTGAATTTGCTTCCACGACCAAAAGCACTGCTTGCCACTTGCAAAAACCCAGTGATGCTAAAACTTGTGTGGAGAAACCTTTATGGTGTGGAAAAAAAACAACAACATGGAGCTCCAGGTGTTCAATGAGTCAGAGAGCCAGAGCTAATCATCCACACCTGAACTCACTAATGCTGATATGGCTGATTACAGTCAGTAAGTGTGTTTACATGCTCTTAATAATCTGATCTTAATTAGATTTCTGCAGCTATCTGATTGTTCAAATGGTCACGTACATCATACACATACGCAGCACACTCCACTTATCAAAGTCTAGAAACCGAATAAAGGGGACTGGATTTTAGCTCAGTAATCAGATTTCTCGCTGCATATACACACCATACTCTGATTGCTTTCCATCTTCAGTCTGACCATGCACTCGTCCTGATTCGCTGCAACTCTCTCATCAAGGGATGAGCATGCAACATGAACTAGGGCACGAGGGAACAAGCAGGGACTCTATTTCTTCACGTTTCATTCACATACTGGAAGCTTATTGGCTGGATGCAGTATAGAAATTTGATTATTGCCCGACTCATGTAAACCCGGAGTTTCTGATTGCTCATATAAATGTGTTGATCAGATTACTGACAAAATCTGATTTTCTTTTTCAAATATTTTTTGCCATTTTTCACCCCTACTAATTTAGACGTGCCAAGTACCCATCCCTCTAAGTAGCCTCCCACATTACATGCCCTGCTCTGCTCTGGACAATAGGGGGGGGGGGGGGGGTGATCATCCAGATGTTTCCTCCGAGTCATGTGACGATAGCCTACCGCCTCTTTTTCAAACTGCCGGGTAGCCATAACGCTTGGAGGAGAACGCAGGATCCCCGGATCTGTGTCGACCAGCAGCACTTGTGAGATGGGAAGAGTGCCATCTACCCACCCCCTGAGGGAGAGCAAGCCAATTTCTCTCCCTCTGGACCGCAGCTGCAGATGGTGAGCAGCATGAACCTGGATTCAAACCGGATTCAAGGGTAGCACCTTAGCCCAATACGCCACTCAGGGCCCTAAAATCTCAGATTACTGAGTGCATGTAAACACACTTAATGTTAAACATCTAGTGTAAAGCTTTCCCACAAGAGTTGAGTGCAGCAAAGCAGGGCCAACTCCCCGTTAATACCCGTTATTTCTGGAAAAGTCCATACCATCCCATAAAAGATGTTGAAAAGTATCTGTCACTTTAAATCAGTGGATTAGACTGGGTGTGAATATCAGCGCCGCTCATGCCTACCCCCCTCTACATGTCTGTGCTTCTTCTTTAACCTCGCCCATCCCAAGCTCTGTTGTACCCAAGCTCCGGGACCTTGCGGAAATGCTGAAGCGCTGCATTTTGGAGTCTGTTTCGGCTTTAGCGCAGGTTGGAGCCATAAGAGGATCTCTGGGAATAAATGGGTTCAAAAGGATAATCGCCTCTGTGTGGACAATGCGACAGAGGTGGGCTCACGATGCCTCGGCCCACCTCGGCCACTGATTACGTGAGCCTGAATGGATGACCTAAGAGGCTCTCTCACTTTGATTTAGTGAATAATATATTATCATTGTCCCTCTGTGAGAGGAATCCTTGCTGTGGGGAATACTGGCTGTCACAATGACAAGAAAATGGCAGCGGCAGGGAAGCATGTGGATGCACAAAAGCCAGGAGAAAAGCAAACTTTCTGCTGACACTCGGCTTTGTTATTCCGATTTACGCGTTCCTTTAGTGCTTTCATTGTGTGCATTCGAATGGTAACAAAAACACTCAGGTTTGTGCCAAACAAGCTTCTTCCACATACTATAACAGTATTAGAGATTCATGAATAAGTGCCAATTAGTGAGGGAATTAATGAGGGCTTTGGAGCGCGGGCCATACGGAATAACAAATCAACGTTCCGTTCGGCTTTCTGGATGTGCGTCTGATTCCAGATTTTCTGAGGAGTGGATCTGAGAGGGAACACAACAGTAAACTTTTGCAGCCGAGCCTCAGCAGAGAAGCATCAGCCGAGTGAGAAGTAAACAGCGCCACCTAAAGGCTGTCAGGGAGTTTGCCGGAGCCGCTTTGTCTTCGACAAATGTATCTGCAGCCAGTAAAGGCTGTGGAATGTTCATGCTTCATTTCAGCAGGAGAGTTAGTGTGTTAGTGTTATGTCTTTTCTGTGACACACACAAGTGTGTGTGCTGTGAAGCGTGGCCGTGGTAGATGCGCTCACGCATTCTGATCATTCTCAGAGCCCTCACGCTCAGACCTCACTCAGATGAGGAAAAACACTGATTGTATTATAATTCTGTGTGTGTACTAGTAGGTGTGCCTGAGAAAGAGAGAGAGAGAGAGAGAGAGAGAGGGAGTGTGTGTGTGTCTGTGTGTGTGTGTGTGTGTGTGTGTGTGTGTGTGTGTGTGTGTGTGTGAAAAAGTAAATGTCCCCTTAAAGTGAATGACTTGTCGCTCCAGAATATTGACCAGCTTTCACACCGTTGTGGGGCAGTTTAAGCTGAACTGCTGCAGTTCACATTCACTGGGGGATTTATTTATTTATTTGTTTGTTTGTTTGTTTGTTTGTTTGTTTTACCACAAATTACTTGTTGGAAGCCCTCTCACAGCCTCTCTATTAGGCTGGAGTTAGGACTTTAAAATTCAATTATCTCTTTTCTACTGTATAGATGTGGATTTGCTTTTGTGCTTTGGCTCATTGTTTTAATTCACAAATCTAATTTGATAATTAGAACATTATCCTAGAACTACCACTACCATTTCTAACTCGTGTCATAGTTTGAGGTACTTTCATAGGAGACCATCACACATACCGGATATTGTTATTTTCAGGAGATCGTAGTAAAGATGTAAACATTAAAGATAATTAAAATATTTGACCATCCTTTGATCAAAAATGCAGTTTTTCTTTTCTTTTAAGGACTAAAAACAGCTCAAGAATCCTGTGGCAAATTGACAATCCAGAGTGTTTTTGAGCTGAACATGCAAGAAATTGGATGATTTATTTTTAATGATCAGATTGACAATGATATTTATAATAATAATAATAATAATAATAATAATAATAATAATAATAATAATAATACATTGTTCAAAATACTTGACAGTAGTCCAGAAAAAAAAATCTCTATGTCCTTTATTCATTTTTGCTATTTATTTGTGCATTAGTATTATTTCCTAGCAGGACTTTAATTTTGAAATTTACTATGTGAGCAAAAGAGACCAAACACCCCCTCCATTCTCATTTTCCTCTGTAACCCAATGTTGCTGATCAGTCAGAGTCTGTGTGCAGGTTGAGCATGTGCACATGGACAGAGCAGTAAACATGCACTGGAAGCTCCTTTGGTATTTAAACTGATTTAATTCAGTTGGGAAAGAAGGAATTTTAGATGTTTTTCAAACTGGATTCCTCACTGATAATTCATTACACTGTGATGAGACCTTCAACAAGGGGTGTGTATTGTATGTGGTCCTGATATATGGGTCATGTGTGTAGATGACTCTGATCCTGAGTAATGAGGTTCAGAAAACAACATGTGAAAAGAGAACCACTTTTGGAAATGTTCCTCACACTCGTACATCTATTAAATGGTACATCTTTATGGAATCAAAAAATGTTCTTCTTTGACTCCAAGATCCCTTTGTAGCACCTTTATCTTTAAGAGCGTGCACATGAGCCGGAAAGATTTTTGTGGTAATGAGAGCTGGTGTGTGTGTGTGTGTGTGTGTGTGTGTTCCCAGCAGTGTAATTGTGTGTGAAGTCATGCTGTGCATTGTTCTCTTTTTCTAGTACCTGGATTTCTCCTGATTAATGTCACCCTTCCTGAAATAGAAGAGCAGCTTTAATTCAAATACAACACTACTGTGTTTACACACATATTCTCAGCTTTACATTTGTATTGAAACAGTCAGACCAGCTCGAACTACAGTCAGAACCGTTATTATTCCATATACAGTATATGGACAAAAATATTGGGACATCAGCTCACTGTTTCTCGTTTTTCCGTACTGGAGTCACTGGAATCAAGGGTATTAAAAAGGTTTATGCTGCTTTTGTTGGCATAACAGAAGCATCATAGAAGAGAAGGCTTTCTACTAGATTTCAGGGCATTGCTGTGAGGCTTTGATTGCATTTAGTGAGAAGAGCATTGCAAAAGTACCGGATGGAGCGCCATCATTCCATAAAACGCCGTTCCTCCACTCCAAAATTACAGTTCCAGTATAACCTTGTGTTACAGTTGTGTTACGTAAGGTTGAGTGATTAATGCTGCTGCTCTTTTTTTTCCCGGTGTGATATGATATGGGTGTAGTGAGTGACGCAGCTGAGGACAGTTCATGGTTCTGCCACACTTTCTTCCAGGTCATGAAGCACATTAGCTTTATTAGTCCAAATAAGGCCAGTTGAGTGGCAGCGGTGCGAATCAGGTGGATGACCCATCCATGTCTCCTGCTGTGACTCATCATGTTGTGCGCTGAGCGCCAGTCAACGTAGCTATCCAGGTGAACACTTGAATTGACACGTCTCGCGGTGATTCGTTCACACGATTCAGTGAATTATGAAATCTTAAAAAAGGCTCAAATCTGTAACAGTAGGTTCATGTTTGCTGCTTTTACGGTCCTTCACTGAAACTTCACCATCTACACCAATCAGCCATAATATTTAAACCATGCACAGGGGAAGTGAATGACACTGACTATCTGAGTCCAGTGGTACCGGGTGTGGATATATTAGGCAACAAGTAAATAGGAGAACCAGAGAACCAGAGAACCGGCAACGTGCCATGGATCTCCTGCTAACATCTTGGAACCAGACAACACAGGCCACCTTCATAGGACTTGTTTAATCCATGAGTCAAGGGGTCAGAACAGTTTTGGAGGCATAACACCCACACACTGTAGACAGGTTGTGCCTGATTAGTGTAGATCTAGCCGTGGCCCGGTGCTTAGGGAACCAGCCTTGTGACTGGAAAGTTGCCAGTTTGAATCCCCGGAATGTCAGGGCATGACTAAAGTGCCCTTGAGCAAGCCACTGAACTCCCCGGCTGCTCCCCAGGTGCCACGGCTGCCCACTGCTCTGGGAATGTGTGCTCACTGCTCCCTAGTATGTGAATCCACAACTGTGTGTGTGTGTGTTTCACTGTGTGCAACATCCGTTCTATTAAATCTGAAAACCAAAGTGGTCTGGTAGGTTTTTCTGGCCAAGCCCCACGCCTTGACAAAATCGCATCACATGCACCACCTCTGCAGTAGAACCCGACACGTTCTGCTGTTCACGTGAACAACCGCAGCAGCGTTAATGGCACAGCAGAAGAGCTACTGCAAACATGGAGATCAGAACATCAAACTCAGTCTTCATCACCCACTGTCAAATCAAAGAAACATAGAATTAGAACAGAAGGGAGCTGGTATGACATAGGAGAGTGTGACAGTCTATCCTAAAAGAGGATAAGCACTGGCTCGGCTTCTGAAAGGTGACAGGAGCTCCATGATTTAAATGGATTTAAAGGAGACACTAAGTTGGTTTTTCTCAGAGTTATACTGTATGAAGGGCTGTTGGACTGATGTTAACCAGCTGCTCAGCCAACATGCTCACGTGCGTCTGATATGGGTGCAGCATGGACTAAGTGGGTTTCTACATGAGTTGTTAATTGGCCCCACGTGGGTTAATGGGTTACAGCCCACATCAATCTCACATGGGTCCCTTCTGTGTGTAACACAGAGATGACCTATGTTTAACCCCTCCTGGACCTTGCTGGACATCCATACGTGGGGATAACATGGAACCGGAGGATAACATTTTCCGGCACCTGATTGGGCAACACACATGGGCCCAAATGGTCACGTTACTCTTATAGCCACTCTTATCTGTTGCTGAATCGTCGGGACAGTTCATGTCCATATCGCTGCGTCTGTTTTTGGACATGTTTGTCTCTGCAGTGCAGAATTTCACCATAAATCTGCTCAAAGACACACAATACGGTTTCGCACAGCAATTCATTGACATTAATCTGATTTTAAAGTTAAAAATGCTTTTACTTTAAGTAAAAACTTACTTTTACAAAGTGTGAATGTGCGGAGTGTGTGCAGCCTGTTACAGCACTGTGTGTGTGGGTTTTTTTTTTTCACTTTTCCTTTCAACTGTGATTTTATCTTTCTCTGCTTATTATTTTTTTATTTTTTTATTTAGAATTTGCAATTTTCCTCTGAGATCAACACATTAATTCTGATTCTAGATACAAATATGCTGATAAGAATGAAATAACTGTAGTTACAGCTGTTTGTTGGACTGAGCTCTCTCTGAATTCTCCACTCAGTACCTCGCTGACTGACCGAATGTAAACTTGCGATCATCAGACTCCTCCGCTCTCGAAGGAGACAACACCACAGTTTGGATGTCAGCCCAAGTTCTCTGGACTCGGGCACACTTGCTCCAATAGTTTGGTATGATTGATCAAATGTGAAAGCCGTTTTTAGCGTGGGTTTCACTTCAATTGGTTTGATCTGCTGCAAATGTGAGGAAGCCTGATTGATTTTATCACATGACCGCTTCAACTTATTGCCTACATCGCTGAAAACACCTCTGCGATGAGAACGACTCCGAGGTGTTCCTCCACAGTGAAATGGCATAACTCCCCAAAGCGCTGACTTGAGTGTTTTGTATCCAAGTACAATAAAGAAAAGTGAAGAACGGTTTAACTTAAGCAACACCATTTAGCAAATGTTGAATTCCCTTTGCAACTTAATTAATCCAGAATAGAATTGAATAGAATTCTTCTAAGGGAAAGCAAAACCACCAGCATTTTCTAATCTTCATACCTCAGGATCAGAGTAACCTACAGACACAAAACAAACTACAAGATTTGTACTATCTACTCGTGCTCTCATCTCATAATTGAAATATTAGCCAGTATTTCCTCATTTCCAACTAAATTAAATTCCAATTTAAATACAGAAGGAGATTCCAGTGCATGTTTACTGCTTTGTCCGCACGTGCATGCTTAACCTGCATGCAGACTCTGTCTGATCAGTGAGGTGGGTGGGGCTAATAACATCACTGACCCAGATATTGCATTGTGGCCTTAAAGTCTTGCATATTCATACCATCTCAGCCAATATATAATACTATAAAAAGGCCTTCTTTGACATATTCAATGATATATATCCGTATTCATATCTCATTTGACACTAATATAAATAATAAATCATTAATAAATAATTACTCTCCAAGTGTAATGGTGTCCAGAATGGCCACACAAATATACTAGAGTCTGTTGACACAAAAGCAGTAAAATATACAGTGTCCACATGAAAAATAATGGAATTTATAAAACAACCAACGTTTGCGAGAAAGACCATTCCAGGAGGGACGTCTTCCAATCTAACATTCTATAAATTTTCATCTACCCTCTGTTCCTTCTGAATTTTTTGCACCCCATCACCATCCCATCTCCTCACTGTGATTCAGCGTTGTCTCTCAGCAGTCCAGTCTATCAAAGAGGGGGCTGTCCTTCTAGCTCAAAGGAGAAGCCTCCCTAGACTCTCACCCAAGTTCTCAGAATTTTCTAACTACAATCATATTTTCAAGGCATAGCCTGACCTTGCAGAGTCTGTAGTGCGTTTGATTGGTTTGATAATGGAATGATCCAGAATCAACACAATAAAACACAAATTTCGAGTATTGTTGATACTATGTAGATACAATATTCTGATTATTAAATCTAATACAACAAGTTTTAGGGTTTCATACATTTAATCGGCTGAGGAAATTGTGTTAATGGAATTTTATGATTTGTATTATTATATGGTGACCCTTCAGAGCCCGATGCTAATTTTGTAGAATATCTGCATAGTTTGATGTCCTTTTATTTGTCAAAAAATAAGAAAAGTCTTTTTTAGGAGACAGTCACACAACAGATATTGTTATTTTCAGGAGCTCTTGAGCTATTTTTGTTCTTTAAATAACAGAATTTATTATTTGTTTGAATTCAATCATGTTTTGGTAAAAAAAAAAAAAAAAATTGTGTTTTCTGTCTTACAAGGACTTACATTTTGATATAATTATAATGAATCAATCATGAATTTTGTAATGGTTAGATTTACAAGGATATTCATAAGTTCTTCAAATCTAAAATAAAAAATAACAACCTGAATGTCCTTTATTATTGTTGTTATATATGTACAGTATGTATCAGTATTAAGACAATATAATCATATATTAGTCCTGCGGGGGGGGGGGGGATTAACATTATTACAGCAGCAAGGCACTCAGTACAAGAAAATATATAATTAATTATAATTGTATTATATAATTATATAATTTAATGATAATTATCCCTCATTATTTCTAAGTATCCCTTATTATAGGACATTGGCATTTGAGCACTGTGTGAGCAAAAAGAAGTAAAATAATGCCCCTCCCTTTTCATTTTCTTCTGTAACCCAATATCTGGGTCAGTGATGACAGTAACTCCTGATGATGTCATTGACTCTTGCTGATCAGTCAGAGTCTGCATGCAGGTTGAGCATGTACACATGGACAGGGCAGTAAACATGCACTGGAAGGTATTTCTAGCATTTAAACTGGGATTTATTTTTTCTAAGCTGCATTAATTGCCGATTATTCATTAAAAAAATGACCATAATGAGAGTTAACATGATCGAGAATCGATATAAATATCAATCTAATTCTCTCATTTGAAATCTGATATAAATTGCTGAATGCATCTAGGCATTATAATGTATTTTTACACCAGTATTCAACATGCAGGCGGACAGCAGCGTGGTGCTGCTGTCACTGCTAACCAGACCACCCACTGAGGAGAAATGAAAACACAGCTAGGTGTTTCAGACAGGCTGCTGATGCTTGCTCCTTGGTTCTGTACGCCTTAGGCTGTCTCTTTTTTAGGGGTAAAAAAAAAAAAAACCAACAACAACAACAAAAACAACATCAAATCCGATCAAACCTTCAGAATTAACAACCGAAGGGTTCTAGTAACAGAACGCACATCACAGAAACAATCGCAAGATGTTCTGACTCATTAAATCAAAGTAGTACCATCGGAGCATCCCATTGTTAAAGGCTGATCAAACTGATTTATTTACTTTCTTTACGTCTGCAGACTTGATTATGCTGTAGCATGCTCATTTGTAAATATTCTCTCAGATGTTCTTGTAGGGGTATCAAAGACTGAAGCACTCCCCTGCCATATGCAGGCTCTAATCAAAGGGTCATAAACCAGCGCTGCTAAACTAAATCCATCACACATGCTTGCCTGGGTGTGCAAAGGTAACCATTTCCATATCAAAGTGCTGGGACAAGCAGGAACATCCTTACATGCATTTGGAGTGTAGCCATCTCTGAATGGCTTCTTGCAGCTGTAATGTCTGATTCCTCCACCCTCGTTCATCTGAACGGTGACTTATTGCAGCAGAACAGAACACCTTGCAGTTTTGGCTTTTTGAGTGTTATGGTTCACTAGGTTACAGGGAGCACCAGAACTTACTGACACTGATCCATGTTCTCCAAATGAGCGGAGATGGGTGTGGCAACCTAAACCAGAGCGAAAAGCGAATGTAACGTCAATGAAATGATGACTTGAGAAGAAATGAAAGTAGCCCATCAAAACCTTCCTCAGTAGAAAAAAAATGCCTAAAAGAATAACTTTATCCTCAAGTACAGAAGATCTTCAGAGGAATGTCTTGAATGACGTTTTTTATTTTGAACGAACAGTTTTTTTTGAAACTCCTCCAAGAATGTAAAACATTCTTCAGTGCCCTTGGAGGTGCCTGTAAGAACTTTTGGGTTCCCCAGTATGAAAACTGGGTCCTCAGAAACTCATCTGAATTAAGGTTCCTAGAGGAACATAATACTACTACATTTGGGCATCAAACTATAAGGGATGTTGTGCAATGTTTTCATAGTTTGATGTACTTTTATTTACCTAAAAACAAACATTTATGAGTCACATGTGCCAGATGTTATTATCAGTATGAATTTGACATGTGGATTTTTTCATCTCTTCTCAGAAATCCCATTTGAAATTGATCATCCATAGTGTTGTTAAGCTGAAAATGCAATGAGTTTGATTAGTTATTTGCAATGATTAGTTTCACAAGTATATTTTTAACACTATGTTCTTCAAAATACTTGACAGTGATTCAAATAAAATATAAAACCACCTGAATGTCATTCTTTTTTATTCTTTATTTATGCATCAGTATTATCCCTTCTCGTGACTTTTATTCTGAAATTCGACTGTGCGAGCAAAGAAAGAAAGCAACCCGCCCCTCCCTTCTCGTTGTCCTCTGTAATTGAATGTCTGGATCTGTGACTTCCTCAGCCCCACCCCGCTTGATGATCAGTCAGTGTCTGTGTGCAGGTTGAGTGTGTAAATGTGGACAGAGCAGTAAACATGCACTGGAAGCTCTTTTGGCATTTAAACTGGGATTTAAATCAAAGTGAATTTTTAGACGATGTGCATCATGCCTGTTGGTTACTCTGATCCTGAGATATGAAGCCTAGAAAACATTATAGTGCAGATCTTGGGTTGTAAGAGCTAGATTTACCTCACTGCACCTTTTCTTGAACGCTTCTGTAAAGCCTTTTCAGGTCACCCCACAGTCTCAAATTGAAAAATCTCTAAACGGCCCTGGAGGATCTTTTAAACAGTAAATGAGAAATACTAGATGCAGTGATTTAAGAAAACTTTGCTTGTGAAGGTAGTATTTTTTTGCTGTTAATGCTTTTATAACCTGGCCACTGGACGAATTATGGCTTAACTCTTTAAATATGTTAAAGTAAAAATGAGGCCCTACACCTATTACGGAGCTCTTTGTGAATAAACCATCAACTCGCTGTGATTTGGAACAAGTATTTGTGCATTGGATTGTGCAGCCGCCCCCGTCAATGGTGGCAGAGCAAAGCTAATTGAAGCAATTTACTCACTGTCCTTCAGCTGTGGAGCGCCATCGATTTATTTGTATTTCCTGTCTGTAGTTGTTAATGTCAGCAGTTGAAGCACACTTTGCAGCTTTTCTGGTATCAGGCAGTAAATAACTTCAGATTTAATAAAATCCTCTTCAAAAGATGTGGCAGGCTCTTCGTTACAGGCCTAGCTTCCCATTCCGACTTTGTTTTAGGAGTCCTGACTTCCGAACATGGAAAATGAGTCGGCTGAAAAGAATGGAAGCTGTAGTGAAGATGAGGATAAAGCGTGGGCACACTAAACATTCAAACATCTGCTTTAGCTGGTGAGGTTTCTGCATAATTCTGAATCAGGGGTCTCGATCCCATCGTGTGGTGGCATCCAGCACAGTTGGATGATTTCCCTACTTAGGCACAACTTCCTCAACTCACACTCAATGACCAGCTTTAGTGCACACAAATAAATGAGACCACAAAGGGTTGGCACAGAGAACAATTTCGTCTCAAGGAACCAACAGTGACTGGCTGCAGTAGGCACTTAGAACAGTTTTTCCCCAACCCTGGTCCTGGAGGCACGCCTGCCCTGCATATTTTAGAGTTTACCCTAACCCCACACACCTGATTCAACTAATCAGCTCATTAACCTGCCCTTCAGAGTTGCAAGATGTCTGTTGAAACTTAAATGTGTAGGGCAGGTGAGCCTCCAGGAAGAGGCTTGAGGAACACTGACTTTGAGAACCATCTCTTAAAGCACTTTTTGTGAACTACTCTAACCAGGGTCTCATCATTGTGTGGTGAATTATGAGCAAGTCATCATTGAAAGCTTGGAAAACAGGCTTTTTTTTGTAGGACTTTTATTTTGTTCTATTTTATTTGGACCACTGTCCACTGTATTTTGAAGAACTTATTACTATAAATACACATCAATCTAATCATTATGAAACACTCAACACATTCATGGCATTTTTGATCCAATTAGCATTTTAGTCTTTAAGCCAATAAATAAATAAATAAATAAATAAATAAATAAAAACAACAAATTCATGCAAATATCTAAATTCTCTTCATTTTAAATTTGAGAAGCCTAAGATCTCCTGAAAAGAACAGTGTCTGGTATGTGTGACTCTTATAGATACATTTTGAATTTTGGAGACTAAAAGGACATCAAACTATGGGAACATCCCACAAAATTGGCCTAGGGTTCAAATGGTTAAGAGGTTCCTTATAGTACATATCCAAATGTATTAGTCTTAACATCTTCTTGGAACCTTAGATGGGTTCTTTGAAGACCCAGCTTTCATACTGAGGAAAACCAAAAGTTCATCCAGGCAACTCTAATGGAACTTAGGAGTGCCTGATTTCTTGGAGGAGCACCTAGGTAACCTAGAGGTTCTTCAGGGTGGTTGTGGTATGATTATTACCAGGTCTGGAGAAATTTGCTGTCAGTACAGGAACACATAAAGGCCACGAAGGTCACAAAGCAGTGAAATGTAGTGACCATCAATCAATGTGTGTTTGACCAACGTATATCATGAAAACATCCCACATAATGAGCCTAGTGTTCTAAAGATTAAGGGATTGTCCTAAATCTTTACATTATGAGGGGATTCTAAGAAGAGTCTTTAAAGACACATTGACATCCTTTCAATAAATACTTGACCCCAACTGTCCTCCTGACCCCTCTGTCCTGTCCTGAACCTTGCCAATCCTGGTCATTCCATACAAATGAAATCAGGACAGCAATCAATATCCAATTCTATACAGCCCATCAGATGAAATCAGAAGGCCATTATGTATATAGCTCCAGACGGTCTGTGGAGAATAGTGCTGTGGTCAGCCAACAGCGCTCTCTCTCTCTGTCCCCATTTAGTTAGTGTGACTGTGTCAGATCCTGCCTTTTACACGCATGAAAGCACTGCGTTTTTTCTTCCCTTCCTTTCTCTCTCTCTGTGGCGTGTGGCGTTAGGGGCGAGTCAATGGCACCCTCCAGCCTCCATTTCCCTCTCATCTCCACAGGAGCCCTCTGTTATTGAAAGCTCTAGCCGTTGCATCATGCCCTGAGTGAGGCACGATGTGTTTCAAATTCCAGGCGGGTCTGTCAAATACAGGCTTGCATTTCTGAGCATTCGCAATCAAAGGGAAAGGTGAGGTTCCTGCATTTTGCTTAGAAGTTGGATATTAGTTGCATTGTGACTCCACAGGAAAGCTCTCACCCGTCATCATGTTCCAAACCTAGCATCAAGTACAGTCCATTTCTGAGGCTGTTTTTTTTTTTTTTTTTGTCAGAAACGGTGGATACTGTGTACAGAAGACAGCTCAGGTGAAGGGTGCAACTGTTTCTGCTTTATGTTTAAAGGTATATACACTGATCAGCCATAACATTATGAACACCTCCTAATGAACAACACTGACCATATAGGAGCTCTTTGTGGTTCTATCATTCCAGACTGTAGTCCATCTCTTTCTCTGCAGACTTTATTCTCCTCCTTTCACCCTGATCTTCAATGAGCAGGACTTAGCAGGACCACTCACAGAGTAGCCATTTATGTGGGGTGGTGGGTCATTCTCAGCACTGCAGTCACAATTGACATGGTGGTGGTGCTGCTAGTGTGTGTCACGCTGGTACGAGGGACCAGCACAAAGAAAAGGTTGAGTGATTAAACACTGTCTATTCACTCTCCACTTATTTGACACTCCTGCCGAGTGTCTCCACCTTGAAAATGTCAAGAAAGTTTGTGCTGGTCATCCTCTAGTCCTTCATCAGTGCTCACAGCACGCTGCCCACAGGACACAGTCAGCTGGATATCTCTGTCAGCTGTTTTCAGTCCAGCAGTAACACTGAGGGGTTTAAACACTCCAGCAGCACTGCTGTGTCCAAACTATTGGTACCAGTGCAACATCCACTAACACACCACCACCATGTCTGTGTCTCTGCAGTGCTGAGTCTGACCCACCACTCACATAGTACCTGCTCTGTGGGGGTCCTGTGGGGTCCTGACCATTAAAGAACAGGCAGAAAGGAGGATAACAACGATACAGATGGACTACAGTCTGTACTTATAGAACAGCAAAATGCTCCTATATGGTAAGAGGAGCTGATACAATGGAGAAGAAAGGAGGTCATAATGTTATGGTTGCTTTGTGTACATACCTTTAATATATAATCAAAGGTGTGTGTAGGCACCTGCCCGTTCAATAAGAGTTCATAGGAAAGTGGCACCCTCTTTGCTGCTAGATTGGGAACATAGATTTGACAGCACTCAGCCACACTGATGTTCCATGATGACTTTTGGCACTCCAGCTCATTCCAGTGCATGGAGCTCCACCTCAGTATGCAGTAAGCAACTCCAAATGGAAAGAACCCTTTTTTGGAGAGAAAAACTGCACTTTGCAGACAAATATATGCTGCTATTCTACTCTATGCTTAGTAACTCTGGATCAGAGTGACCTACAGACGAGGTTGTGTTGCAACCAGTGTGTCGTCAACTGTCAGGGATTAATCCAGCTCATGGATGGCCATAGCAGCCATCTAGTGCATGTTTACTACTCTGTCCATGTGTACATTCTCCACCTGCATGCAGACTCTGACTGATCATTGAGAGGGGGTGGACCTGATGACTGCGTTACAGAGAAAGAGGCTGTTTGCCCTATTTTTCAGTTCATACGTGTTCAGGTTTCAGAATAAAAGTCCTGAGGAAGGAAAAATATTGATGCAGTGCATCCGGAAAATATTCCTAGTGCTTTGCAATACAGCGTTATTCCAAAATGAATTCAATTCAGCTCCCTCAAAAATGCAGATGTGTCCCATAATGACCAAGGAAAGTTTGAAATCTTTCTGCAAAATTGGCTCTAAGAGTTAAAGAAGGTTTTAAATCAGTTTAAGGGATCTTCTGATACCCTTTATGTTATGTGGGTTTTCTAGGAAGCAATGTCTCTAGGAAGGTTCAACGAGTTCTAGGAAGAACTCCCTGAACCTTCAATAAACCTTTATCTCTAAAGAACCATCCTCTGAAAGGATTTGTAGGAAAACCAAAGTAGATATTGATCAATTTTGTTCAATTAACCCTTTGTGGCCCTTCTGAGGTCAGTGGATGATGTTAGATGATCGGCTCTGGCTCTCTAGATCATTGGAAAGAACTCAATCACTCCAGAGAATGCAGGTCCACGTTTCCTCAGGGGCTTGGCCAGCTTGGAGAAATGCAGCCCTTTGTGGATAAAATCAAGCATTTCAAGAATTAGAAGTGAAGTAGACTGATGGCACAAATGTAAAGCCCACTGTACAGAGAAGGCCAGAGCAAGCTCTTCCATCTGCAGAGGCTTTGTGTGTTGAAATGTCTGCAGCAGGCTTTTGAGTTTATTCAATCAGTCTATTGTGGCCAGCATTCTTTCCTCTGCTGGGGAAAAAACGTACCTTGTGTAATGTAAATCGACTGACTCCGGACTCACTGGAGGCAGCGAGAGAGAAGATGGTAGCAATGTTAGATATCGGCATATTAAAGCAGTGTGGTCACCCTGGGTTTTTGTCCACAGATGTTACCATGAAAAAACCCATGCATTTCAATGAGATTTGTTGCAGTAGGTGAATTTTGTGAACATGATTTCTGGGCAAATAAACCTGTCTTTGAACTTCCACGTTGAGTTTAACTTTGGTTAACTGTACCACACGAATTTCCATACCCCAAACAATATTACTGCTGCTCTGGCTGTGTGACCTATGATGTGCTCTGTACTGTCTCCGCTCTGTCTGAGCCAACGTGGAGAAGGTGCAGTTTTAAAAGATGAGATATTACACAAGTCAGAGATGGTACACCATTAGTTGGAAGGTGGGATTAAACCCCGTTCAGTGAGGGGATCACGCCTTTATGGCAGTATGGAAATGGACCCCTGTACACATGCATCTCTGGACAAGATGAGAGATATGGAACCATCACTGAAAGTAATGAAAGCAAGTGAACGGCAATAGTAGAGTGATATTATTGGACGTAACATGTATGATTGAGATTGTGCAGTGTAATGCAGTGCTTGTGAGCTTTGTCCTGCCAGATTTACCAAAGTTACACAGTCCCTGCCAAACCTGAAGTAGCAAGAATAGAGACATTATTCTCACTGTTACAGCTGATCACGCTTATCCTTCTTAAACAAAGCTTTCAATTATGGTAATTTAAATATAAAATAGAAAAAAAATTAATTATTTTTATATTTTAAGTAGCAATTGTTTTAGAAATCCTATTAATTAAAAACAATATTATGTGATTATCTATGATTAATTCCAAATGCTAATACTTTGTATTTTTGGAAGAGACACAAACCACATAGGTGTGTAGTGTAGTGTATAGGGGACATTGACTAGGGAAACCACTGTTTTACATTATATATTTCAGTGTAGTTTTGATGATTTTTGAATAAGAAACTTTTAGTTTGCTGAGAAAAAGTTTCAGGAAGAGCTTTAGCCTTGAACACAATGACGCTCGGACACAGAAGCTTAATGGAGAACATTCCCAAATAGACAACTACTCCGATTTCCCGGAAATTCACTGAACCATCAGGTCTATTTAGCGGATCTGGTCTTGCTCCACTTCAAGTTTGGGCAAAGATTCTAACTCACGTAAGGGTCCATTTTACTGACAGTAAAGAATGATAAATACTGCAGCTCAGCTCACCATTAAAACAGTAAACCCTCCATATTCAGTGTGAACAGATGAAGCAAGAAGAGGAGCAGGAGTGAGTGTATGGAAGAGAGAGAGAGAGAGACAGAGAGACAAAAGGAGAGGGGGCAAGAGAGCAACGAGATTCAATCCATATTTCACCATAAATTGCATTGCTAAATAAAACCATTATTATACTTCTAGGATTGGTAGAAAGAGTAAATTAGGGACGTTGGGGTGAAAGTTTATTTATAATTAAAATAAAAAAGAATTCCCTTAAAATAACTTTTAAAGGTTTCCAGATTCAAATGGTGTATTAATGCAGTAATTTTGACACTGATAAATTAGAATAATTCAGAGTGGGTTTGGTGTGAATCTATCTATCTATCTATCTATCTATCTATCTATCTATCTATCTATCTATCTATCTATCTATCTATCTATCTATCTATCTATCTATAAGTATGATCAAATTTAAAATTACATTCCGATTGAAGTTCATACTTGTAAGTGAATGTTGGGTCACTGTGTCGTGGACATTAATGTAACCGGTTTGTGTGTCTACTCTGTCTCCCCTGTTCTGCAGCCACTGGACTATGAGAACAGAAAGGCCTACAGTTTTAAAGTGGAGGCTTCCAACGCTCACCTGGACTCGCGCTTTCTCCACCTCGGCCCATACAAAGACTCAGCCACAGTCAAAGTCAGTGTGCTGGATGTGGAGGAGCCACCCGTCTTCAGCAGAACCTCCTACAGCATGGAGACTTATGAGGACACCCCCACAGGAATTGTTATAGGCGCGGTGACGGCAGAGGACCTGGATGCAGGGGACAGTCCAGTCAGGTAGTACAGCACATAAATGATCTATCTGTGTTAATAATAAAATACAATTTATTTTAGTTTGTAAGTGTATCTATATTTATTTTACGCTACATTAGAGATAATGTAGAATTTATACCTATTTAAGCAGATGGTGTATTATTTTTACTTTTTAGAAGCATGATGCAGAATCATTTTTAATTAGACACATAGAAATCTGTTGTACACTTAATGTATATAAAAATAATGTATATTTTTTATGTCCATCGTTTTCTTATATGCAGTAATATAATAATGATTTTGTATTTTGAGATAATGTCATTTTGTACTTATGTGGCATAGATGTTTTATTTGTATTTTGTTAGTCATGAATTGACAATGTAAATAACCATGTAAATGTAAATTGACCTCTCTGTTACTCATCTTTTTTAATTATACAGAAATAACGCACAGTTTTGCTTATAAAGAAATCACTTAGATTTATTTAACTTATCCAGAGAACATGTAGATATTTTATTTGTACATTTATTTTTGTGGTCATTTAGATCTTTTTACTGAAAAGGAGATCATATTGAGTTGTACCTGGAGAGAGAATTTAGCTTTTTGTTTACAAAAAAATGTTTTATTTGCTTATTTGTTACTTACATATAAAGCATTAATGTAGATTTCATAATGGATTCATAGGAAGATTAAAGATTTTTTTTTTCTTGTCAAAAGAAGAAGCTGTTTTCGTGCTCTGAGATATTAATCTTTTTTCTTATAACCTTCTTATTTTTATTTATACAGAGATATATAGAATAATATATATTTATCCATCCATCCATCCATCCATCCATCCATCCATTTTCTATACCGCTTATTCCTGAATAGGGTCACGGGAGAGCCGGTGCCCATTCTATATATAGAATAATAATATTTCTATTATAAATTATTATAAATTATTTTATTATTCACATATTAAATAGATAAATTATAAATATGCAGTGCCTTGTGAAAGTATTCTGTTACAACCTGTATCTAAATGTAGCTTTTTTTTTTTTTTTTTTTCTTTTATCAGAATTGTATTTAATGCTTCTGCACTAACCTGGTGAAGTTAAATGAGAAAAATATATATTATCTGTCCATATAACCACAATAAACCGTGACATCCATAGAGCTGGGCTTCATGGAAGAGTGGTCAGAAAAAAAGCCCAATAAGAAGGCTTGTTTTGTGTTTGCCAAAATACATGTGGGAGACTCTCCAAATGTATGGAGGGAGGTGGTCAGATGACAAACAACTCATCACCCCAAGAACACCATGCTGTAGGGATGTTTCTCAGCAGCAGGGACTGGTCGAGGGGAAGATGGGTGGTGCTAAGTACAGAGCGGTTTAACAGGGAACGTGTAAATGTATTGGGAATGGCCCAGTTAAAGGGGATGAATAGTTATGCACACTGACGTTTTCAGTTATTTTGTCCGAGTTCATTTACATTTCCGTGTTCTGTCACTGAAACGAGGCAAAGCCTCAAGTCACCCGTTTTAATTGAAGGTTGTGAGGTAGCAAAACGTGAAAAATGCCAAGGGGGGGATGAATACTTTCGCAAGGCACGGTATAATACACACACCATGCATGAGCGAATATATACACACACAGTTCCAGCATATAAATAGGCAAGTGTGAACCACCACACACAGACACAAAGGAAAATACTTGTGGATCTATATTCAGGGACACAAATGTGCACATAAAATTCATGAATCCAAATAAAGAAACACATACCTAAACACACACACACACACACACACACACACACACACACACACACACACACATGCATTCATGCATACATTTGTGTGAATACACCACCTGAGTGTATAAAACTAGTATGCCAGGCACTACACACACACACACACACACACACACACACACACACACTTCCACTGTTTCAGGAATCCTCTCCATAAGCTTATACAAGCCCACCTGTGAGGCATCCCTGGTGTTTAAAGCCGTGTGTGGTGTTGGACTGTTTGCTTTGAACACACTCTCCTCTGACTTGAATCCGCTTCGACAAACTATCCACTGCGGTTTGAGGCTGACCAGTGGATTCAGTGTGGCATGGAGGGCTTTCCTCTCCTTTTTTCTTTCCCCCAGCTGAGCAGCTACGGGAGGCGGGGGGCTGGGGCTGGGGCTGGGTGTTGATGTTAAGGGTGTGTGATGTAGTGTAACACAGAGCATGTCGTCTTTACAGAAGCGTTTGTTTTGGGATGAATTTTTCATGGAGGGGGACAGAAATGGAGTGTTGAGTAGAACTCAGGAGACGGTGGTCTGTCTTAAATATTTCAGTGCAGCACATTAGCTATTATTGGACTGGGAGGTTGGATTACAATAACACAGTGGAGCACACACTGACCTAACCGTGGTTTATGAATAAAGAATGGCGGTTTTACACCAGCCAGCGCTGCATGGGCTTCTTCTGTTTTCCAAAACTGGCTTGTGAACATGATTGACAGTGACTGTGATGCACTGAGGTGTGTTGTGGTTAAATTCCACTGGATTGGACTTTTCTAGACAGCAATGTTCAAAAGAATTCAGGACTTCAGCAACGGGGCGGCGTGGTAGTGCTGCAAAAAATGCACATAGTAGGTAAAATGCCCCTAAGGGGGGGGGGGGTGGCCTGCAATGGACTGATGCCCTGTCCAGGGGGTATACTTGCCTTGTGCCCAATGATTCTGGGTAAGCTATAGACCAGGGGGTCGCGAATGTGACACTAATTAAGATGTTTTGTCAGCTAAATGTGTGATGCATCAGATTTTCACACTGTATCACTCTCAGTCGTGATGGAGTGTCTCGCATGAAGGACATGGCTTGGCACCCACTGTCCCTTAAAATAGAGCATTTTTAGAACGTTTTTTCCACTGAATCAAACTGAATCACTGGCCGTTCTGTTTGACTCTTCGATCCGAATCTTGATTCAGGTTCGTGCGCACTGTGGCTCGGCACGTCGTCCAGGCTGAATTAAAATGGAGAGTTTTTTAGAAGGTCGAGTTGGAAGTGGGGATGCAAAACGGCCGCGTCCAGGAACATCAGAACAGACAAAAATAGTGATGGCAAATTGAGGCTTTCTGAAGCACTGAAGCCTTTTTCCTACTGTATCGAAAAAAAAGATTCATTTCTCGGAGTTTCATAACACAGTGGACATTAGCGGCATCTCGTGGCCAAAACCCGAAAGTGCTTTGTGTATGTAGTGGACGAGGGGCTTTTTTTAATTTACAGCTCTTAAAACTGTTCCAGTGCATTAACATGACATTTGAGGTTTAAATAAAGAAAAAATGATAAAAGAAATGAGGCAGAATACTTTGATGTCTGGATAATTTAATGTAATATATTAAAAGACATCACGTCGTGATATATTTTGAATATATAATAGACTCAGAATGTATCTTGATAAGACGACACTGGAGAAACCACACTTATCATTCTAACTGCACATTGCTGCTTGTTTCCCTTCACCATGATATTGATCTGTTAATATAAACCAAATAATAAAATGATATTATTCACTATTATTTACATCCTACCAAGCCGGGTTTGTATCACTAGTCCATTACTCTCTCTCTCTCTCTCTCTCTCTCTCTCTCTCTCTCTCTCTCTCTGTCAGTCTTTCTCACTCTGTCACTCTTTCTCACACACTCTCTCTCTCTCTCTCTCTCTATCTCTCTTTCTCTCTCTCTCTCTCTGTCAGTCTTTCTCACTCTGTCACTCTTTCTCTCTCTTTCTCTGTCTCTCTCTCTCTCTCTCTCTCTCTCTATCTATATCCCTACATCTCTGTCTCACTCTTTCTCTATCTCTCTATCTCTGTCTCACTCTCTCTCTCTTGATCTATCTATATCTCTACATCTCTGTCTCACTCTTTATCTATCTCTCTATCTCTGTCTCACTCTCTATCTCTATCTCTCTGTGTATCTCTATCTCTGCTAACGTCCCTCGTGGTGCGCGCCAGGTTTTGCTGCTTTTGAATCCTTCCCTAAAGCAGTCACGTGATTGTGTGCCGAAATGAAGCTTCGGACCTCATTGTTCACGTGATCAATGTAGAAGGGGGGGGGGGGGGGGGTCGCGGAATTTCCTGCAGCCTAAAAGGGGGTCGCACAGTGAAAAAGGTTAAGAACCTCTGCTATAGACCCCCTACGACCCTATGAAGAGAGTGAAGCAGATACGAAGATGAACGAATGACTACAACCATGAAAATTGCTTAAATGTACTTAAAGTATATATAGAATTTAATGTCAGTGCATTGCAAGAACTTTATATCTCCATTTTTATTCTTTATCACTTTTTGATATAATGCGAATCTAGCAGCTAAAAAATGTCATGATAAATGGACCAATAAAAATGCTCTAAAATGACTGGAATATAATCTTTTACCTTGACTTCCAATGAAAGGCAGCAATTTTTGCCCATTCTTCTTTGCAAAATAGCTCAAGCTCTGTCAGATTGAATGGGAACAGCGGTTTTCAAGTCTTGTGACCGATTCTCAAAGGTCTGGAATGGCTGACTGGCTGACTTCTAACACATGAATAATTGTATTTTCAGCTCAAAATCACTCTGGGTGATCAATTTCCAACAGGGTTTCTGAGGCGTAAAGTGTTTTTTAGTTTTTATGAGCCAAAATAATGAATAGAAATGTCTAAATTCCGTTACTATTTACATCTTGGATGCCTGCGATCTCAGAATAACAATATCTGGTGTGTGTGACTGTCTCCTTTAAATACACTTTAAATTGTTTGGTGAATAATTGGATGCCAAACCATAAAATTGGCCTAGAAATCGAAAGGTTAGGTGTTTTTGGATAATCGGCCAATAAGCTTATGTCTACCATCCAATAACAAAAACAACCCTATTTGTTCAGAGTTGAAAATCAGCAGCACAATATCAGAATCACAGCTGGTCCCAGTAATCTCGTCTCCTCTCTGCTTTCTGTTTTGAAGGTATTCCATTGAGTGGAAGAAGGATGCTGAAAATTACTTTGACATCGACCCTGTCGAGGGCACCATAACCACCAGCGAAGCTCTGGACCGAGAGCAAGCGGCCAAACATAACATTAGTGTTGTTGCGTCTAAAGTTAGTAAGTATGAGACCATTGAGAGAAAGTGATGGCCTATAATGAGATCTACGAGGCCAGAATAGCAATGAGTCTGCAGCTGAACTATATTGCTTTGAAGACATTCACATTAATCAATGTCAACAGGCCACGTACACCTTTGCTTAACTGGGCATGATGTCGCTGCCATCTAGTGGGTAGTAACAAGAAATGCAGAGGACAAAAACATTTTTAAATGCATGGTCCCAGTTGAAGGCCCCGCTTTACTACTTTATCATCTAAAGCAGGGGTTCACAACCTCTTCCACCTCATGCCCCCCTTAATATGACTAGAAAGCATGACGGCACACGAAAGAACCCAGACCCTTTTGTATAACATTGATTTTAAGTAGTTGAAAGCTGTCTCTGTTTGTCCATCCCCATGTTGACAACCTGTTTGAACACAATCTCATGGCACTATGGACTTCGGCCCACCCACCCCCCACAACAGAGTGCTTCACAGCCCCCTGGTGGTCTCTGGCCCATAGGTTGAGATACCCTGATCTAAAGCTGTTCCAGTGACAAATGGATAACAGATAAGACTAGGATTAGAGTATATTTTAGGTCTTAGGCTAAGAATGCAAGTAGTAGTGATTTAGTAGTTAGTAGTAGTTTAATAGGGGTTGTGGGTTTGATCCCTGCTTCGGTCACTGTCTGTGAGGACAGGGGTTTCCTATGGATACTCTGGTATCCTCCCACCTCCCAGAAAAATACACATGATAGGTGGATTGACCACACTAAATTGCCCCGAGGGGTGTGTGTGTGTCTGTAGTAGTTTGACCAGTGGAGGTGGGGTCCCATTTTGTGAGCCTGGTTCCACCCGAGGTTTCTTCCTCCTGCTCTGATGGAGTTTTCCTTGCCACTGCCGCCCTTTGGCTCACCAGGGGGTTTAAGTCTAAACCTTTGTTCATGTGTTGTTAACATTTTTATTTGTTTTATTTCTGTAAAGCTGCTCTATGACAACATCAGTTGTGAAAAGCACTATACAAATAAATTTTGATTTGCGATGGACCGGCACATTGTCCAGGGGGTGTTCCTGCTGTGTGCCCAATGACTCCAGGTGGGCTCTGGATTAACCATGACCCTGTTGAGGAAGAAGCAGCTTAAATAATAACAGAATCACTTATAATTTTTAGTTGCAGTATAAACAGTTTAGGGCCTAACACTGAACCTTGTGCACCCTCCAGTTTGTAACAGATATTACAGATTAATTTTATTTTTTGCACCTTTATGAGTAACATAAGCCTACATAAACACAGTCATATCATATTGTGACCACTGTCCACACCCCCTGTCCATTCTATCAGCTCTATTTATCATACAGAGGTATTCTGTAGTTCATCTGTTTCTCTGCATACCTTGTTCACCTCCTTTCCCCCTGTTCTTCAATGGCCAATGACCATGGGTCATTCTCAGCACTGCAGAGACACATACATGGTGGTGGTGTGTTGGTGTGTGTTACGCTGGTACAAGTGGATCAGTGACAGCAGTGCTGCTGGAGTGTTTAAACACCTCAGTGTCGCAGCTGGTCTGAGAACAGTCCACCAGAAATACACAGCAAACAGCATCCTGTGGGCAACGTCCACCTTCGTCAGTGAGAACTGAGAACTGGTGACCAACACAAGTTGTGCAGAAACAGATTAACTTCTGTCTCTGACTTTATATCTACAAGGTGGAGCAACTAGGTGTGAGTATCTAAAAGAGTGGACAGTGAGTGGACACAGTGAAATGCTTATAGGCTTATTAGAAATGACCAGCAGGTGTCAGTGTCTGACACCTCACTGCTCTGCACTAGGATGGGTTTTCTGTCAGTTTTCTGAAGGCAGCTGTGGAATGTGTGTGTGTGTGTGTGTGTGTGTGTGTGTGTGTGTGTGTCTGTGTGTGTGTGTGTGTGTGTGTGTGTGTGTGTGTGTGTGTGTGTGTGTGTGTGTGTGTGTGTGTGTTCTTCCATGTGTGTCTCTCATTCCAGTGCATGGACACTGTTTTCTTTGATCTTTCAGACAACCCCCTGCTGTACAGTCGAGTTAGTGTCACCATCAGTGTTCTGGATGTCAATGAGTTCCCCCCGGAACTCTCCCACCCTTACGAGGTGTTTGTTTGCGAAGATGCAAAAGTAGGCCAGGTAAGTGTGTGTGTGTGTGTGTGTGTGTGTGTGTGTGGTGAGAAACAAAGAGAGAGCATTTGAGAGAGACCTAGAAAGAGGGAGAAATAGAGAGATTTTATTCACCTTTATTATTCAATAATAGTTCATTTTCCATGATTCCTCACAAAATTAGGAGATTGTTTAACACATGGACATTTGATCTTCATTGTAACCATACTGAGAGACGGAGGGTGATTTAACGAAACACATAAAACTGAGGAAATGTCTTTTAGAAATTAGAAATGCAAAACATTAGGACACCCAAACCTTTATTACTCATTAAAATGCCAATTTTAATCACCTGCAATGGATTAGTTTATCTTCAGAGGAGATGCTGGAGGAGGCTCTCTTACTGAAACGTCAGACATTAGTTTGGTTTGCTCTTGATTGTTGACGTGTGTGGGATCACAACGGCAAGAGCTCCCTGAAGCCTTAAGTTAGAAGGTTGTAGATGCAGATCAGTCTGATAAAGAAGTTTAAAAGATTTTAAAACAAATAGAAATCAGCCGTTCAACTGTCCAGAGGAAAGTTTAAAACAAGTCACGTTTGATTTAAACGTGAGGTGTGAAAGGAGGAAACCTTTACTGTGAAAGAAAAACCCCAAACATCTACATCGACCACTGGTCAAACTACTTCCCATGACAGGTAGAACATCTCCCGGAAGACTAGAGGACGCTCCCAAGTTAATATGGAGCATTTGAGCAATCGGGTTTGATTAAAAATGTCTGATCATTTTAATACTAAAACATTTCCTCAAAACAGAACATCATCATATGTTTCAGCACTGCAGATATAAAGCTTATATAAAGCTTTTGAACTATTTTTAAAACACACTTAAAAGTACCTCATTTGTAATGATGGCATCAGCTCTTAGGAGCAGTAATGCAAGAGTCTCTATTGCCCAAGATTTGTTTGCTGTATCAAAGTAGAAGTATTTGAAATAGGCAGGATTATTTTCTTGTCTAAGTGTTCCTTTTTTGGTTTTAGTGAAATACATCGTTCTGTTTTCCAAAATGAAAGTCTCTGGACAATTTTTATTTTCCATTTAGCTCCATTGATCCCATTAATTTGGGACTTTTGTTTTCCCTTTGATGTTTTACAGTCGTTTTTTGATTAAACGGGGGGAATAGAAATGACCAGGCTCTCCATAAACTGGTTCCTGTATAAACAGAGATGTTATAAATGAGGAGAGTGCTCAGTGTTTGATGTCTGACTTTCACACAAGCATAATATAAGGCCTTCTTAAAGACTAAAAACTCACCCAGCTCTGGGATATGCAGGAACAGCATCGCTGCTGGAATTCCTCCTCCATCTCAATCCTCCTGGATTGCCAATTCAACTTTGATGCTGGAGCACAAAGTCTCCCTTCTCGCTGGCACTGTACACCCCCTCCCTTGCAACTATTTCTCTCTAACACCCTGGAAGAACTGGTTTTACCTCCTCCAGCAGCCTCACATCCTTGCGGACTGCAATCCGGGTGCCTTTCTGAAGTCTGCAGCAAGCATCCTCCCACTGACAATGCTCTGACTCTGTGCACCCATTTCTCGTGAGGCATGCTCTCGAGCTGGCAGAGGAGAGCACACTGCTCAGTAGCAGCAGGGTGTAAAAATGGTTCCTCCAGCGTCCACTCTTCTGGATTTCGGACATCTCTGCACATAGTTTGACATGCATTTGGTTTCAAATCCATTCATAAACAAAATTCTGGCCATGGAAAGGTTACTCTCTCACTCCAAACATCCAGGTGTGCTCCTCTAATCATTGCAGAGAAGTTGTAGCATAACAGAGGACCTGCAGGCAGTCTCGTTGGGTCCATGTCTAGGTCACCCACTGTACAGAGCAGGGTACAAGCCAGTGGCCTCCAGCTCAGGTTGTCCGGTCCAGTAAGCATCCTTTGTAAGAACCTGCTCAGAGGGTGAACAGAACACTGTCCTCCTTCATCTTTCTGCAGATAAAGAGCACTTTGTGGAATCTAGTGCAGTTTGTCCCCCCAAAAAAAACAGTGCTGCTTGGATAGCAGACCTGGGGTCCAGACACAGCCTGTGCCATAAGGAAGATCCTGCCAGGTTGTTGCAAATTAAAACCCTCCCGCTGGGCAACAACCAAGCCCATCTTTCCAGGCAGCCTTTGACCTTTTGAAGAAGCCATTCACTGTTTTTTGCACCAAAAACACCCCCAGTTATTTAAAACCTCTTCCCACCAGGTTCTAGCCCACTTTATTCCTGGACAGTGTTGATCAATCAGGTAAAACCAGGGAGGGCTCAATGGCCAGGGCATACTGCATTCCAAGCAGCAGCTCCGCCTTAAACGGAGTGCTCAAACCTCTGTTAACCTTCAGTATAATGTCAGCATCACAGTACAAAACCCTGATCATGGCTAAGACCAGAGGGCGACCCAGAGTCTGATAGAACCTTCCAAAAGTTCAGGTCATGTTCAGCTCTGTCAAATGCCTTGCAAAGCAGCTTGTAATCACAGTAGAACAGTGAGACTGGCCTCCAGTGATCTCCTACAGATCTCCTACAGACCCCTTTTTTAGGTAGCAGGGTCAGAACGGCTGTCCTGCAGCTCAACAGCAGCCTTACACTGGACAGGTTCTTGGTGGGGACTTCCAGCAGGTCCTCACAAATCAATGGCCACAAGCACTTCAACAACTCCAGGTGTCTTCCCACACTCCATGCTCCACAGAGCCTCACTCAGCTCCACCAGGGACAGAGGCTTTTCAAGGCCTAGGGCAGAACCTTTTCTGAGCTGTGGCAGACCCTCCAGAAACCCCCTTTCCTGTTCAGGCTGCTTGCTGCCTTCACTGCTATACAGTGAATCATGAATCCCCGCAGGGTCTGTAAGCAAGTCACCAGACGCAGACTGCAGAGCACTCATGCACTGACTTCTTCCAGGCTGAAGACGAACTTGGATGGTGCATCCATCTGTGCTGCCATCTGAAAGAGTGACCTTTCCAGAGCCCCCTGCACTTTTATTCCAGTTAGGGCTGCCGATGCAACTTTTTTAGTTTAAAGAGCCTCATTTTAGTCTCGATAAATGCTGGAATTCCACTGTTTATACCTCGAGACTCCTCATGGACCAGGTTATGTCCCTAATGATGCTGAAAGTATACTGCTGACGTGCCTGTTTTATTTGAGCTTTGCCAAAACCCCACCACTGCTTTAGGGTCATGAAAGGTGACTTAGCAGTCCAGAATTCACCGCATGCCACCTTAAAATGTCCCGTTAAAAGGCCAATATGTGCTCAAGGGTTTAATATCCCTTATACCCACAGCACAGTGGACCAGACTGTGGTCAGAGAAGTGAACTGGTGAGATTTGGCAAGTCCTTCAAATATTCAGATGGTGTTTTAAACAATAAAACCTGTCCAGCCAGTGATAAAACGTTCTCCCTGGCATGTGACCTTGGATACCGAGACTGTTTACCATTTAAAACTGCCCAAATATCACAAAGGTCATGTTTCTGAAGGAGCTGCAGCAGTCAGTCCCCAGTACTGGAGCGTAAACACAAGTAAAGATAAAATCACTGGTCTGAGAAACAGCACGTCCTTTTAAAAGCCGCCCCACCACCACCTCCTAAACCTCATCAGATTGAGGGGTCCAGAATTTAGATAGGAGCCAGGCCACACAGACCTCCAGACCTTGAATTCTTGAGGCTCAGAAAAGACCGACCTTCAAAAACCCGTCTGGAGAGTGCTGCCCATCACTGTGCGTTTTCTGAACAAACATCACATCAGTGTGTTTAAGTCTGATCAGCTGAAACGGCTGTGCTCTCTTTTAAGAGTCTCTGGCCCCATTAATATTTAATGTTGCTATTTTAAAATGACTCATATTGAAAAGAGAGCATAAAAACACCAGTGCCAACAGTGCACTGAGCAGAACTCTGCAGAAGGGTTCAGGCCATGTCACTGGAGACATCAGCGGACTGGTGATGAGGTTTAGTCAGTATCTTTTTTAAGACGAAGATCTCCTGCTCACTGAACCCCTCCTCCCCCGAGTTACTTCTAAAAAACTGGACCAACTGAATAAAAATCTGACAATCTGGACGTT